>NQII01000003.1:3014891-3068881 GCA_002778355.1 Clitarchus hookeri
GGGAGCTGAAAGTGAGGAAGCGTGAATTTATCTGTCTGGCTCTAGTCAAGTTTGATGGACTGGTATAGAGGTGGGGACCACAATGAGAGGAAGACTTCCTGCTGTTTCACAGTCTAGAGTTGTATTTGCAAGTTAATTTGTAGGCTTCCACACTGCTAATGATGGCATGTCCAAAAAAATTAAGTAGTCCAAAAACTATCAAACATAAGAGAAACCCAAGTCTTAATACAAGCTAAGTGAGAAGGCAAAGGAGGGAGAGCACAATAGCAGGGCAAATACTGAGGGTAGGTGCATTGTGCATGGGTGTGTGGAAACATTCTGCCGCCTGAGGGGTGAAGGGTGGGCAGAGTTAATAGCACTGGTGGCCTATGGGGGTATGGGAGTAGTATCTGTTTTTAAATATGAGCTGGCCTGGCCTGCACAATGCTCATCAAGAGAAAGGCAAAGTGTAGCAACCAAAAAAGTGCAAAGAAATTATTTTTCAGCAGACTTACCTCAAACTATTAAAATTTTTTCACTCAAATTTTTTATGGTTCCTTAAAAAAAAAGTTATAGAAAGTCAGTCACTTTAAATGGGGTCGATATAGAGAGGTTCTACTGTATAAAGCATTACAAGAGATTTACTCAGCTCTTTCAGAAAAAGTCATTGTTTTGTCAGTTTATCTTTATTCCAAATGGTATGTATTTCCCTCCACAAAACAAATGCATTGTATGAAGAAAAACATGCTCATAAGCATTACAAACTTGTTATTCTTGGGTACATAACTCACTACAGCGGTATATTCAATTAAGTAGAATTTAGATTAAAATACTTCATTGCTGAAATTTTGTTTCTGGTTTTTTATCTTATCCTTCCTAGCAATATCATATTCCTTCAGTAGTAACTGTCCTAGCTGGTACAAGGTGAGAAAGTTGTTACAAGTAATATTATAACCTTTCATCCCACAAGTTAGGTCAGCACCTACTCTCATCCCTTGATTTTTCTTTGGTTTCTCAACAGATTTTACCTGTGTACACTTGAGTTTTTAGAACATATGTAGTTTTACTTTCACATCATGTCAATATTTTTATGTTGTAACTTTGAAGACTTGCTGGGTATATATTGCTTGAATGGACAGTGACCCCTGTGACATGGCATGGCTATGTCATGTTATGTTATCTAGGCTATTACAATTTGGCCATTAAGAAGCAGATCACTGTATGGGTTGTTGATACACTATGTGAATGTGCAAATAAAATACTATGAAACATAGTGTCAGAAGTTTGAAAAACTCTCATTCATTTTGTATTTAAGACATAAAAATGAAGAATAAAAATGCTAAGCAAGCATGGATAACTGGAGACTGCGCAATGAGTAGGTGCTAAACAAACATGAATTCAACAACTTTAAAAGTTCTGAATAACAAATACAGAATTTTTTGGAAGCATCTCGAAATTACACATCAGAAGTTAAGACATAGGCAATGTTTTTTAACTGTGTAAAGGACAAAGTTAAGAGATTTGAGCAGCTCTTAACAACGTGGTCTTGAGAGCCAATGAGGGTGAAATGAGGTGAGAATGGAGCAGTGCCGGAATGCACGGGCGGGGGAAACTGGAGATCCCAGAGAAAACCTGCTGACCAGCGGCATTGTCCAGCGCTATTTCCCCATGCAAAAATTTGGGAGTGACCCAGTTGGGGATTAAGCGCGGTTCGCCTTGGTGGGAGGCAAGCAGGCCAACCGCTCAGCCACCGCAGCACCTTGTATCTGTGAGATATTGTTAGTAAGTGTTATATATGTGATGTATATACACTTTGTATTTGTTGTTAACCTTTTGGGAGTATTAAATAAATTAGTGTAACGACTGGCATGGGTTGAGATGGTTCTTTGTTGGCTCATCGTTCGTCCATCTTATAAAAAATCCTGACATAATAAGTAACTTTATAACATGGTGGCAGTGGTGATCACCTGTCTATATTAATGTTTTCGGTGACTCAACTGTATCATTTCTTCTAGTGTTTCCTTTTTTTTTTTCAAAGATGCTAGACAGCACCAAGCAGCCTACATCTGGGCCTGGCAACACATTGGTTGTTCTATATTTGAATGGGGCACTTTTCCCCCTGAATTTTACAAAATCTAACCTTGTTGACGAGTGAAAGCAATGGTATCAGTAATATACCATGTATATACCAGCACAAGGTTTGGAGAAGGAACAAGAACAGTGTCATGTTGCCATTTATTACATTATCTTGGGCCTCAAGCATAGGTTGTATTTAATTCATTCGGTTTTGACCCTGACCATGCCAAACACGACAAGCTTGTTAGTAAATTCCACGACTATTATTCACAGAAGAAACACTTAACGATGGGAAGATATAATTTCTTTTATAGGCGGCAGCTGGATGGTGAAGGGATCTAAGCCTTTTCTGTGAGCTTGAAAAAATCTCAGCTTGTCCTGCAATTTTGGCGAGTTGCGGGGCTTTTATTAAAAGTATTTTTACTTGTGGACTATTGCTGCACCATAATAAAATACGAAAGGTGCTTTTGCAAAAAGACTGGAAAAAGTCTTGGAAGTGGCGAAGACTCTCCATCAGACAGAGAAGAATGCAGAACGGTTCCAACAAGATCGTAAGGACCATAACATCCTGGGACTTAAGTCTTCTAGTCAACGAAGCAGATCTCGGAGCAACCGCGCAAGATGCCAGCAGACATGCAGCACTTCACAGTCTGGAAACTGTGGCTTACGACAATGATATGACAAGTGTCCCGCTCATAGGCAGGTATGTTTGAACTGTAAAAAATTGAACCATTTTAAAAAGCTGTGTAGAAGTAGGGTTACTTAGGACAACAAACTTTTTAATGTTGCTCATAAAATGATGATGACTGATTTTGTATATCTGGAATCTATTAATTGTGTACTAGGGTAAAATCATGGTCCATTAATGTAATCATACATGGCATGAATGTGTTGTTCTTGCTGGACTCAGGTGCCCAGGCAAATGTCTATCTGTCGGTACACTGAAACGAATTGGTATCAATGAACATCAGTTGACAAAAAACAGTCTTTTGACATTGTCTACCTTTAGTGGTGGTAAATTACCCATACTTGGTTCAATCCAGTTGCAGTGTGACTTTGATAACTTAAAGACTGAAACAATATTATTTCATGTACTAGAGATTAACTGTAAAGATGTGTTCAGTATTTAAATGTGTGTTAAATTAGACATAATCAAATGCAATCCACAGTTTAATAAGGACACTAGTCAATATCGATTTTCTTGTAAAATATGAAGATGTGTTTACAGGGATAGGGTATTTTCCCAAACCAGTACATTTGGCATTGGACTCTGATTTAGAGACAAAGATTTCACCCCAAGAGGAGAGTTCCATTTAAACTCATAGATAGGCCTAAAGAGGAATTTGATAGATTGGAAATACTGAGGGTTATCTCAAAGGGAACCTACTTAGTGGGCTAGCTCAATGACTATTGTTGAAAAGCCCAATGATAAATTGTGTATTTGCCTAGATCCATACTATTTGAATACGGCTATCAAAAAGTTTAGATTCCGTATGTCTGATTTTGAAACTGTGAAATGTAAATTAACTAATACAAAAGTTTTCTCTCGCTTAGATGCAACTTCTGAATTTTGGGTGATCCCTTTAAATCATGAGAGCTCCCTGGCCTGTACATTTAAGACCTCTTTTGGCCGTTATAATGGTGTAGATTACCCACGAGAATAAATGCAGCCAGCGATATATACCAATGTAAGATGTACAAGCACTTTCGGCATATAAACAATTTAATTATTTGGGTTGATGATGCTTTCATTTTGGCTTTACTAAGAAGGAACACAATGAAGCTCTTTTGCAAATCTTTGATACTGTTAAGAAGGTTGGTTTAAAACTTAACAAAAATAAATGAGTATTCAAGTCACAGTCTTTGAAGTTTTTAGGACATATGTTCTGAGATAAGGGTGTACTCTCGATCCAGATCGTGTATCTGCTATCACAAATATGTAACCACCCTTTTGTATCAGCGGAACTGCAGAGATTTCTGGGTATGGTGAACTATGTTGATACTTTTATTAAGAACTTGTCAGCCAACATGAGCAACTTAAAAAACTGATTTAAAAAGGATTCTGTGTGGTTATGGGACAATACATCACCAAGATGAGTTTGATAATCAAAAAGAGTCATCACTAATTGCCCAATTCTCACATAATTTAACTCGAAGGAGCAGATCACACACACTGTTGATGCTTCCAAGAATGAACTAGGGGCAGTTCTCTTGCAAAATAACAAATCCATTACTTATGCATTAACCACTTTATCTACAGCTCAGTGTAACTACTCTCAAATTGAAAAAGAAATGCTTGGCATAGTTTTTGTTGCACAACATTTGATCATTACATACACAGAGGTGACAAAAGTCATGGGATAGCAATATGCAAATATACAGATTGCGGTAGTATCACGTACAAAATGTATAAATGGGCAGTGCATTGGTTGGGCTTTCATTTGTAGTCAAGTGATTCATGTGAAAAGGTTTCTGATGTGATTATGGCCGCACGACGGGAATTAACAGACTTTGAACGCGGAATGGTAGTTGGAGCTAGACGCACGAGACATTCCATTTCGGAAATGGTTAGGGAATTCAACATTCAGAGATCCACTATGTCAAGAGTGTGCAGAGAATACCTAATTTCAGGCATAACCTCCCACCATGGTTAACGCAGTGGCCGACCGCCTGCACTTAATGACCGAGGCCATCGACGTGTGCGCAGAATGGTCAGTGTTAACAGACAAGCAACACCGCGTGAAATAACCACAGGAATCAATGTGGGACGTACGACGGAAGTGTCAGTTAGGACAGTGCGGCGAACTTTGGCTGTACTGGGCTATGCCAGCAGAAGACCGACTCGAGTGCCTTTACTAACAGCACGACATCGCCTGCAGCGCCTCTCCTGGGCTCGTGACCATATCGGTTGGACCCTAGATGACTGGAAAACCATGGCTTGGTCAGATGAGTCCCGATTTCAGTTGGTAAGAGCTGATGGTAGGGTTTGAGTGTGGCGCAAACCCCACGAATCCATGGACCCAAGTTTTCAACATGGACCTGTGCAAGCTTGGTGGTGGCTCCATAATGGTGTGGGCTGTTTTTACATAGAATGGACTGGGTCCTCTGGTCCAACTGAACCGATCATTGACTGGAAAAAGTTATGTTCAGCTACTTGGAGACCACTTGTAGCCATTCATGGACTTCATGTACCCAAACAACGGTGGAATTTTTATGGATGACAATGCACCATGTCACAGGGCCACAACTGTTTGTGATTGGTTTGAAGAACATTCTGGACAATTCCGGAGAATGATTTGGCCACCAAGATCGCCCGACATGAATCCCATCGAACATTTATGGGACATAATCGAGAAGTCAGTTCATGCACAAACTCCTGCACCGGCAACACTTTCGCAATTACGGACGTCTATAGAAGCAGCAGCATGGCTCAATATTTCTGCAGGGGACTTCCAATGACTTGTTGAGTCCATGCCACGTTGAGTTGCTGCACTTCGCCGGGCAAAAGGAGGTCCGACACGATATTAGGAGGTATCCCCTGACTTTTGTCACCTCAGTGTATATTCTCAAGTTGTTAATGTGGAAACAGACCACAACCCACTCATTTCCATTATTATAAGCCTCTCTGTAAAGTTCCACCTCTGCTTCAAAGATTGATCCTCAAATTGCAACGATATATAATTAACCTTAGTTACATTACTGTTAAACACATGTATATAGCTGACACACTCTACCATTCCACCATGTGTGAGGACAAGTCTTTTACTGAACTGGCGTGAGTGTGTTTGGCTGTATCAGATGAAAAATTGAAATTGATAGAGAATACTTTGAGAGGAGACTACAAAAAGTTATTCAATATTGTCAACAGGATTCGCCTGAAAAATTCAGCTTGATAGAGATTGATATTCAACTTTTCTACAAAAACAGAAATGATAGTATAGTACGAGACAGTTTGGTCTTCCAAGACTCCAATATTACCATACCTTAAGTGTTGAGACATGGTATCGTAAAGATAAGTCATGAGGGACATATGGGAATTGACATTTCAACAATGTGCTAGGGATACAGTATTGTTACGCGCTCGCTGCTTTGTTCTGCACGAGCAAGTATAAGTGAAGAACATAGCAGTTACATAATAACGGCAGCAGCAAGTCAATGGAAAGTTTTGAATGACAGGCGAGCAATAAACCAGGAACGTGTATATGTTACAAAAAGTGAGCCGATACATCCTTTTTTGTGGCGCATGCTGCTTACCCTGGTTGTATTGAGTTACTTTATTTATCTGAAGAATTTTCTAGTTTCTCTAAACATGACTCGGGGTGCGTCGAACTTTCCAGGTCAAAGCCAGCAGAGTAAAAATAGTGTGATGGGCCTCCGCACCGGCAGCTGTTGAATGGATGAGTGACTTGAGGTTCAGCGATAGACGATTGGTGGCGAGAGAAGTGACCAGCGGAAGGGAAATCTGTGACTGTGAGTATCGAGCAGTAAAGAGTACTGCTGGCAGGCTGGACTATTGAACTAGATGCGAGTGAACGACATTACAAATGCTGGCAACAGACAGACTGAACGTGTGTTAATGCTGAGTATGAGTTCATTGCCTATATCGAAACAGCGACATTGAGGATATTAATTAGAGTTGAAATAGACATTAAATGTTGCGCTCACTGATAAATAAAAAGAGTAAGAGTGGAGATAGATAATTTAAAGCAGTAAATAATAGCTGTGTGAATAAATTAGAAATAAATTTTGTTCTTTTATTTTTATTAAGACCTCCATTCCTAACAAACTCAGATACACCCTTCAGGAGTTTTGCAACACTGGTGTAAGAAGTGGGATGGGGGCATTTAATTGTAAATAAAGTTAGGCTATAGGCAAGTAATTAGTGATATTAAAATAAATAAATTATTTGCAATAGTTGTAGACCGAAAAATTAAGACTCTTTTGTACAATCAGTACAGTGCCTGTTAACTACAAAAATGTCTGCAGAACTGGAAGCATTAATTGAGGGGGCAGGTAGCCATATGGTTAGTGTGAGCACAAGTGTAAATAGCTTGAAAAAAGAAGCATTAAACAACCACGTTAGCAGTGTGAAAGAAAGTGTAAATTAGACTGTAAACACCAAAATAAGTAGTGATCGAAAATGTAAACAAGAATGTGAATAGGAAAGTTCACTTTTTAAATTAAAATGTAGACAAGGACATAGACACTGTACATGAAAATTTACACAGGAAAATATAAGGCATTAGCGAGTTGGTGAACACAAGAATTGAGTGTGAACTAAAGAATGGACAGTGTAAATGAAATAGTGAGCAGTGTAAACAACATGATGGACAGTGTAACTGAAGTAGTGGACAGTGTCAGTGGAAGGATGGAGTGTGTCAAGAATAAAATGAGTCTGCAATGAAGAAGGAATGGCAACAATTTCTTCAGTTACAGTACCGCCACACCTGTAGCCGAAGAAAAGTGGGGAAATAGTGCAAATTATAACCAACGCAGCAACCTCAGGGGATAGTCAGCAGCTCTGCAGCATTGGTGTCATGCAGCCAGAGGTGGGTAAGGGGGTCTCAATTAAGCCCCCCTAACCCCCTTATGATGGACACACATTATGGCGGGAGTAACAACACCAGTTTGAAATGGTCACCACCTTGAATGGCTGGTAAATGGAACAGCCGGCTTACTACCCTGCCGCTGTACTAAGAGGCCCTGCCCTGTGCATACTACAATCTCTGCCAGAGCGACATCGACTGGAGCACGCCACACTGGTGTCTGACTTGGAGTTGCATTTCGGCGACCCATACCTGCGACATGCCCACCATGCACAGCCACACCCAGCGACCAGGGGAGCCACTGCAGGAGCTATGGCAAGACATTGTGCAGCTGTCTCAAACTATTTCTGGAAGGGTGCTTTGAGGAGGCGCGCAACATCATTGCAGTCTGTTTCTTCATTGATGCCTTCGCAGACACAGAGGTATGGCTAGCAGTACGTCTGGCTGCACCCCACAACATGCAGGATGCCCTGGCCCGAGCACTGGCAGTGGAGTCGGAAAGACAGGACCGCACCCCAATGTCCAGTACACGCAGTGATGCTGAACAAAGAAGAAGACCCTGAAGCAGTTGCAGTTGGCTTTGATGGACATTGTGCTTCCAGGGTTCATGCTACAGAGCTTTCTGCCCCCCACCCAAACAGAGGGAAATGTGGACAGCCGGGGCACCTGAGAGCCTATTGCCCACAACACCATCAGCAGAAACAGAAGCAGCAAGATTAGCAAATGGCTTTAATGCAAGCACTTTCATGAATGAAGGAGTTTGTGAGCTTCATGCAGATGTCCAACAACTGAGACAGCACATTGATGAGCTGGTGTTGCAAGCTACAAACCTCACAAAGCAGTTGGAAAATGCACATGATAACTTGCAAATGCTGTCAAGATGCCCTGTGCACACTGTGCTACATAGCAGTGAAAGGAGCCCTAGGCATGGAGTGAATGATGTGTTCCCACTTAGTAGCGGCACTGAGGATAGCGATCCCATTGAGGAAGTGCCTCGGGGGGCAAAGAATTAGTTACAAGAGCTTGAGAATGGGAGTGAGGCGGTTGACAGGATCTGTCAGGGCTTCAGGATACGTCAGACGAGGATCCAGCCACAACCTGCAGCATCCACAAGTGCCAGCACTTTTCAGATTGGTAGAAATGGCCTGAAGGAAGGCGTAAGGGGAAATTCTGTAGTTGCTTCATCTCTTAAAACCAGTAATGCAAGTATTAGTCCTCCTGTAAGGCACAAATGGCCGTATAGTGACAGGATGAAGACCCGGTATGAGAGGAGAATGTCGGGTGAGGTATTTCAAGGACAACTGGTGTGGATGTACAACCTACAGGGATGAAAAGGGTACTAGAATCTACAGAAATATTGGGAAGGCCCCTACAGGAAACTGAATAAGATCAATGATATGGTCTTTTGGATTTGTCGTCAAGGCTCTCGGGCGGAGTCAAAGGTTGCCCAAATCGACCGACTGGCACTCTATGAAGGTCCTGACATTGCAAATGTCTGTTCGGGATGAACAGACTTAAGGAGGGAACAGTGTTAAATGCTCGCTGCTTTGTCCTACACGAACAAGTAGAAGTGAAGGACAGAGCAGTTATAATATGATAGCAGCGGCAAGTCAATGAAATGTTTTGAATGACAGGCGAGCGATAAACCAGGAACTGCATATGTTACAAAAAGCAAGCAGACACAATCCTTTTGCAACGTGCGCTGCTGACCCTGGATGTATTGAGTTTCTGTATTTATCTGAAAAATTTTCTAGTGGTTTGCTGCTCTAGTTTTTCTAAACGTGACTCGAGGTGCGTCAAACTTTCCAGGTCAAGGCCAGCAGAGTATAAATAGTACAATGGGCCTTCAGGCCGGCAGTTGTTGAATGGATGAGTGGCGGAACTTCAGCGATAGACAATTGGGGCGAGAGAAGTGACAAGCGGAAGGGAAATCTGTGACTGCGAGTATCGAGCAGTGAAGAGTGCGGCTGGCAGGCTGGACTATTGGACTAGATGCGCGAGTGAAAGACATTACAAATGATGGCAACAGACAGACTGAACGTGTGTTAATGATGAGTAAGAGTTAAATGACTGTAACGAAACGACATTGAGAAGGATGTTAATTAGAAATGAAATAGACATTAAATGTTGTACTCACTGATAAATAAATAGAGTAAGAGTGGAGATAAGATAATTTAATGCTGTAAATAATAGCTGTGGAATTAGAAATCAAATTATATTTTTATTAAGACCTCAATCTTTCACACACACGGATATGCCTCTTAGGCGTTTTGCAACATTATTTTTGCCAGGCATCACTAATGATATCAGTGTGTTCGTGAATAACTGCCAAGTTTGTCACAAATATAAAGGTAATCAAGCAAAGATGCCTCTTATGCCATACTTTGTGAGGAATAATCACAGGGAAAAACTAGGATTGGATATATTTTTATCAAGGACAGAGCTTATTTAATGGTGATTTACTACTACTCTAAAGATGTTGAGATTGTTTATCTACCTAACAGTACCAATGTTGAAATTACTAAACATTTGAAAACAATATTTGCAGGTTTGATGTTCCACACACTGTTATTAGTGATGGTGGTCCGTCATTTATTTAACAGCCATGATTTACATTCATTTTGTAAGGACTAAGATGTCCATCACATTTTTACATCCCCATATTTGTCTAGATATAATGGAATGGTTGAAAGTAATATAGGTACTGTTAAAAAATTGTTATTGAAATGTGCTGAATATAGAACTGATCCTTATCTTGTTCTATTAAATTGAAACACACTTAAAGGTAAATTTCCATCTTCCGCTGGTCCCACACTTTGAGAACCACAGTACCTATTTCTGCTACAAAATTATACCAAAGGTGGTTAGATTTGATGAGTATATGAAGCAGGTATGTGATAATCAATTTGACATTAAGATTTACTATGATAAGAGTGCTTAGCCCTTGGCTCCTCTCAAGTTGGGTGACAAAGTTTATTTTTAAAAAACAGTACGTCTTTTTGGAACAAAGGAGAAATATGTAAACAACTTAGTGAACTTAGGTCATGCAACATACATAACCCAGATGGTCATATTTTAGGAGGAATAGAGATCATATTAGATCTTATACTAATTATTCCTTCGTGTGTTGAGGATATTGGGACCAACAGTTTCAAGAGCAATAAAGACACCACTGATTATGAAAGTTGTGACCAGCAGACCAAGGTCTTTCAACCTAGTCAGGATACCTCTAAATTTGGCCGTGCTATTAAGCGACCTCTAAGGTTCAGCCATTTCCAATTTACATAACCTGTATGCTTATGCATGTAGAAAAATAAAGGGCATTGTTGTAGTATTGTATCTATGAAATATTGATTGTTAACACTAATGTTATATCTCTGTGATGTATATACTCTCTGTATTTGTTATTAACATTTTGGGAGTATTAAATAAATTAGTGTAATGACTGACATGGGTTAAGATGGTTCTTTCTGTTGGTTTGTGACGTATGGACGTCAAGTTGGCTGTGCGGGGAACAGCTTGCTATTCAGTGTGGTGTGTGCCATAGGTTGCATGTGTGTGTTGGTTATGTTGGCAGCACTTGCCTCGCGCCATCACTTGGCTGTCAGCATGCTGAGTTCTTGTATCGTCTGCTTGGTGGTGCAGGGGTGGGCGGCGGCGGTGTGACATGTGCGTGGCCAGCTGGTGAGTTGGTTGGTAGCTCCCCCAGTGAGCAGGTCAGGGATGGTTGTCTTAATTGCCACGGTGTGCAGGGAAATGAGTCATGCCTAAGCTTCTAGAGAAAGCAGATTATGGATGTTGAGGTTGAATCACCAAGCGGAGCGGGCATGAAGTGTATATCATTATTTATGGGAAACGCACAGTGCACGGTGTGTTTGATGACAACCGCTTCTAGTAGGAAAGGGTATGTACATTTTGAGCCATCAGAAGTGACAAGTAATGGGCAATGATGGTGATGGGTGTGCACACCGTAATTGACATTTGTGGGATTACCGGTGCAGCGTATTTAAAGTAACGCTTTTGTGTTGTACACAGTACAATCACAGTCACACAAACTGGTGCTTGGTAGTTCTTAAAAGGGAAGATTTCTTGTAATTTGAGAAAAGTCCCGACTCCTGTGGTGAGTTGCACTGGCATTAACAATGTGTATTTCAGATATATCGGTTAAATCTGAACTGAGAACTGTTAAATTGTAAAACCCTAAATATGTCTCACTCCACGGCAGTTAAATATTCCCTGTGCGAGTGTGTGACCTTGTGTGCTACACCGGAGTTTTCTTCAATGCTTGGATGAGTTCAGCACGACCAAACAATGGGTTTAGTGCGTGTAGTGTTTTCACGAAGAATTGTGCAGCGCCTCGTCAGGGATTGTTAAGCGACTGGAGTTCGTCGTGTAGCAGTCTACCCTATTTCCCAGTGTAACGGGTGAGGTCTGTCTTCCCTCACTTTATGTGAGAAGGTAAAATCTTTAATTTGCTTTTTGCAAGCTGGTAGCAGTACACCACAGGACAATCAGCTGTTCCCCAAGATGAGTTTTAAAATCATCTAAAGATGTTGTTATAGGAATTTTAAACTTTTGTCCTACTGAAGAAGCATGAGCACTGGTACTGTGAACTGAGTGTCGTAAGTATGAAATTATTGTAAGAGTTTTGTAGTTAATTTTATGCCAGTGTTTTTAGATATATTACTTTTAGTAGGCATAAATGGTACATCACTGATAAAGACTTCATTTTATATTGCTAGGTTTGTATTGTTCCTTATTCTTTTCTTATGAGTCACCAAGTAGTTGTAATGTGGACTCTTGACCCAATTGTTATAGTAATTTAAATTAGCAGTGTCTGAGCCGGCAAATATTTTATGTATTAATATTTTTTTATGGTGCACTATCTTGTTCGCAATCATTGGGATTATTAGTACATTCCCCTTTTGTATCAGTATTTCCACAGTATAGATCTAAATATTACAAATTTTTTTATAGCTATTCTGGGTAGTGGAAAATTTTTCTTTAATATCAATGATGGCTATGTACAACATTACTATTTTGTGTATGTACTTCGGTGTTACCTATTTTTGGAAAATATAGGGAAAAAAGGAAATCTAATTTTTTGGGAAAGTTCTTGTTGATACCTTGTTATTAACTATTAGTAACTTAATGTCTCTGTTATGAACTACTGTCTCACCCTTTTTAGCAACTTATCTTATGCCATCATTCTAAGCTGTACAGGTTCAGTGTTGTCCTTATCAAACATCCTGATTTAATAAGAAACACTATAACAGTAGTAAATCCTAACAGGCGAGTACTTGAAACTGTAAAATAAAAGCATAAATAAACCTTAGATAGGTTAGAAAGTAGTGGTATAATAGCTATGATTGATAAAGTCAGAAAATGGGGACGTAATATTATGGTTGTTGAGAAACCTGATAAATCTCTCAGGATTTGTTTGGATCCTTATTAATAAGTGTGTAAAGAAAGAATTTTCCTATACCCATGGTTGATGAAATCTGCTATAAATTAACAGGTAAACGGCTGTACTTGGTAACTGATACAAAGAATGGATCTCATCAAATTGAGCTTGATGAAGATACTGAAAACTGGTGGTATTTTATAACTCCATTTGGAAAATTTTGAAAGGTTGCCAATGGGTGTCTCACAGACACCAGATGTTTTCAGAGGTACAATATATCAACTCTCGATTCTACGACATTTCACGGTTCCCAGCAAAAGGGTGTCATTATTGGGAAATTGCTTTATGGTTACCAAAAAAGGGTCATTTCCAGAGGGTTACTACTCCAGGAGTATTATAATCAAGAGTTGACTATACTAAAATATTTGATGGAGTTGGCATTTATTTTCATGTGAAAATAGCTTTAGAGATGGTCAAACAGTGTAATGTTAAATCTACTCCAAAAAAAATTACAATACTAAGTAACTCAAGTGAAGAACCTAAGAAGAATTTTTCATGCAGATGGGGTTAGGTCTGATCGTGTACAGGTGAAATGTATTTTAGCGTTAAAAGCTCTAATGAAAAACAAGAAGTTACTGATATAACTAATGAGCCTGCTTTCAAATATATAGATGCAAATAATTTTGATGAAGTCTTAGAGTACATACTTCTGCACACAAACTGCTTGTAACGTGTATGGGCCATTCTTTTTCATGGAGGCCATACTGACAGGTATTATGTACCTCAAAATGCTGATGGAGTAGTTACTTGCACCACAGTTAACACAATATGGGAACAACCTCCTTTTGCAACAGGATGGAGCCCTGCCACATTTTCATTTGGCGATATGACAGCTTCTCAACCAACTTCTCCTATATCAGTGGATTGATCGTGCAATAGATGTGTACAATAAGGTGGAACAAAATAGCAAAAAAAAATTATTTTTTCTCCAAGTAATTTTTAATAGCGCAAATAAGTTGCCTTTTAGGCAACACGTTTCTGTTTCTCAGACATTTTAAAACAGATACTACACTTTGACAACAAGCTGAGGACAATGACTTGCTGACTGAGTGATTACCGCTACTGAACTGACTGTAGGAATGGGAGCGCGGATGAGTGTCTAGGAATTCCGATAGGGTGGTGAGGAAGACGGAACGAGTCTACGTATGCAGGTTGTACATTAGGGTGGAACAAAAAGGCAAAAAAAATAAAAAAATAAAAATTTCAAAGTCATTTTTAATAGCGCAAATAAGTTGCCTTTTAGGCTCTACAATGAACATGAAAAATTATAAAAAAAAAAAAAAAAAAAAAAAAAACTTGTGCTGCCACAGAGCCCTCAAAGTTTTCCTATATACTAATTATCTTACATTAAAGGTAAAGTCTTATCTTTATACTACATAATCGACTTTTGTCTCGAATCTAGGCATTATTTTTCGAGATTCCAGCCTAGAACGAATAAAGCCGTCTCTCTTGACATTTCCACAAACAGCTGCTGAAGCTTCCGTGACCAATTTGACGCATCTTTCGACGGCTTGAGTGTGGCAAGGAAACTTCGGAAACGCCAAGTTTGTCTCTCCTGAATTTATTAAATCCTAGAGTTCTTTTTGCTTAACTGAGAACGTAAGCGGAGGCTCAGTTACAGTACAGGACTGCCAACAAATCAGGTTTTCGTACTCCAGAGCTTCAAAGTTTAAAGGGGGAATAACGAAAGTACAACTTTCTTGTGTGCTAGCCCGCGCCGCCAAAATTCTTCGTAAGCCAAGCTCCCGAATGTGCTTCCTCTCATCGGAAATCATTGCCAGCAAAATGTTTTCCGGGTGCGCAAAGTAACTGTTGCGCTGAATAACAGGGTCTATAACCGCCTTCAAGTCTTCATTCAGGTAGCGCGACGCATGGATGGTTTTCAAAACATGTTTTGCGCCGTCTTTACAGGATGGATGGCATTTTATGTCGAACCAAACGGGAGCGTATACCTTTACTATGTATTCGGCCAGTATTTCCAGATTGCGAGATGGTTTCTCAGTTCCAACATAGAGGCGAAGAATCCTGTTTGCAGCTGTCAGCCACCTAGAGTGCGAAATCCGACCAGGATCTCTCAGAGACAAACTTTCAGAACAGATGCCACTTGCAACAGCATTACAGATTTCTAGTAAATATTTCTGATCTGTACTCAAATCCTTCTTGTCAATGGCAGGCATCTCTGTGACAATTGGATGGAACGCTGCTACAGGGAGGTTTTCGCAACCGATCAGTTTTTTTCCGATAGTGCCTGAAAACTCGCGTGGGCCGGTCGTTGATCCATCTAAGTGTTGAAAGAGATGACGTAAAGGAAGTTCATTGGCGTGTAGTTGACATATCAGCCACTGAACTGGTCGCCCGAGAAAAGATTCTATCTTCGTGATTACCCCATTTTTATGTCCAGTATTAACAACTGTACCATCACAACCAACAACAGCCAGTTCTGAACAATCAAAGTTGTTGTTTTCCAAATGCGCAATAATCGATGTAGAAACAGATTTAGCAGTACCACATGATGGAGTTACGTGCCCGATATAAATAGAACCTGGTTCCTGGATCAAAGAATAATGTTCCTCTTTTACAGTTTTTCGGTATGATTTTTCAGCTTTTTTCTCGATCTTAATCGTATCGTCCTTTCTTCCATCAAAATACAAGCCCTGAAGCAGTTCAGTATTTTCCAGATCTCTTTTCTGGAGTTTTTCGCGGTTTTTTTCTCGCTGTCTTCTTACTTTCATCCTGTCTATTACCTTCGTCGTGTCTTCTTTTTGTATGATTCCAACCTCTTGTAAAATAGCACTAGCAATTAACGCTGCACTTCTGTCAGAAACACCAGTTCGGTCGCAAGCTAATGCCAGTTTAGAGAGAGGCAGTGTCATTCGATTCTTAATGTATGGAGTGAGATTTTGTTTCTTTTTCTTTTTTGGTGACTGCAGAAATTCTTCACTTTCCACACTCGAAGAAGGCAAGCTATCCGACTCCGTATCAGAAGTTAATCGCGATGCATTGGTTGGCTTAGTTATCCCACGTTTAGTGAGGCGTGACATTCTCTGAACTTGCCTTTGATATTTCTGTTCGTTCGTTCTTGAAGCAACGACATCTACCGCGCCCATGATCATCTTGCGTTGGCTTCTTTGGTCCAAAAGAAACCCGCGTTCTTCTTCTGGAACCTTGCGGATTTTTGGGCAAACACACTTTTGGAAATCGACGCATTTGCAAGCGGAAATATCGAACAACTTCGATTTTGCGTCATGTTGAATTCTAAATTAGAACCGTCACTCTCTAGTTTGGCCTTTTCTCTGTCTATAGTTCTTTATTAATGCTCGATATTTATTATGGTAACACCGCAACATCTGGAGAACTCGTGTGTGTGATACTGTCGGTATTGAAACCTTCTGCCATAACTTTTCTNATGGTAACACCGCAACATCTGGAGAACTCGTGTGTGTGATACTGTCGGTATTGAAACCTTCTGCCATAACTTTTCTACTTCTACTACGTCGGTTGCAATTTCTTTTAAAGATGGTTCTTTCATAGGTTTCTTAGATTTAATTTTGTGTTTTATCCACAGATATAACTTTCATCACATCGTCAAATGTAGGTAAAACGGACTCATAGAGTGGTTTAGGTGCACCAAATACAGCACAATTCAGTTNTTCATCACATCGTCAAATGTAGGTAAAACGGACTCATAGAGTGGTTTAGGTGCACCAAATACAGCACAATTCAGTTTCTCCCTCGTATTCACTTGGCCTTTAGTCTCCATAATATTTGTATCACTTCATTCACAGAAATAATAAAATTAGTACCTAATGTACTTAATCTACTAAGAAACAATCGAATTAAGACGATTTACGATAGCCGCTAGCACTACAAGTTGCAATTTGTCTTCACGCATGAAAGCGGCGCGAGCGACTGACTTTGGGGCAAAGGGGTGAGGGGCGGGTAAATAGTGAAGTATATCTCGCGATGCGATTCGATTCCATTCGTCTTGGATGCGCGGGAAATTTGATTCTAATTACAACTNTAGTGAAGTATATCTCGCGATGCGATTCGATTCCATTCGTCTTGGATGCGCGGGAAATTTGATTCTAATTACAACTGTAGTGTAAAAGGCTATTGTAACGAAAACAGCTAGAGAGCCAATTATTCTCAATTTTATAAAACTTTAGGATTGATGTGGCAGCATAAGATGCTTTTAAATCGATCTAAAAGATTTGCATATCTAAAAGTTATTGTTAAATGCAACTTTTCCGCACTATTAGAATTGAATTAAAAAAAAACACGTTCCACCCTATTTACCATCCTTTTCACAAAATTGATTTAAATATTTGCTGTAATATGTGTGTAAATAACTTTATATTTGTTCGCAGTTGTNGGACTACACAAGTTTTATAGACTCTCCATGTCAGCAACACTGCCGAAATTGAGATAACAAACACATTGTTTATGCTGCCCTGAAAATGTATGCAAACAAGCTACAAAATGTGTGGCATGAGATCAGGTATTGATTTGATGTGTGGCAGGCCACTCACAGTGCACATATAGAACTTTGAATGTTACTTTTTAATTTGTTGTTAACCATTTTGGAGTTGTGTACATAATTGTGTGGTAATAAAAATTGCAAGTTAGTCACATTATTTTGAATAACCCTGCAAATCTATTTGGCATTCCGTATGCAGGTAATAAAGTAATGCAAAATAATGCATTCATCACTGAACTATTAGGTAAAACCATAAACTACTTAAAGGCATAAAGCATGGAGAAAGAAATATCCTATTGCACGATGGTTTTCAAATTACACTGAAGAGCCAAAAAAACTGATACACCTGCCTAATATCGTGTAGGGTCCCCCGCCGGGCACGCAGTAGTGCCGCAAGATGATGTGGCATGGACTCAACTAATGTCTGAAGGTATGCAGGAGGCAATTAACACCATGAATCCTGCAAGGCAGTCCACAAATCCAATCTGTGCGAATTTGAGAAAGGGTTGCATGTCTGTCACGTTTAATGATTCTTGTCAGTCGTCGTTTGTCCCGTTCTATCACAATCTTTTTCCGGCCGAAGCGATGTCGAAGATGTGATGGTTTACCGGATTCCCGATATTCACGGTACACTTGTGAAATGGTCGTACATGAAAATCCAAATATTATCGCTACCTCGGAGATGCTATGTCCCATCTCTCGTGCGCCGACTATTACACCACGTTCAAACACACTTAAATCTTGACAACCTGCCACTGTAGCAGCAGTAACCAATATAGCTGCCGACCGCATTGTGTTACTCTGCTTGGTTCCATACCGCTGTTATTTGCATACGCACACCTGTACCAGTTTTTTTGGCTCTTCAGTGTATGATGAGCTATCATTCTACATCAAAAATTATACAGACATAAATGACAGGTTTCCAAAAAAACTGACAAATTACTGACAATAGTAAGACTTTCAATGATTTTATTAATCTTTTTCAACCCTTGAAATTTTTATTACTAGTTATACACATATAGTAGAAATTTTTACTTTATGCAAAAATTAACTTTTTTTAAAATGAAATAAAGACCTGTGCAAAACTATGTTTACAGCAATATAAAATGTGTCTCTTTGTGAACAGTTTCAATATCATTTTTTAAAAATCTTTTGGATATAAAAAAAAAATTCTATGGGTAAAATTAATAATTTTACTGTGCATATTAGCACCAAAGACTATTTATAATAATTGAGCATACTGCCATACGTTCGACCATAAACACTGCTTCAGGTCCATAAGATTGATGGTGCTTCTCCTTAACCAGCTGACAATGACAAAGCAGGGGCCAAGTTGTAATACTATTTTCTTGGCTATTTGAAAAGCATGATTTATAAACAGTTATTATGCAGAACCAACTCCAAACTAAAAAATTTCAATTTACAAAAGCTTATTTTCCAATACAGTTCCTATGGGCATTTTCGCTGAAAAATTCTAGACGAGCTCATTTGAACATACTTGCAATCAACTACCTCTGATGAACACAGGTACATAAAAATAACTGTTGGTTATGAACAACTCTTTCTGATGAGAGCGCTCTAGTTGGCTTAATGTGACACAAATTTCTAAGCATCATATTTATTTGGTATTATAAATCTCTTATATTAATTTTTTTTTTGCCCAAAATACTTTATATAATGTATTCACGGTAACTTCAAAATTTTCTGAAGCCCTGCTAAAGATCTACTTTCAGGGAGCCGATTATGTATCATTCCGCAGTATGTATACAAAACATTGCCATGTGACACCTGTCAAATGTTTTGTAAACAAAGAGTGCCATGTGGGAACTGTGAAATATTTTGTTAACAGTGTCCATGTGGGAACTACCAAAATTTATTTTTGAAGAAAAACAATGCCATGCAAATCCAAACTGTCATATACTTTAATAAAATTCTCCAAATGTCTAAAAAAAATGCTAGTCAATTTAGCAAAATATTGTAATACATACAAAAAGGTAGATTGAAGTATATATCGGAACTGTTAATTATATAATTTAATTAATGTTTACTTATATTAAGATTTATTTACATAATTGGTATAAGGAAAAAGTTAAATTTTACATAATAAACTTTTGGAAGTAGCACTCAGGTTAAAGATTTCACTGTGATAAATGGGTACCATTTATTCTATTTTATCGCATATAAGTCGCACATTTTATTTAAAAAATTTTATTGAAAACTCGGGGGCGACTTATAAGTGAGAAAAATTCCTCCAGCCCCGCACTAACGTTTCATTTACTACGAATTCACGGCCCGCGGCTCGATTTCCAAACTCTTCAGCGAACAAAATCACTTTCATTTTTAAACCTGCGGTGTATGTACATCGCTTTTCCGTCAAGAAACTGTCTCACTTCACTGCCACAACATCAAAACACTACGTGCGACGCAAAGACGATATAAGAGAAATACGTGTAAGCCAACGCTAATGTGCTGCTATCTCTTACGCTCCACAAAAAGCTTTCGAAAATAATCGATTATCAGTTATTGACCACAAATCGATTCCTTTTCATTCTTTTAAAATATGTTTTTCTGTTAAGGATTGCGAAGGGAATTACGTAACGGAAATATTCAAATGCCTTTCTATATTTTGCACGTTTATTTAAAACTTACAAAGATAAACTGCAGAAATAACAACGCTAATACCAAAATTACATCTTAACCTAGAATTATCTTATAAGTAGAAATAATGTGTTACGTTAGTTTTATAACCGCAATTCAGCGTCTCCAATATCCAATATGGCGTAGTTATACTTCTGAAAACAACGTGCCCAAACGGACAAGATGGAGTGTATGAGTCCGCTGGACAGACACTGAAATTTATATAATTTCAATTAATAACAGTGAAATCTTTACCCATGAGTGCTACGTGAAAATGTAAATATATAGTTTAGCAATATTAACTTTACAATTACGGCATTAAATTTATACATATTAATATTTAACCTACGAACTATTTCTTTTCAGCTATAACCAACATGTCCCTTCAAAATCCGTTGTTAATTCGTACGGACTTTTAACAAATTATTATAATTTATTGAAAAAATATACTTAAAACTTAAAACAACCAATTTATATAGTGCTTCAGTGCTAAAAGCAAGACAAAACCTTTTTCCATATACAATTTTTTTATAACCAATTGAACATGTAACTCCTAGGGTGATTTTTCAAAGGTTCTTTTCAAAAGTATCGAAGATACCGTGAATGGATTATAAATGAAATATGTAAAAAAAAAATATTTTTAAATAAGTAATTAAGTTGAAAATTTTTTTAAGGTCATTAGTGTTCTTACACATTGAATGAACATCTGTTCACAGTCTGGTAATGGTTTCTCAAAAAAATATTAATTAAATTGTATTTTCAATAAACTTTTAAACATATAAAAATAAAACATTTATTTCTCTATTAGCACATATGGTAAAGATTTAAAGTCATAAATATGCTTATTTCTTGGATGCAAAGCACAATATTAACTGAAGTAGCTAATTAGTCAATCAAATTTTAACTTCTTGAATGCAAATTTTCAGAACCAAACTGGAGTATTCTCTGTCCTGAACCTTTTGTTAGACTAAACTGATCACTAAAGAGTGCCCCTGAACTACCACCACCAATTGATTGGCTAGTATGGAACCAAGAACAATTAAGTAAGACACACTGAAGAGCCAAACAAACTGGTACACCTGCCTAATCCATGTAGGGCCCCCACGAACACGCAGAAGTGCCGCAAGACGACGTGGCATGGACTCGACTAATGTCTGAAGGTATGCAGGAGGCAATTCACACCATGAATCCTGCAGGGCAATCCACAAATCCATAGGAGTGCGAGGCGGTGGAGATCTCTTCTGAACAGCACGTTGCAAGGCATCCCAGATATGCTCAATACAGTTTGTGTCTGGTGATTTAGGTGGCCAATGGAAGTGTCTACAGTCAGAAGTGTATTCCTGGAGCCACTCGGTAGCAACTCTTGACGTGTGGGGTGTCGCATTGTCCTGCAGGAATTGTCCACGTCCGTCGGAATGCACAATGGACATGAATGGGTGCAGGTGATCAGACAGGATGCTTATGTATCTGTCACCTGTCAGTCGTATCTAGACATATCAGGGGTTTCATTTCACGCCAACTGCACACGGCCCATACCATGACAGAGCCTCCACCAGCTAAACAGTCCCATGTTGACATGTACGGTCCATGGATTCATGAGGATGTCTCCATAACCGTACACGTCCATCCGCCCGATACAATTGGAAATGAAACTCATCAGACCAGGCAACGTGTTTCCAGTCATCAACAGTCCAATGGCGGTGTTGGCGGGTCCAGGCGAGGCATAAAGCTTTGTGTCGTGCAGTCAATAACGGTACATGAGTGGGCTTTCAGCTCTGACAGCCTATATCAATGATGGTCCATTGAATATTTCGCACGTTGGTACTTGTTGATGCCCCAGCATTGAAATCTGCGCCAATTTGAGAAAGCGTTGCACGTCTGTCACGTTTAATGATTCTCGTCAGTCATCGTTTGTCCTGTTAATTCACAATATTTTTCCGGCCACAGTGATGTCAAAGATCTGAGGTTTTACCGGATTCCCGATATTCATGGTACACTCGTGAAATGGTCGTACGCGAAAATCCAAATTGTATCGCTGCCTCGGAGATGCTATGTCCCATCTCTTGTGCGCCGGCTATAACACCACATTCAAACTCACTTAAATCTTGATAACCTGCCATTGTAGCAGCAGTAACCAATCTAGCAACTTTGCAGACGCTTGATGTCTTATATAGGTGCTGCTGACAGCATCGGATTACTTTAGATCATGCAAAGGCAGACCGTCCTATCACAGAACAAGACAACTCAAAGTAGCAATGTACACTTTGTAAAAAAAGGGACATTCGGCTGCGTGGAAGCAGTGCGAAGTCATTAAAAAACACATAGAGACACAAAAACAATGGATGGCACAAAAACCTGCCAAACAAGTACGAGACAGACACTGAACAGGAACCTCAGGAAAACACACAAACAAATGTTCAGTCAGAGACTGAATTTCCCGCACTTAAAAACCCATATACTGAACAAGAACCTACACAACAGCAGACACAAAAATCACAACAAAACAGGAAAAGAGACAACAACACGACAGAAAATGTGACCATGTTGGCAGATATGCATGGACTGGCTGCTTCTTTACAAGAGACACATTTCGTAGCTCTAATAGATCACTTTAGGCCTAAAATCGCACAGGCAAAAGCCATGAATACACTACAGGAGAAGCAGATGCTACTTCTCACAGCACTTGCCACTCTATCTAAATAAATATTTTAGGGAAACACCAACACAATTAATTAATTAATTAATGTTAAAACAATAAGTTTTAATTAAACACAGCAACACAATAATTGATAGTAACACCTTCTCGTCTCGGAACTTCCTGATTGGACAGGGACGAGAAGTAACACACCCAATGAACGCACTTTTTTCTTGAAGCCATCTGATTGGTGCGCGACGAGGAGTGCCACATATCCATAAAAACACAGGGTTTTGTCCAGAACATTGCAGTCGTCCGCAGACATAGATAAACACAACACCTACACTTCTTTACAACACACCGAAGGGCGCCCTGCCCAGGCTGGTTATGTGGGAACTCGTGACAGGTGGGAAATAGCCCCAACCACCACACGTTTTCCAGGTCGAGACACACACATGCCAGTCGAGGAAGGGGGGCTAATTAAGTTAAATAAATTATATAATAAATACATTCGTAATGGAAAAAAAATATATACAAAATAATAAAAAAAAACACACACATATATATATATATATATATATATATAATATATTTTAATTTTTATTTTCATCTTAATTTAAAACTAGTAACCTGTAATAACGCACCGACCTGATAGTTTGTTGCAGGTCGGGAAGAAGACAACTTGGGAAAGGGGGGCCCTATTGGTACTGGGTTCAGAGACTGGTGCTAGGGGCCCCTCCAACTCTAATTTATTTATAAGTGTTTTATTACTCCACTGTCACAAACTTGGAAAAACTAATCGTACCCTGAGGGAGACCTGTATAGGACACTTCGGGAGACTATGGACTTACCGACACACTACATGCAAAATTAATTAGCACACTTGCAAACAACACTTCAACATGCTAGACACATCTCGACACAACATTCACTTCAGCCGGGAGGCTGGAGGGGAGCTTCACTCCCCCGCAGAACAGACGAAAACATAATTTTACTTAAAATAGGCAACACCAAATAACTCGCCTAAATAAGGGCCCAGTGCCCACAGCCCCACAAATACACTGCCCCTGCCGCCGACCCAATGATTTGAGAAAGTTTCAGGGTGCTTTTGCTTCACAAACACCTAGTGAGTTATGGGAGTTTCGGCTTCCAGTCTCAACACTAAAAGCCATTCGGTGGCATATGAGGGTTCGGCGGCGGCGCGTTACTCTGATTGGTTCCATACCTCTGTTATTTGCATACACATGCCTATACCAGTTTTTTTGGCTCTCCAGTATAGTTCCAATAACAAAATTTGTATTCTAACAAATTATTGAAAAAAAAAATATATAGATCCAACTTGCATAATAGTTACCAAATAGAGTTATTCTTATATTAGATAGCCAGGAAACTTGGGTTATTTAGGCTTTATTAACAACAAAATACCAAGGACTATAAATAAAAAAAATTTCTGGACACATTTGACATTTATTATGAAATGGTCACAAACTGTATCTGCCTTGAGCATTTGGAAGCGGCACCAACCTCACATAAAAGAAACACCAATATAGTTGTCAGATGAGGTGGTTTCATTTAAAATTATTGTAAATTATCTGAAAATGATTACAATGCTTATGCAATACACTCAATTTGTAACCCATACCTGTAACAGTAGTTAGGAGCTGACCATACTGTTAAAACAGTTTCATTGAAGTGCCACTTGTATCCTTCCATCACTAGCTGGTGTGCACGGCAAATCATATCAATGTCGTTTGCCGCATTGAACTGAGCAACAACATCTGAGCCAAACAGATAGCCAGCACCACGAGGACTTACGCCCCAACCTTGGGTATCTAAACAAATTAAAGGTCACACTTAACTTTGCAAAAAATTTATGTTTACAGACCTAATGCTTAAGCAATATTTAACAGAAAAAAAAGGGAATTTTTTACAATCATGAATTGAATCACTGACACAAATTTACATTTATAACTAATTGGTCTAACTTCCTCCACACTTAATACACTGTGGCAATTTCAATGTCATCCTCAAAGACTTACATAGTAGTACAGTAAAACCTCGTTAATCCGGATGTTTTAAATTTAATGTTCACATAGATAATATGTAATATAAAGTGGATTGACTCACCAGCTATAAATAGCTTTGACTTGACCTTGAATACCTACCCATCCTTCCCCTCCCTCAATCTCCTCAGTTTTCCTACTGTTTTAAAACTGCACTGTAATTTTGTTTATTGTGTGTGATTCAACCGAATATTGTTTTTGTTTTTTATCAAAGTGTTTGGGAGTGTACGTACAAGTTTAAAATGGCATCAAAGCGAAAGAAGGTTGTGGTTTCAATGGATAAAAAGTTAGACGCTATTAATTGAATTGATAAAGGAGAAGCATTGAAAAAAATAGCTGCTGAATTGGGAGTTGGAAATTCAGTAGCGTCCTACTGGAAGAAGCAAAGAAAATAAATTGAAGATTTTTGTTGTAAAATTATATGTAAAATCAGTTTGGAAGGCAGAAAAAAATAAAATAAATAAAGCATTAGACGACGCACTATTTAATGTGGTATCGTGCTCAGCGAGAACGTGGTTTGCCTATATCTGGACCGATTTTGGCCCTAAAAGCTTTCAGCATAAACAAAAAGTTACCAAATCCTGACCTAGAATTCACTGCTAGCCAGGGGTGGCTAGAACGTTTTAAAAACCGACACTGTATTCGCAAACTTACTCTGACTGGAGAGAGCTTGTCTAGTGATGTTGCTGCTGCTGATAAATTTAAAAAGAACTTTGAACAATTTGTTTTATCTGAAGAATTTACACCTGATCAAGTTTATATTGCTGACAAAACTGGGCTTTTACCGGATGCTTCAGAGCAAAATGTTAGCATCAAAGCTTGAAGGTTTGGCTAAGGGCTACAAGAAAAGCAAAGATAGGCTAACTGCTATGGCTTGTAGTAATGCATCAGGGAAACATAAGTTTCCTCTTGTCATTGTAGGGAAATCCAAGAATCCCCGAGCGCTAAAAAGTGTGAACCACAATACGTTGCCAGTGGTTTACCGACCAAAAAAAAGTGCGTGGATGGACAGTTTTTTGTTTAAGAATTGGTTTTTTGATAACTTTGTTCCTGAAGTTCAAAAATTCCCGAAAGAAAATAGTTTACCAGAAAAAGCTATTTTACTGATAGATAATGCTCTGTCTCATCCGGAAGAACAAGAACTCATGAGTGGAGGAATTACAGTGAAATTTCTTCCACCAAACGTAACCCCACTGCTACAGCCTATGGACCAGGGAGTCCTTGAAAACATCAAAAGAGTTTACCGAAAAGAACTGCTTGGTAAAATAATTGAAGAGGAAGGGGGAAAAAGTGTGATTGATTTGTTGAAATCAATCAATATCAAAGACGTTATTTACATGGTTGCTGACGCTTAGGATTGCATCACAAAAAGCTGTTTGAAAAATTTATGGAAAAAAATGTGGCCAGCTATTTGTGCTACAAACGAAATGGCAAGCGATGATTTGGTGCAAGTGGCTGCAGACGACCTTCTGCAAATGTTAGGAACAATAAGTGGGTGCTCAGATGTTGATATGGAAAACGTCAGTGAGTGGCTGAAAGACAACAATGACGGTGGCTACGACACTATGACGGAAGAAGAAATTGTGGCGGTATGCACATCTACAGCAGACAGCGAGGAAGAAGAGGACATGGATGAGGAGGATCACACAGCAACAGCAGACGACACATGCAGATGCTGTGGACCAGGTGACAAACATCATGGCGTACTTGGAGCGTCAGCCCGACACCACTCCAGCTGAACTATTAATGATAAAGTGTTTGCGTGACCGTGCTTCATTCAAATGCCAAACGTGTTTGAAACAGAAGACATGTTAATAAATGATGTGAAAAGTTATTTTTATATTTTTTTTAATGTCTTTTAAACAATTCTATGTAATTTTGTTACAAAATATAGTTTTTTATCGTGATAAACGGTAAGTCTGCTTATTTAAGGATTTGTTTTGCGTATTATCCGGATTATCAATTTTCCGGATTGCCTTTGGTTCCAATTAGTCTGGATAAACGAGGTTTTACTGTATCTTGTATTTTTTAGAAAAAAACTGACCTAGAAAAACTTTTCTGCCCAATTTGGTTGGATTCAGTAGTGTAGTTCCCGAGATATATTTAACAATTTTTGTAGCTGATTGCTATTTATTAATTTAGTGCACACAGTAGGTATTCAAACACATCAATTTTTAGATTAAATCATTTAAATAGTTTGATAGAAATAGTATATAACACAGAGGCCACATTTTAAAATAAGCATATTATACATTTAAGTTACCTTAGATTACCTTGGACTACCACTATAATACTAGAATATCAAATAATCTGGAATACCTTTTTATTATTTCCCAAGGTATGCTATGAAATCTTTACTTTTTCAGTTGGTGTTATCTTACAAAATAAGGGGCAAGCAGCTATGAATAAATGGATTTAATTATCATAACTGATATTGCCACTATATCACATTTAGCTTACATCTGTTTAAAAGTGTAATATACATGGCATACTTAATCTTAAATATTTATAAAGTGGCCTTTTTGAAAATGATGATTTGATAATCATTTCAGTTTCAGTAGATAGAGTATATACTGAATTTTGCAGGAATTTATTCAATAGTTTGCTCCTTGGCCAACTCTGCTCCACTCCCATTTTCTCCCCTCATTTCCCTCCCTTGATTACTACTCCTTGTACATCAGCTTTTTTTAATTTAGGGGCTAGTTTATATAAGTTGTTACATGCCTTGTGCAGCATTCATTCTATGCCTCATTCTACGCCTGTGAAGAAGATCGTCGGGTTGACGCCCGCTAAATAAAATTTAAATATGAGCTAAAATTGTCAGTTTACCCATCCTTGGACGAGGGTACTACGAGACGCAGTTTAAATAATGTAGTTTTGTGAGCAGCTGATTGTGCTGGAGCTAGTAAAACAGTGAGTCATGGTCGCAGCTTTTCCTTTCTGGGTCAGTTTAGTGTTTACGTGGCATAGTATTGTGCTTGTCTTGGGCTTTGCAGAGAGTTAGATTTTTTCTAAATTCTGGTTTTGGACGCCTGCCTTAATTGTAGTTTCGGCCTAACTAATTTCTTGCTTCTCTATATAGTTCCAGTTGCTTTAACGTGTTGTTTATAATTTTTTGTCTGCTGCCCAATGATTTACTTAAAGTTTAATTGTTGCTACTGTGTTGCCATGACTTACGCGTTCGCGTTGAGTGTAGTCTTTTGAAGTATTCTAATTGTAGTAGTAAATTATTTCTTTCGATTGAGCTATGGTTAGGGTCTACGGACTGCCTCCATTGATTCACTATTTTAACGTAATATTTTATTTGAGATTTTAACTTGCATATTTACGTAAAGGAGGCTTTACTGGGCCTGAAACACTCCCCTCCTTTAGTCAAATTGCTCCAGTAAATACCTTCCATTTATCTAGTCATCAATGTAACTATTTGGATTTTAAACACGGTTTAATATTACTCTGCTCGTATTTTCAATTTAATATTTATTCTATATTTTGGAGTAATGTAATACTATTGAATAAACAATTGTACAGCAATTTACTATTTTTGAAACGTTTTACACTACTTGGCTTGTTTGCCAGTTAAAAATTTATTGTACTTTTGAGCTACACAATACTTTTGAGAGAGCAATTTAATCTGTTTGTATGAGTATATTTTTTTTTGCATTGAGAGCCTTTGGCATTTAAAATTTTACATGTCATATTTTTTTTGTAAATGTTCAATCAAAAGGTGCTGCTAAGGTGTAAAATATTTTGAAATTACAGAACTTGAAAGTGACATAGACTTTCTATTATTTGTGCTACGGCAAAAGTTTCTCTATACCAGGGAGTCTACAGTAGACACCAGGGAAAAACTTTAGCAACCTTTAGCTGATCATTTACACCAGTTTTCCAACTACAAATACAGCATCAAAACAAAATTTTATTTTATTTCACTCCTATATGCTTTACTGCTATACCATTCAAACAAAAGCATAAACACACACCATGTTCTTGGGAATAACTTTTTACCTGTTCATAATAAGATTATCTTACTGAAAATGCACAACCTACCTAAACTAGCCACTTGATACTTCAAGTGACGGAAATAAAAAGATTTACATCACAGAGTTCTTCATGAATGAAGATGTTTGGCAAGTAAACACTGCACTTAACATGCAACATGCACCAATGTGGCATAAGTTTTGAAGATGATTTAAAAAAATTAAAAACATCTTTGTATTTGACACAGTAAATAGCAAAAAAAAACATAAAATACTGAAACACTAGTATTAAATTCCTTTTGTTTTGTCCTTTAAATCACAACATGCATAGTTAGTTATGCATTTTCTAAATATTTTCTCTAATTTTCTCTTTGTGCTATTCAATAGCCAACGTTTGGTGGCCTGGAGTTCTTTTAGTACTGCAAGAGCTATTTTCTTTGCTTCTGCTTCTTCTTTCTTCAAGTTCTTCTCTCTTAATGCTTCTTGCCCCTTTTGCAGAAGCATTTCTCACGTAAAGGATTATGCTCTCGTTGATATTTCTACCACCACCTTCAGACTGGAAGACATCATACATAGACCTCTGTGCAATAATTGAGGCTTCTGTCGAAATTCTCTACCAACACACTTCTTTTTATTTACAGAAAAACCTCTCTCAACTGCACCATACCATGAAACATCACCAAAACTTTTTGGAAAAACTATCCAGTATATATTGTCAATTTTTGCCAAAGAAATCAGGGCCACACGGAAAGCATCCAATTTTTGAGTCTTGAAGTAAAATTTTTCTGCTGTTTCTTTAAGAGGCACATGTAGCTGTGCATTCAAGGTCAAGAAGTGAGGGCGTGATACTGGCAACACTAACACGCACCCCCAGCACCTCATTGCTCCTACGCACAAAACTTGCAGTGTTTCAATCATGATGCCGTACTGTGCAAATTAGATCTGCAACAGTGGGAATTCATGTGATGTAAGTCTACAGATTAAACTATGCCAATATAGCCTTACTTTTCTCTTAATCCTTAAGGAAACTGCATAGGCAAGCTTTAAAAATGTGATATTTGACCATTTTCACTCTTTTTTTTCTCCACAAACACAATATGATAAAAGTAAAAAAAAAAAATAGGGGCATAGATAATGATTTTTTACCTTTTCTGGCAAAAAGTAGTATTTTCAGAACATTTATTTACAGAGATATGCTTATTTGCGAAAAAAAAAACCATCTCGTAGAAAATGTTTCAGTACAGCAGCATTTTCACATAAAGGAAAATACATAATCTCATTTGACACAGTGTGCTGCATATGGAGCCATGTAAATTTGACACAAATATTCCAAAATCAGTAGTGATATACGAGTTTATCAATGCAGTACTTCCAACAATTTCAGGAGACAAACATGATGCTCCTTTCATAATTACACTCATAAGTGAAAATTTTGAAACTATTTTTGAAAAGAGATGCTGCAGGTAACCTTTAAATTAATTCCTTAATGATAAAACTTTCATCACTTTAAGGTATCTGCATGCAGCTTGGGCACCCAACCTATATCCAAATTTCTCGGAGGCTTCAAAACTTGTACATCCTAGGCATTGACATGTCTACCACAGACCTCAAAAAACGAATGCCAATTCCAATCTAAAGGTAGAGAGTAACCTGACAAAGCAATGGAAACAATGGACTGGAATTTTGTTAGAAACGGCTTTAACTCTCTTCATTTAATTTTCTTTTATACAGTTTATTGGTGTACGTAATTGTTGTTGATTGAAGTTGCATGTAGTTTTGTAATGAGTTACAGTAGGCGTAGACATGTAGACAGTGGCGTAGAATGTGAGACTCAGGTCTATCATACGCGCAATCGGTCACCATAAATCAGTCAGTGCTTTGTTAGAATAAAGACGGTCCGCACGTCTGCGCTGACTTTTAACATTTAACTTTTTTTATGGTGCGGCGTGAGTTCATTAAAATAATTATCATCGTGTTTTTAAATTGTAGTGTCTGTGTCTACAATGAGCCATAAAGCAAAACCTAATGGCGCAGAGTTAAAAAAAAAGCGCGAAGAAAAAGATGAAAACCTAAAATATGAATCCATGTTAACAATACTGCTGGAAAATGGGGACTATTCACATTCCAAAAATTATCTAACAACTGGTAGTACATTACAGTTTAACAGGTCCACCTATGTATGAAAAGAGAAAACACAGCCACCATTTGTTAGAGATTGGAAGCTTGCATGTGTTTACAAGTAACTAAAAATATATTTCTGCCACTGTGAATGTTCACAATACTCTCCAGAACTTATGCATATCGTACCTGCAAATTTACTACAAGCAAAGGAATAAAAAAAAAGTCAAATTTCAAGATGGCAATAAGTATGCCGATGGATAGTCCACAAAATTTTGTTTTAAGCAAAGCAAATATACCAGATAAAAGGATATGGCTGGAAGTATATAAGCACTGAATATTGCTATGTTCCTGCCATTTACGAAAGTGTTCATGTATACATGTGTCCAGTTATACAGGGTTGTTACCCACATCTAGAAGCATATCAATAACATCATCACTTTCTCAGTTGCTCATTACACACTGTCAATGTACCAAATTTTATTTAAATTGGTTTAATGGTTCCAGAGATATAACATAATGCCACCATTCTAAGTCCACAGCAGTTTTGAAAGTCCATTGTGATAGCTTCATTCGTTCTACTCTTCTTGCCTTCTTTCTATGGTAAAAAATGATATGACGTACCATTACCTGTTTCTAAACACCAGACAAAACCCATGCACTGAAATGAATTCCCTACTCATGGCCATAGAGAAATTTTTACAGTTTATAGTCTGTATTGTGTGCGTACTGCCATCTAGTGGAACTGTATGAACTAAGCTACCACAACTTGAACTCCACAGAACTAGCTGAGCAAATGAACTGCAACAATTAAAGTTCATTGCAATTGACATTTTACCTTCTTGCATCCTACAGACATTCCCCCTTATTGCACCTTTGAACATCAACATTTCCCCTTCTTACAGAGTACACACATTTTTCATAGCACAATACTGTCCTGACTATTAACCTTTATGCAACGTAAATAATATTATAATGTTCTCCCATCAAAAACGCACACTTTCCCAGCATTAATTTGTGTTAGAAACCTAACATTCCCCTTCTTGCCTTGTGGTCTTCATTTGTGATCTAAACATAATTCTATTCTTTGAGACAAGGCTAAACACATGTCCACATTCAGTATTACTGCAGATAATCGTCTTTACCGATAACATCACTTTCGACAATCTGTCAAACTTTGTACGACCATCTGTGCCTGCAGTATTACTTACAGTACTTCACTTTACATCAACTGTATCCTCTTTCTTGACCAGAGATGAAATATTTTCCATCTGAGGTAACGTGAATGTTTCTGAAGTTCATCAATAGCCAGGTCTGTTGTTTCATTATTCTTTAGAAGCAATATGAAGGGAAATTAATCTGTGAAAAAAGTTACATCAGGAAACTTTGTATTTTCAATATTCTCAATTGATGCAACTTCTGCTTTCTCCAGTACCTACTTCATTTTTCAGAGTAAATTTACTTGCAATGTAATTGCACATAGTTGTAAAGTATTTTCTTACTAGAATAAAACCATTTTTTCTAGTCTTCTCCAAGAATGTCGGCAATCTGAGATGTCCGACTACCAATAACTATTTCAGAGTCCTGACAATTTTTAATGTAGTTGTAGCTCACTTTATGCAACAGTATATTTTTGAATGCAACTGGGTTCAGAAATTTTACCATTAGTTCTCGCAGAAGATTACCCAGTAACATTCTAAAATTTGTATTTTAAGAGATGCAGACTGCAATATTGTTTTTTTTTCTCAAAATATGGTGTCATTTAAAAACACAAATCGGCAAAAAGCTCTGTTCAAAGTAGAAAAGAACATGAATAACTTTTCTTTGCAGGACAGATTCAAATCATGGTTTTTCAGACTAGCTTTTGCTTCCACTAATTGTAAATTATTAAATGAATTTTTTGCTAGGCCTACCATCTTTTCTTTATTTTTGTAGTAGATACACTTCCTTCAATTGCGTCAATAATAGGCCTAGACCTACTACTTACATTCAAACCCTGAGTGCTGCTTATTTTCTTGGGTTCCCCATCTATGTTTGAGGTAGGCATACATGGAGAGTAATTTTACTTGTTGCCACTTGCAGGTCTGCTTACAGAAGTAATTAATGCCAATTTAATGGCTGTTTCTTCCAGACATAAAGTAGTTGAATTTTGTGTTTTCCAATGTTTAATTTGCGAGCCTACAGAACCACTACTCTTTAACTTTTAGAATCTTGAATGGCATTGCTGAAAGCTGCTCCTTCTAGGTGGTCACCTCATCCTTAAAAAAAGCTTTGCAAGGGCTCCCAGTTATCTATGAGTCTAGGTAAACCACATCCAAGTGAAAACCTTCCTTGCTTCTGTATTGTACAATTCTTGGAATTTCTACAGTTTTTATTTTCATTTGGCACTTTTTTTAAGATAGCAATGTATATCAATAAGAATTTCCTCCACCTTACAAGGTAGGATAGCTGCTGCTATTTCAGCTGCCAGGTTAATTAAATGGAGTAGTCTTCAAAATATTTTTTATAGAGTATGATCGTAAAATGTTATTACAATAAAATCAAGTCTTGAATCTGAATGATTGCTGCTATTAAAGGGCAATGTTTGTAACTTACTTACAGTGCACTGCATTGCATCTGCAGCCATCTCTTGCATAATAGCTGTAGATTTAGTCCTCCTACAATCATACTTCTTAGCCACATCCGACTTTGTGAAAATTTTCCGGAACAATGCACCGGCATGATCTCATACACTCATTCATTGTAAGGTTATGTTCAACCACAAAATATTAAAACATTCCACATATATTGTCACAGCCAGAACTTTCACTAAAAAAAAATTACTAATCTTTTTATTTTCTTCCCCACTTTTCACACTGTCCACATGTTTTGAGCAGTTAGGTGATTAATGATGTAATTTAATCCACCATAAGCAACGTTTATATCACACGTGCAGATCGAGAAAAATACAAACTTCTGCCCTTTACCAGATTTTGAAATACATGGAAAGTTTCTTGTACATTCATCATCGAACACTTGAAAATACTGCTGCTGCTTTTTAACACTAAGCTGCAACTACCAACTGCCATTTATTAAAGCATAAAATATTGCACAGTTCATCATGCATGCCTTAAGATCTCTCCTGTTGACTAGTACAGTGCACAACATGTGCCACCAGCCAATGATTATCACTGGCGCTAAAATTCCTTCCAGTCAAATGTTAACCGATAAATTTATATGTGGCGAAGCTAAACTGCTGATAGGCCTACATACACGATAAACGGCAATACGACAGTATGCTATTTTAATCAACTAAAGCCGCCATTAAAAAGTTTTGTGATTTGCTATCTATGCTGTATTGAAAAACAACTAGCCAATAAGATACAGAATATAAATATAAGATAAAGTATACGATTTGCTGGCCATCAATCAATGAGAAAAATGTAGGCAAAAATAACACTGGGCCCGTACTGATAACGGAAATTCGGAACACGTAAAATATTTAATATAGTACATCCAGCGTTAAAATCCATAAAATTGCAAGACTTTCCCACAAAATCATACACGAGTATGGTTTCCAATCCATACATTATACGGACAAATAGTAATATGTGCCATGTATACAATAGATATTTAGAATGTTTTGTCCATTCCAGACAGTAGTGGGGCTTTCTCAGCCTCCTTTACAACGAGACCTAAAGACATTCTATGGAGTCAAGAGGATACCAATCCTACCTGCCAGTTCTGTTGTTAAGCACAGAGAGTGGTCATGCCCCCCACACCCAAATACATAAGTCATCAGGACGACTCCTTTTCATGAACTAAACTTAAAAATAAAGCACACATGCAACATTAAAAATTAATCTATTACAACACTAAACTACAAAATTTATCTCTAACAAGATCCTGATGGTCACCGAGTTACCACCTGTACCTTCTGGGTCAGACCACAATAGATCACACATTGGGCCATCATGAGGAACTTCCTGCTTCCTGTCAATTGTGCGGATTTGGTCCAGTGTTTGTATTGATGGTGACAAACCTCCGTGTACACAGAAAATCTGAAAATAATTTTAAATAATAAATAAATTTCATTTAAGCAAAGAATCTACAGTTGCAAAGTAATGTCATTGTTCAGAAAAAAGAAATCTGTAATGTTATGGTTCTCAACTACCCCAAAAAATTTTGGTAGGCGATTCCAGATGACAATATATGTCGAAAACATTGAAATGATTTAGGCCTAACACTATTTCCAAGGGCAGTACACCATAGTGAAAGTTCTATAGTGGAATGGGTTTATTTATAATAAATAAAAATCTATTGTAGGTAGGGCAATGCAGGGAATACCACCCTGTTTATGTGGTAAAATAGGCATTTGCAACGAAGTCCCACAGATGTGGACACTAATAATAATTCTGTAGGCCAAATAATAAAAACAAAAAAAGCTTTATAATACCCTTGACCAGGCTATTTTGAGATAACAGCACACAAATTTACCAGACAACATCGCTGTTTTTACTATAATGTGGGTTGCTGTCAGTAGTAAGTAGTTTCATACCTGCATTACCTCATACATTAAATAATACAGACCTGCATCATCCCACCTAGAACAGATTTTTATTTTTTATTTAACCAATTCCATTCCATCCTAGTACTTTCACGAGGTTGTACTGTCCTCAGGAATAGTGTTAGGCCATAAGTCATATTTTTTTTTACATATCCTGTCTGGAATCACCTCCCAAAGTTTCTCTTTATAATTGAGTATTATTCTGCATAAATATCCCCTCTTGTCCAAAATTGAAAAGTTGACAAGTACGTTTGCAAAACTTTAACCTATGTTATGTGTCTTTTTCAAATAAAAACAACATGTAACAGCTAATATTTTAATTTCTTCCTTTTCTTTAAAGTAATAATTTTTTATTGTATTAAATTTACAAAACATATAAAGGCTGTTCACAATGTAATAAGCACTTCAGAAAACAACCTTTTAAAAAAAATATCACTGTTCATAATTGCATAGATATTAATGTAAGCAATGACCACAATACTTGCAGCAAAGTTGGTAGCAGATCACAAGTAGTAGCTCCATATTTTGACTCCTCGTTATTCGCAAAGGTAAAAAGTTACATCACCTATAAGTCAGTTTCTTTCTGTTACATGCAATTGGGGGATATGGGTCAGTGACTCCTTTGGGAGGAAGGTCTCTGGGCATTTGATGTGGTGTGGCAGAACCATGCTATAGTAGCCAACCTGGTTACCACATTTGACCCTAGAAAGGGTGGATGATGAGTCTCTTATAGCCTCTCTCCACTCATGGCGACCCAAGGCTCCTCGCGCCACCCCTGGGTAAAGCAGATTGGGCTCCGCCACCCGTATCTCTATGGGAACCAGTTTCCTCGGGACTGGTAAGGGGTATCTGCCATGATGGATTGGGCCAACAGTTGGTACCTAGGCCCGACCACTTGGCATTCAGGGCGTTGGGGCCCAATACTGGAATTTCATGGTGAAGAAATTCTTAAATATGGAAATGGTCAGTGGCCACTGACGACTTTTCCGGCTGGCTGTTTTGCTGGTTTGTGGGTGTGGTGGCGATAGTGTAGTGGCAATAATGAAAACACGGAAGAACTCTGGAACTTGCGGGTTGCCAGACCTGTGGAGTTTGATACAGATGGAAATCATATATTTCAGAGCAGGGGCAACTTCTCCCAGTCCTGCGTGCCATGGTGGGTCCGGGGGCATCTCCCACTCCATGCTCATTGTTTACTCTTTGCCTTCTGGTGGGCAGTTCAGTGGTGGGATTGCTGTACAGGCAACCAACCTGTAATGGGTGTAAGGCTTATGCCCAGTGAGGCTTTAAAGTGTCCTCAACCACAACCGCAGTGTGTTTGAGGCGTAGGCTGGACCTGCCCCCTGGTGTACTAATGGCTGGAAGGGGCTGCCTCTGTTCACCTGATGCTCGCCATAGGTTGAGTGGTCTGTCATTGAACCCACTAGTGCCATGGAAAATATGTGCGAGCAAGAGCTGATTGGTTCGGCTCCACCAGAGGTTCTCTCCGGTGTTCCGATCACATTGAGGTTGGATTCGTGCTGGCAGTGGTTAACTCTGCATGCTGGAGGAGGTCTGTAGAGATCCCCCCTCTTAAAGAAAGACCGGGCGGTAAGCGGCCACCAGCTCCGGTTGTGTTCTAGAGACACTAGAGGTATGGATAGAACTCTGGCCAGACCACACACTTGGTATCTGAGTACAAGGGTCTCAGAACCTTGTGGTAGGGTGTTCTCTGCTGTACTTGTGAATCAGGTTGGGGCTTTGGATCTGGTCAACTCAGATGCTAAGCTGGAACACCTGCGATGAGAGGGCGTGATCCCTCTCCCCCACCAATTGGGCGGTAGTAGCGATGGAATGGCCTTTGTGGCTAAGAGCACTATGTAAAAATACAAAAGTACAAAGGCTGAGAAGCCCTCACTGTATTTTATATGCAATTAATTAAAATTGGTGCAATTGTAACACATTGTCACTTGGCTGATGCTTCATTTAAGTTAACTAGTCCATCCCCCCCCCCTCCCCCCTTGCTCTCATATTACACAGTGTATCATGACCAAGGTATTTTAAGCTTTGGTTCGAACCCTTAAAATAAAGAATTCACTAAAGTAATAAAGCATTTTTATATCTATTTTGAGTGAAGTGGTAGTGTCTTATTTCTTTTTGCAATATTTCAACCTACTTTCATGTTCAGAATATTCTCAACATTTCTCGTAATATGCCAACTTGGAAACTATTTAAATGTCACCGAAGTCTGTATTAATTGTAAACTTGAAGAAAACTAAGGATAAGTGTATTTTATGCTTCAATAAATGTGTCTTAAATACATTTTTGCCCAGAAGCAAGCTTACAAGTCATTACCTCAATCTGTATGTTGCTTGTTTTTAAAACATAATGCCACAAAAGTGATTTACACAGCAAGTTAAATATTTCGCAAGTGTTATCTTAGCACAGTGTTATAACATCTGGATTAACTATTTAAATTTTATGAGCCAATATACACAGCAAGCACTAGTTCCCATAACTAACCTTTAACACAGGTAATTTGGGGGAAAAACAGAATTCTGCTTAAAATGCATGGATAAAGTTTCATGAAATATATTTACATCAGCTAGGCACTATACTGTTAGTGAAACTATGGTGAAATTATGACCATGAGTGTAGCTATTCTTGCATTTACAGAGGAACGTTCGAAACCGCATGGAATTGGTTTTGTAATGGGAGAAAGGGAGTCTTCTGCTTTTTGCAATTCTCAATTGGCAGCATAAATCAAAATAATTTATTATGACCTCAAAAGGTTTGAATAGAGTTCAAGACACTTATATCTAAATAGAACAAATTTTACATCATCAATCAAAATTCAAAAATCAATAATATTTACTGAAATGCATATGTGGTGTTGATTACAATAGTTGTTCGTTTTTGTTTCTTATTAACTGAGAATATCCTGTGGACATCTGATCAGTTGAAGAAAACAAGAGCTGACAGTCACATAATGTTTGTATTGAGATGCAGAGGAATACACCACCAATGGGCTGAAGAAGAGAATTTGCAGGGAATTCAAAAGCACTCACTTTATCATGAACAACGTATGTATGTAAATGTGTGTGCGTGTGAAACACACTTCCATATAAACTCATTGCCAAAAAACCAGTTTCACCTGCACCCACAAGGAAGTAGCAAACAGTAATGAAACATGGTGGGTAGGTCTGACAAAGCGAGGCATGCTGATAAGTCACATTTCACGCTCTGCCAAAGTAGTGTCAGCAAGAGCAGGTCTTATTGCTGAATCTGCTGGGCTATATACAGTCATCCTAGTGTGCATGCTTTACACTCCGACTCAAGCTGTTGTAAAGGTACCACCTCATCAAAGTGTAGTATGCCTTGAAATGTGTTCAACAGCACTTCAAACAGTCGGATGCATTTGAGAGGGGTCACATCATAGAGCTGTGGGAAGAGAAATGGTCATTTTGCAGTATTGTGTACCATACTGGTTGTGTAGATATTACCGTAGCACGTACATACGACATGCCGGATCCAGGAGACCACCACAAACCACACCAACACACCAAAGGAGAACCGATGGATTGTCCAACATGTACAGTATGTCCCAACCACCAAAACTGTGGGCATTCAATAATCTGTTATGCCCACCTTGCAGCATTCTGAGAGTGCCTGTACCACTGGCAGATGACTGCATATCACTGGACTATATGCAGGCTGAAAGTTATAACTGTCCTTAACAATGTATCAACATTACCACAGACAGCAATAACAATGTGACAATGTGAAGCTATGCAGAATGACAGCAGGTTATCTTCATTGATAAGTGCCACTTTTGTCTTGGTGGCGACGACCAATGCATCATGTGTGGAGGCTACATTGGCAGCTCCAAGATGAACAATTTGTAGTCACACATCTAGATGGCCTGATGTCAGCTCATTGTTAGTCTTTATCATGGGCACTTTTGATAGCCCAGTGGTACGTTCATGAGGTCCTGCATCTAGTGGCCCTGCCATTTTTGAATGACCACGCCAGTGTTCTATTCCACTAGATCAACACTCATCCTCATACTGCTGCCAACTCAAGAGCATGCCTTAAAGCCACGGACACACTGTTATGGCCAGCTGCATGGCCAAACGTATCTCCAACTGAAAAAGTGTAGGTTTTTATTGACCACTCTATCATGACTCCACCCCTACTGCGATATCTGCAGGAAATGTGAGCAAATATTCATGATGAATGGGATGGATTATAACAGGACCCATTAGGGTCTTCTATGACTCCATGCTGCAACATGTGGAAGAATATGTTCGCAAAATGAACATATACTGTCATAAAAAAATCAAGTACTGGATAGGTTTTCACATGTAACATCTTGCAGCAGTGTTTCAAATAGGCACCAAGCATACTCTAACATTGTTGTGATATAAGTGTATGGGAAAGGTGAACAACAATGATCAAGGAAAGAATCCAAAAAATGCTAAGGACTTTTATCCAAAAATGGGTTCTGACCATACCAGGGAAAAAGACAGAAATGTCCACATTACAGGTGACAGGCAAGAAACATGAAATCAACAATAGAGGATATTATAACCTCTAACTGAAATACATGATGTGTACCATCAGTTCATGCTCAGTATAAGGTTGTCAATTAACTCTGGAGGCTTCATTACCCATTCCTCTTGCAATGCAGGTCGCAGCTGCAGGGTCGTGACTAGTGGCTAGCAACATTCTACCACGCATCTGCTGTCTCAAGTGTTTGATTAAATTTAGGTTCAAAGACCATGCAGGCAAACCAATGTTGGGAATATTATCACTCTCGAATCGCTCAGCGACAGCTGCTCTACGATTAGGTATAGTGTTGTCGTCCATTAAGAGGGATTCGGAGCTTTATAGCACCCAGCAAGGAAGGAGAACTTTGGTACAATAGCGGTTACCAGTGACTGAACTTCCTTGGAAGATGTGAATCTTTGTATGGTCACCAATCATTATGCTTTATCAAACGAGAACTCCACCACCTGCAAACCAGTGCCTTTTAATGATGTTGGAAGAGTGACCATGTTCCCCACTCTCTCCAGATGTATAGATATACAAAATCACTAGTGAGAATAAATCAACTATCATCCATAAAGAGCTATCAACCACATTACTGAACTGCCCAGTCTTTGTGTTCCTGGCACCACAGCAAATGCAGTCCCTAATGGGTAAGAATAAATGGCAGACACCTTACTGGTCATGAGCAAACAAACCACCTATGTGCAGTCTCCTGGCCATGGTAGAATGTGATATCAGGCAATCAGTGCACGTAGCATTTGTTTTGCGATTCTTGCCTTCCCAAATACCACCCAAGTTTTTCACATGATGATGTGCATGATCCTGAACTCCTTGGCAACATTTTCACCTTCTTCCAACTTGCCAATGTTTCAATTTCAAGTAGTCATCCAGATGATGTTTACGGGACAGTCTGTTGGCGATATCACACATCAGACAGACAGCAACTCGGTGTCATTCAACCCTATGTGCACTGTGCGAGAGCTTCCATTGAAATGATGAACTTACATCACACTCATGCTATATACCTCTTGCTCATGCCCACAGCACATCATGCTGCACGCATGCACATGCCCTACCATACTGGACCCTAGGCTTCTCATTGGTCTTTCAGTCAGTTCTGCCTATTTGTTCCATTGTTATGTTAATTTCTACACTTCATCCTTAGTTTTTACATAACAGTGCAGAAATAGAAATGTACACGTATCAAGCAAATTGACATTATGTGTTAGCAAGTATATTCATTAATAGCAAGATTAAACAAAATTATGTTCAGACCAGAGTGACAGAGGATTTTTACATTCCCATTAACTTTCTAAAAATTAACTGAAAACAGACATTTCCACTTCAGCTGTTAAATTTTGAAGTCATTACTGAAAAACAACATCGTCCAAAATGTTAGTTTGTAGGAATCAACAAAATACGAAATAACCTTTGTATACTCACTATAGTTGCTTAAAATAGCTAAAAGTGTTAGAAGAGTAAGTGTTACAACTATCTGCTTGTTCTGTAATGCATGAAATTCCACAGTATATAACAGTTTCTTGTAAAAAAATTAATTTCTCTTTGAAAAGTTACATTTTTGCCTGCATATGTTACATTCTTCCAGTAATATTACCCAAAAAGAAGCAGTGAATTTGCCATGCAGTTAAAGTTTACAAATACTGTATTTAGAATACTACACACAATATTAATGTTTACAACAACCCATTAAAATCTTATAAGTCACTGGTGTAAAAATGGCAAAACCCAACCACGATAGTAACGTTCAGAGTTAGTGTGCACATCATCACACTTCACAATAAAGAAAATTAAAGAAAAATGTTTTTTTGTGTCCATAAACTTCAAGTAAATGTTTCAATTAAAAAGAACAGCATGAACATACAAAAACATCTGAAAAAGTACAAGAGAGAAAGAATATTTTTCACTTGCATAATATACAAATTTAAGTATTATATAAATGCTTAATTTTCACACCTACTGCCATCATCACTATCACTATCAACATCTGTTAAGTTGTTTTCCACAGAAATGCCACTATTCTTAGTCAAAGCATTATAGAATATCCTATCATCCTCTTTGATTATATGGCATATGAAACTTCAAGTCCTTAAGCTTGGCAGGAGCAATCTAAATACAGCTGTCAAAGTCATAGGCGAACCGAACCGGGTTCGATTCCCGGCGGGGTCGCTCCTGGATTTTTGCATTTGGGAAACGTGCAGGACGATGCCTCTGGTTGGCAGGTTATTTCTGGGATTTCTCATTTCCCCCACCCCTACATTTCGGCACTGCTTCATACTCACCTCTCAAGACCTCGATGTTAAGAGCCGCCAAAATCTCTTCACTCACTCACATTCAATAGTTGTGAATGTGATAAACAGTACTTTGCTTGAAAATGCAACAATCCTAACACTTTAAATAAAATGGAAGGTGTGAGAAAAAATCTTCCATTTTTAGAGTCTTTACAAGCTTATAGAAAAGGCAAAACAGATAATCATACAGCCGGTTTCTACATTTTTACTTGCATTAGTTCTTTAATTAATACAATAAAAAAAATATATGCATTAAATTCAACACCACATTAATATCTGGCATGGACGATAGTAGGACTCTAATATTTACTTGCTTTAATGCTGAATAAATATACAGGCATAGATTATGGCATACTTCAAAAATATAAAACATGCACTTATAATTGCAGATTCCAGGTCCAAAAACAATGCAGACTTGTTTCATTATATGTAGTGAGTTTTCATTGTTATTGTCTTGTTCTGTCACCTGAGTGATTGGTTTTTTTTTTTAAATAATGCAGATTCCCATTTCTCAGTTTCTTTTTATCAAATGTACCTATTTTTGATAATTTTCAAAAACATTGATAAATAATTTACCCCCTCCCCAGATCAGTGTTAGTTGTGGCTTTGATGTATTGAATTATTGTTTGTTTTGAGGTTTCCATTTTGTTGCACCACATCAGATTTTTTTTGTTCAATTTGGTATCACAGTTTTTTTTATGTTTACATATCTATACAAATAAAAATCAATTGCCACATGTATGACAGAGCATCACTTGAGAACGGCACGACCAATTTGGCTGATTTCTTTTTTATTGTGTTCGTAATTGTCAGGACAAGGTTTGTATGAAATATATTTTTTGGAAAATCCACGGGAAAAGATTATTGTGGTGTCTTTGGAAAAATGCCACCAATAAGACGTTGAAATATTGGTCGGCGTACGCGCAACGCAAGAGAAATACATGATCGTCGAGTCAATGAAACTGATGAAGAGCGCAGTAAGCGTATGGAGGCAAATGAATAAGAATTTCTCAAGCGCGATCAATTATGACTCCAGAACAATGGAGACAGTCGAATTCGACTCGCTCAGTAGGAGATAACGTAAACAATAATTTGGAACATCGACAAAACAGATGGCCAAACGTATCAATTCAATATGAACGTTTGGCGTTCAGATACAATCCAACAATCAATTACGCCACGGATGTATCGGTCGACTTCGGAACCATGAGCACTGTTTGTCAACATTGCAATGCTTTGAGGTTTCGACATGAACCGCCAGGATTATGTTGTGCGAGCGGAAAGGTCAAATTACCACAATTGATACTGCCACCAGAGCCACTAGCATCATTGCTTTCTGGCCAAGAACCTCAATCAAAGAATTTTTTGCAGAATATACAAAAATACAACAGTATCTTCCAAATGACATAATTTGGAGCGAATATAACTGAGGAACAAGGTTTCAGCCCAACTTTTAAGGTAAATTCATTTTCGACTACAACACACATCATATACACAAAAAAAAAAAAAAAATCAACAATTCACAACATTTCAATAAAGAATTTGTTTTCATTTTACAGATTCAAGGACAAATTCACCATCGTGCAGGAGCATTGTTGCCACCAGTGAATGATGATCACAAATTTCTTCAGGTTTATTTCCTTGGAAATTCTGATGATGAAATCAATCAGCGTTGTGCCATCAGTCGTGCGGTAAAGCAAGAGATTATTGCACAACTGCAACAACTCATACATGAACACAATGAATTAGTTAAATTGTTCAAAACTGCAATAGAAATTATGCCTTCGGATGATCACAAAATAGTGATAAAAGCAGACAAAAGACCAGCAGGCGAACATGAAAGACGCTTCAATGCACCGACGTTGAATGAAGTTGCCATTGTGGTTGTTGGCGAGAATTTGGAGTCTCGTGATATTGTGATTCGACGGCGTGATGGTAATAACCTTCAGCTTTTCAACGAAACCCATCGTTCGTATGATTCATTACAATGCCCGCTGATATTTGCCGAGGAGAGGATGGATATAATCTTTTGATCAAGATGATTAATCCATTAACAGGTCAAGAAACAAATAAAAAGAATCGAGACGGAACGTCTGACATATATATGTTTAAATCAGCAAAAATTGCGTTCGGAAGCATACATCCATCTGCATGATGCCATGAATGTAGATGGAAATGCAAACAATGTCGGCTGAATTACCATTTTGCCAGCGACGTATGTTGGAAGTCCGAGGCACATGCACGAATACGCGCAAGATGCGATAACCTACGTGCACCAATACGGTCAACCAGACTTATTCATCATTTTTACAAACAACCCAAAATAGATCAAAATCACACAGCTGTTACTACCCGGTCAACCATCCGGTGATCGTCACAACATTACAGCATGAGTATTCAAACAGAAACTCAATGCACTCAAGGACTTCATTGTGAAGTATCATGTCTTCTGAGACGTGCGATGTTGGATGTACCCAGTGCAGTGGCAGAAAAGAGGACTGCCTCACGCGCATATTCTGCTGTGGATGGTCGAGAAAATAAGACCAGATGAAATTGACGCCATCATTTGCACAGAAATTCCTGATCCGGAAACAGATCCAGAGTTGTATGAAGTTGTGACGTATATGTTTCATGGACCATGTGGCAATCAAAACCAGGAATCACAGTGTATGATCGAAAACAATAGCTCCAGACGTTATCCGCGTGCTTTGTTGGCTGACACAATCACAGGTAATGACTGTTACCCCCTGTATCGTCGTCGCTCTGCAGAGGATAATGGCAGAACGATAATGTTGAAAGTCAAGAATAAAGACGTTGTAGTCGACAACAGCTGGATTGTTCCGTATTCGCCGCTGCTTTCCAAAACATTCAAATCGCAGTACAATGTTGAGTACTGCAATTCTATCAAGCCTATCAAATATGTTTGCAAGTACGTCACAAAAGGAAGTGACATGGCTGTATTTGGTATTGCAGCTCCTGATGCCAAAGATGAAGTTTTGAAATATCAAATAGGAAGATATGTCAGCAGCAATGAGGCGATTTGGAGAATCTTTTCATTCGCCATACACGAACGTCATCCCACTGTGGTCCATTTAGCTGTGCACCTGGAGAATGGACGAGTTTATTTCATGGTAGCAAACGTAACGCAGAGAGCTGAACGACCACCAGCGACAACGCTGACAAGTTTCTTCGCGACATGCGCAAGTGATCCATTTGCGAGAACACTGCTTTACTCAGAGATGCCAAGATATTTTACATGGAACGCATCATCAAAAAAATTCCAACGTCGGAAACAGGGAAAGCCTGTTTCTGGATACGTGAATGTGTATTCAACTGATGCATTGGGGCGCATTTACACAGTTCATCCAAGCAATGACGAATGTTTTTACCTGCATTGGTATTGGTTAATGTTCGTGGACTGATTTTATTTGAATTTCTACGAACTGTCAATGGTGAGTTGTGCCCAACATATTGAGAAGTGTGTCAGCGTTTACATTTGCTCGAAGATGACATTCATTGGGATCATACACTTGCTGATGCTGTTATTTCGTCTACTGCGCATCAAATTAGATCACTTTTTGCCATCATCATTTCAATGTGTTTTCCATCTAACCCACTTCATTTATGGAACAAATACAAAGACAATATGGCTGAAGACATTTTGTATTGAGTGCGTACAACAACAGTGAATCCTGAACTTTACTTTAATGCGGAGATCCACAACGAGGCGTTGATTTCTATAGAGGATTTGTGCCTGATGATGTCCGACAAGATGTTGCACAAATTAGGAATGCCAGCGCTGAATCGCCCCATGCACTATGCATTCAATAGAGAATTTTAACGAGAACGGCAATACGATCGAGATGCTTTGAGTCAATCAGTACGAACAAAGGTCCCACTTTTGAATCAACAGCAGAAAACCACGTATGATACATTGATGATAGCAATCAACGACTGCTACGGAGGAATATTTTTCCTCGATGCACCTGGCGGAACTGGCAAAATGTTCCTAATTTCATTGATTTTAGATTCAATTCGCGCACAAAGTCAAATAGCGCTGACCGTAGCATCATCAGGGATGGCTGCCACATTGTTAGGAGGACGAACAGCCCATTCAGCGCTCAAACTGCCACTGAATTTGCAAACGATAGATGAACCGATGTGCAACATTGCCAAAAATTCAGCAATGGCGAAAGTACTACAGAATAGCAAAATAATCATTTGGGATGAATATACAATGCCACACAAACGAGCATTGGAGGCACACGATTGAACGTTGAAAGATTTGCACAATAATCAGGATCTCTTTGGAGGTACAATGATTCTGCTGGCCAGCGATTTTCGGCAAACGCTGCCATTCCAAGATCAACAGCTGCTGATGAAATAAACACTTGCTTGAAGTCATCGAATTTGTGGAGATACGTGAAAACTTTAACATTAAAAACGAATATGCGAGTCGCTATACAAAATGATGAATCTGCGGAAGTGTTTTCCATAAAATTATTAGACATTGCCAATGGAAAAATTACGATTGACGCTTCCACTGGCCTCATTTTGTTTCCACCTAATTTTTGTCAATTCGCAATGTCGAAAGAACAATTGATCACGAAAGTGTTGCCGAATATTGGTGCAAATTACAAAAACCATGTTTGGTTGAACAAACGAACTATTTTGGCAGCGAAAAATAAGGACGTAGACGATTTGAACATAAAAATTCAAAGTCAAATCGCTGGCCAACTGCATTCATTTAAGTTGATTGATTCAATTACCGATCCAGATGAAGTCTTCAATTATCCAATTGAATTTCTGAATTCATTGGATTTGCCAGGAATGTCACCGCACAATTTGCAGCTCAAGGTCGGCTCTGTGATAATCATGTTACGCAATCTGAACCAAACGAAAATATGTAATGGAACAAGACTCGCTGTTAAGAAGCTGATAAACGACATGATTGAAGCAACGATAATCATAGGAAAGTTCAAAGGCGAGGATGTTCTGATTCCAAGAATGCCACTGATTCCAACTGATTTAGTTTCAATTTATGCTTGTACAGTTTCCTGTTCATCTTGCATTCACATTGACGATTAATAAATCGCAAGGCCAATCATTGGAAGTGTGTGGAATAAACCTTGAATTGCCATGTTTTTCCCATGGGCAGTTGTACGTGGCGTGCTCGAGAGTAGGTAATCCATCGGCGCTATTCATTTTCTCTCCAAACGGAAAGACAAAAAATATTGTTCATCACCAAGCGTTGCGTTGAACGCATTACTTAATTTTTGTAAATGTTTGTAATATTAAAATATGGGTACTATGCAACCTGGTCTCAACATTAAATCCTAATTAAAATAAAATAATCTATCTATCTATCTTCTATCTATATCTATTTTTGTATAAATTGACAGGGCAACGACTGTCGGGTCAGCAAGTTAATGATTATTTTACATTACATTGGCAAGAAAATAATTTCCTCTTCTGAATATTACCAGTTGTAGTTTTTATTTTTATAACCCTGCTGTGTGTTTTAAAATGTTATTTCCCTGTGCTTCTTGGTTATGTTTAGTTATTTTAGATTAGTTCCTTAAACTCTGACCAGGAAATAATTTTTTCCTGAACAGTGTTCGTTATGGTGGTTGTCTATCATTTTTCTAGTTCAGTTTTGTTGTCTTTCGCTAGTTGGTTCTTGGTCTATCGACTTTTACGTTGTTCTGCAATTCCTTGCTTTTTGTCATTTTCTGGCATAGTTGTGGTTTCGGTTAATGGATACAGTCCATTTAAAAATCAGAGAAATCTTACATTAGCATTGGCATTAAACTTTAGAGATAATAAAATAATTTTGTTTCCAAAAAAAAAGATTTTACAGGCTGCCCTTACTTTGGATAACATCCAGCAAGTGATTACCATCTTATAACTGTCATCAGCTATAGCAGTCTCTTTGAAAATTGTATCTATTTAATTCCTAGTGGTAAAAAAGTCAATGTTTGAAATTTTGAATTCTGTACAAAATTCTAACGAGAATTAAAAAAAATTACGGAGTATCTGAAATCTCGAAAAAATCTCGGAAATCAAAACTTTTTACTAAAAAAAAAAAAAAGAAAAAAGAAGCCTTATATATAAAAATCTTGGGTACATCCCTATAATAAAAATCTGGGTGAATAATCAAAGCATTTCTAAAACAAATGAAAATTAAAGAATAATCCAAAATGTTTAGGAAATACAAGAAAAGAACAGCGCAATTTGAAAATACCACCAAGCACTGTAATTAAAAAAAAAATCAAAAAACCATAATGTAACAAATCACAACAGATTGAAAATTTCCAGGAACTTCTGCATGTAAAATTCCCAGAATGCGAAAACATCAAATTTATTACAAGTGCAACTTTTAGGCAAACATTTCCTATATTTATGGTGTTAGATTTGTTTTTAATGCTCCCATAAAATAATTTAAGTATGTACTCATAGTTTAAATTATGTTTTATTTCTCTTTTATACTAATAAAAATATGGGAAGTAATACATAAAGCATCTTTTATTGATATCTTAAACCACCTTGCTATAACATGTTTTTGGCAAAAAAAAATACAAGAGTTATAAAAGCTTACCTGAATAATACTTGGACTATTTTAAGTAAACTGGGAGGTATCTAATTTATATTCATTTCCTGAGCCCATGCCCTACATGCCACTTTTATGGAAAAAATGCTCATGGATGAATTATACAGTTAGATACCCTCTTGTGTAATTGTCACAAAATTCTTGTGTTATATCATACAGGAATATTTTGATTCCATCTACAAATTATTTGAGGTACTGGAGTGGTTCTGAGCACACTTACTCTTATCAAGTAGCATTTTTGGCAAGGATTTGTGCTTGATATTAAGTGCAATGCTTGGCTGCCATTTACAGATGATTTGAGGTACTACGAGGGCAATTAAAAAAATAAGTTACACTAACTCGCCACGAGAGCGCACTGTGTGTAGTGACCTTGGGCAATGCGGAGAAAGGGACAGTAACTGGTGAGACGTCCGATAGGAAGGTTTGTGTTGTTGCCCGTCGTGTTGTGTGTGCAGAGCGGGCTAGGATCAACGGCGCGTCAACTGGATGTTCACTCCAAATTGGAGGTGCGTGCAACGATCATATTTCTATGGGTTAAACGGTTTAATTGCACGGACATTCATCGTCAAATCACTGCTGTATATGGTGAGCGTGCAATTTCTTGGCCAGGTATTGTAAAGTGGTGTCAGCAATTTGATTCCGGACGCACGGATATCACGGACGAATATTGCAAAGGCAGGCCCGTAACGTCCAGTACCGTTGAAAATGTTGACCATGTGGATGCGATCATTAGAGAGAATCGGCTCATAACACTGCAGGAAAATGCCAGCATGCTGAACATNCGGCTCATAACACTGCAGGAAATTGCCAGCATGCTGAACATTTCGTATGGCAGTGTGTTCTCCATTGTTCACGAGCACCTTGGATTTCGTAAACTGTGTCAATGATGGGTCCCACGTCTTCTCACCGACGTTCACAAGGGACAACGTTCCCAATCGTCACTGGCATTTTTGCAACGGTATTCTGCAGAGGGCAACAAGTTTCTGCGGCGAATCATCACAGGGGATGAAATGTGGGTCCACCACTTCACCCCCGAAACAAAGAGAACATCGATGGTGTGGAGCACGTGGAATTTATGCAGAAAGGCACGACAATCAACTTGGCTTCGTATTGTCAAATGTTGAATCGGTTGCGTAAAGCAATTAAAGAGAAGCGCCGGAGAAAATTGAGCGCCGGTGTGATTTTGTTGCATGATAACGCAACACCTCACACGGCCCGCCAAACGTCCTAACTGCTGCAGCGATTCAAGTGGGAAGTATGGCAACATCCTCCATACAGTCCAGATTTAACGCAATGCGATTTTCATGTTTTCGGCAAGCTGAAAAAGGATCTCGGTGGACGACGATTCCAAAACAATGAGGAGGTGAAAGCAGCTGTCTCCGGGTGGTTACATAGCTCTGGAGGAGATGTCTACGCATCTGGAATCAAAAAATTGGTTGACCGTTCCGAGAAATGTTTACAGTTTCTTGGGGACTATGTGGAAAAGTGAACTTACATTGTATGTTGTCATAGCTGTGTTGCCTATGTATAGGTGGTTTCATACATGGCCATAACGTGGAAGTGTAACTTATTTATTGATTTGCCCTTGTAGAATGATACTATTCACTTATCCTGTAATCCTACGTCTTCTTAGAAAACATGATTCGTGCAAGAAAAGCAAACTTGGCTGCCATTTACAAAACTTTGTCCAAGGGTGGTACTTTGAGTATATACAATATCTCCAGAGTCTAGCAATTGCCAGAACTGAGCAAAACATTTCTGGTACCAGATATTCAAATTTCATTGAATACTACGTCATCACTTTTAATTCATGCACAACACTTATTAATTTTAAAAAGGCATATTAACTTTTTTTATTACATAAAAGTGAAGGTAGGTAAGTGCTACTTTCAATAATTTTGTAGTTCAGTTTAAGACCTTACAGCAAGTAAAAAACCTTTATGATTTATATCTGATGCTTCGACTTACTGCTCTGTTACTTCATACAGGAAGTACTTTCTTCATTTCCAAGTTTTCACTTCTTATTTGCTTCTGCCTTCTTGTTTCAGAGTAGTTTGAAAATTGTGTTTTCTTTTTTTACATTTACCTAAAAGCAAATACTAGTTTTTAAAAAAGGTTGCACCATGAATTAGTTGAAGTAGTGAGGATATCCACTTCCACTTGGATTTTTAAAACATGTAAAATGCAATCTTTATTGAAATGTGCAAATATTTTATTAATTTTACAGAATGAACTCTGTAAACATTATATTTGTTCTACTGGATTTTTAGCTGATTTCCATTAATAAGAGGACAATTAATGAATAATTTTTGGTGTGTGAGAATCCGAGTTAAATTCTTTCATAAAATATGAATGAATGAAGCATTAAAAAGTATAGTTAGCTTATTTATAGGAATTTGTTATAGTAACTTTAACTTCTAATCATCCCAGTGATAGGTTTATAGCATATAACTGCAGAAATGAATAAAAAAGTACCTAAAACACACACCATCATAAAAATGTATTAAATGGCATCAATAAAATTGTTTAGTAATATTACCTTCCCAATAGTAGTAGTAATTTACTATAGACACAGTCAGTAATTATACTGAACCAGGTAATCAGAAGATTTAATTCACATACCTGGCATTAACCATGATATTAATTTTGAACTTTTGAATTTTACTTAACTATAACATAACAAGTGTAAACACAAAATACTAGTATACTCCATTCATGGTTAGTTCACACTTTCTCACTTTTCTTGAATCCCTGCAAAAGTTCTACTTTGATCATATATCGTTTCACTATACGTAAACCAAAACATTACCTTATGAAAATTATATTTCAACTGCCAAATACTTAGTTATCAAAACAGTGCTTTATTTTAAGAAAGTGTATATTGATAATGGGTTTGTTGGCAATTATTTCACTGGTTATTAAAATGTTTATATTATTCATTATATAGCACATTATACATTCCTTAATAAAATGTTTATATTATTCATTATATAGCACATTATACATTCCTTAACTCAAGTAAATATCAAAACGAACAAGCATATTATACCAAGAAAAAAGAGGAAACTTTTGTTTAGTATATTTTTTCAGCAAAAGTAATTTTTACTACACATTTCTTTCAGACTGGGCTTTAGCACTTCGCAATTTATTGAAACTTTGTCAAATACTCAATTCATGGAAAAATGCATTCCAACACCCATAGTTTTTCAATTACAGAATCAACCACAGGACTTCTGTGGTAAAAACTACCAAAGTCATAAAATATTACCAGTGAATTATTTACTTTAAACAGAAAAGATTAAGTTCTTTATTTGAGAGCTTCAGAAGGAGCTTGACATGGTCCTCCTTGCCCATGAGGGTAAGTGAGATGGAAATGGTGCAGTGATGGAATGCAGGAATATACCTATCCTGAGAAAACCTAATGGCCTAAAGCAAGCTCCACCACAATAACCTATATGTAAAAATTACGTTTAACTTTTCTGAGAGTAAAATCCTGCAGAAAAGGTACAACAAAAAGAATCACCGTCATTAAAGTAAACAACACAGCTTATTATACTTAAAGAAAAGTCCATGGGGGTGGTTAGAGTTGAGTGCAGGTCGACAAAAGATGAGATCAATTTGTCTTGTTTCAGCCAAAATATCACCTGGGATAAGGTAAGGAGAGATTCACTTCACTGTTTATCATTCAGGTCATTAACAAAGCATACAGCGAATGTCATCAGTCGGGATCCAGATATTCTTCTTCCTTCTTCAACATTACAGGGCTTGGGATTTCCAATGCACAGTTATGCATGGAAAGACAAATGATGGTACTTCCATGACTGTAGTGTATTTCAAACGACTAATTTACAGACTTGGTCATCGTCATGCTGGTAGTTGAATGTGTAACATCAGCTGACTGGCCTACTTGCCACAAGCTTCATGCTTTTTTTGTCTACTATGTATGGCCATCAAGGTCCCTTAATAATTTTAAAACTCTTAATAGATACATTAGGGATGGGAAATTTAATTCTATAATCAATCAATACCCACTGATTATGCATAAATAACTGATAATATACAATCTGTACAAATTTTACATTTTTACATGCAATTATGTAGACAGCTTAAATGTAACACCATGAAGAAATAAATACAGCAAAGTGGTATGATTTTGGGCAGAATTCTAAAATTTGGTAATTTTTGTCTCTAATTATATTCCAGTGAAACCTTGTTAATAAAATATTGCTTAGTATGAAACTCCTTATTTGTGATAAAAATCTTGATGGTGCCCATGAAATGGAAATATGATAATGCTAAATAAAATAGATTATATGAAATACATTTAATGTGTGGTAAAAAGTGGTTTTAATCCAGCAAGACTTCAATTACAGGTATTTATAAATGGCCAATATAAAATTAGAGGCAGAAACAACATACTCGTTCATAATATTTATTGCAGAAATGTAGAACAAAACCATTCGACCACAGATTAATACACTTCCATAACACAATATGGTGAGAAAAGTGGACATGGTATTGCTCTATTGGTCAGGCTTGTAACTACACTGATGTCTAAAATTAAAGCAGTGGACAGACACATCTGTCCCTCCAGTGATCATTTTGCCACAAGACAGTATTGGGCATTAGTAAAATATAAAGCATCAACAAAGTAAACACTGTTACATAATTTATTGATGAACTAACAGGAAAAATCAACATGTTCTGTTTTCCAAAAGTCGGTCACTTGCACACACTTCCACAAAACCGGCTATGTTTGCTCAATATTATGTGTGATCATTTCTGGCAGCAATACAGACCTGATGACATGCTGTACTCTGAATGTCATCAATCACAGTTTGGGTTATTAATGTCCATTCTTCCTGTAGAACAGCTCTTAAGCCCTGGAGAGTGATTGGTGGATTTGGATGAAAAGTAACTTGTCTCCCTAGAGCATCCGACATATTTTATTAGATTTAGGTCGAGAGAGCGGGAAGACCAATCCATGCATGCAATATCTTCAGTTTCCAGGAAGGAAGTATGA
>NQII01000003.1:3072331-3146184 GCA_002778355.1 Clitarchus hookeri
TCCTGAAACCCATGAAACTTGTACACGCCAAAGAAAGGATCAGATAGACTGCCAATTTCCGCCCACGTTAAAAACACGTGCTGAAGGGTAACACGCGCCGCTGAAAAAGCTGACAGGGTTTGTCAGTGGCACCGCAGGTCCCCCCTTATCCCTCCACCTGCAAGAGCCTTGGCATGTGGAGTGTGTGGCCATTGTTCAGCACTTCCCCCTTTCCTCTTCCCCTAACAAGGGAAGACATGTGTAAGGTTCTAAGGGGGGATGGAAATAGTTTAAAAACCAAGTTGTGAGACAAGGGAGGGATGAGTTGAACCAGGTCAGTTGACTCAGAAGTGCACGAGAGCAAGTCGGATCGGGAGTACCCGGAGCCGCAGTCGTGGAGAGAAGTCACCGCAACCAGGGCCTTTTCCAAGAACACCCGAAGCACCAGACCTCAGCCTGTCGACAACAGACCAGTAATACAAGACTAGATAAGTATCAAGTTATCGTCCAAAGAAACCCCTCCGACGCCTAGCGTCACCACCAAGACGCCGACTACAGTTAACACGAGTACGTTAATTAGGGTACCACCTTGAAATTGTTTCTGTAAAGTTTAATCTCGTGACAATATAACCAACCAGTAAATTGAAACACTGAATGACTACCTTAATGTTACCCTGTTACCCCCAACCTTCAAGGCACCCTATAGTCTGCGCCTGGTAACATTAACTAATATCCTATGAACCATCCTGTATCACACAGGTGGGGAATGCCATCAATACTATAAATTTATTTTTATTTATACTAGCTAACCCTGCCACGCATTGCTGTGACACAAAAGATTTTGGTTCTATTCATTTCTGTGAAATTAATTGAAAGAAGTATATGTATTTTCAAAATCTTTATTATTGAAGTACTTGATGGTATCCAATGTTTTTAGTTTTACCATCTTCCGCGCTTATGAATAAGTTGTGTGGTTTTCCTACTCTAGAACACGACACATACAATTGGCAGTACGAAAAACATTCTGTTTCTAAATCTATTCTGCACATTTGCAATGACTGCCCTTGAGCTTTATTTATTGTCATTGCAAATGCCAATCTGTAGAAACAAAACTCCAGAATACCAGATCCATTATGGGCAGTCATTCCTTGTAGAGCAAAACGATACATAAAACTCAGTAGGATGAAACTCTCTTCTGCTGTAGTAACTTGCTTCACGAACACAGTATTGTCCTTAGCAACATCACAATCAAAAGAACCAATATTCCTGAAAACAGGTTTTGAAAAATATCTCTTCTTATGGCTGAGGTGCCGTGCGGCAGCGCTTATACTTACCGGGCGCTGCTGCGGAGTTTTGTTAGTAGTAGTTAAAGGTTGTTCGGGAGCAGCGTGTATATAAAGACCTGTGAAATTTAATTAGTTTTCACAGCACCATGAGGCAAGCACATTGTGTTCGTCAGCAGTAAAGGAACAGCCTGCAGTACAAAGTAAATATTTTGTTCTTCTGTAAGTTCATAGATTCGGAAATCTCTGCAGTGGTATTCATTAAGATTAGAAAAAGGATTAACTTATGAATATAACAAATTTTATTTATTTTAAAATTTAAAGATTACCTAAAAATATTACAACATAAATTCTGTTTTGAGTTTATTTTTTTATTGCTTTTGTGCAGAATTTCAGTTAGGACTATTTTGTATTTAATGATGCCACTGTATGCACATCTGTAAATATTTCTGACAACCTACTACTTGAATCACCTGCCAATATCTTGTTTCACTGGCACTGCACTACCTCTTTAGCTCCAGTAAAATCTCAGCACTTTCAGTAATCAATCTAGCATCACTACAGAACAAATAAACATAAGTCTTGTTTATTCTGTGGCTTCGCACAGGGTGTCACACAGTGGCAGGCGAAAACAAGTGCCAGTGATCATCTGTGCTCATCAAAAGAATCGGAACCGTAACTGGCATTACTGAAATAACGGAATAATTGGCCAGTGAATCTGTGAATATTGGATCGCAGTCCTCAACTGTTTGTGATTATGATAAAGTGAGCACTTTTGAAAGCACTTATGTAGCTTCTTCTTTCTTCCATTTGCATATCCTTCCACTTCACATCAATATAAACGCTGCCAAGCATTTAAATTTAATATTTACATCAACTACACAAGTCTGCTGTGTTTACTCATTAAATAAAAAAGCACCACATAATCACAGTTATGGTAAACAACATAAACTATAGAACACTTCAATCTTTTATTAACATATACCATACACAGTACTAGTAAAAAAGGAACAAAATGCATGTTGAAGTGTTTTGAAACAACATGTGTGATCAATTTCTGTAGAGTACTGCAAAAATCACATTTGTCAATGGTATTAAGATGGTAACAGTATCTGCAGACATATCAAAATGTCCACTGCAATGGTGTATGCATTTATGTATATGCAAACAGTTAATATTGAACATGAAAGCAGTCCAAACACCCGGAGAGTGATATTGATTGTGTGCTAAGTCAGCAGATGAGGGGAGGAGGGGAGGCAAGCAGTTTATGGGTGAGGTCTGTAGGTGCCTGGCAGATTATTGACCTGTGTGCGCGGACATCTGGCGGATGCTCTCCACTCCCAACTATTCCAGCGCATGTGGAGTCATGTTATTTCACTGCAATTGAACACCTTGTCTAACCTCTACAAAACATTTTGAAGAGAATATATTACTTTTTAAATACTTATAATTTTTTAGACAGAGGTGAGTAAATACTGTCATTAAAGCCGGTTTCTTTATGACCTTCAGTAATTAATAATTCAAACTTGTCCCTTGCATTGAGTTAGGGCACTCATTGTTTACGTATTATTTGGCGACGAAGATGTTTCATATATGCCCTTCCAAGGTATCAGTTTATTCAGAATACGCATGTCTATTAAAATGAATAAATATTTCAGTAACAAATCCTCTGATTTTCCCGCAAGAAGTCACTGAAAATTGACTTCACGCTCGGTCACTGCACGATACTTCAACATTTCTAACAAGGGAAGGTCAAGTATATGTGTGGGGCATCATTTTATCTGGAAGACACCTAACTATTGAATTAAATTAATATTAAAAAAAAAAATCATATTTATTTTATGTCACAGACAACTTAACAATGCTTGGCAAAGCCTCGCACAGCACGTTTTTAACATTTAGGGTGACAAGGAGTGGCTAAGTACACAATGCCTCTAGGGTATAATTTTTTAGAATACTTCTGCCTAGTAAAATAAATGTATATTTAATTTTAAAATGTGTCATTTTTGCACTAGAGATGATTTTACGCTGACGTCATGCTAAAAATTGCAAATTTTGACACAGCAGGTAAGTCAAATTGGTCCAAAATTTCCCAAAATAGCTATAGTGACAGACCTGCTATAACAATTTTATTTCTGCATTTTAGAGTTTTTACTGTATTTTTTGTAGCAAAGAAAGTCATATCATGTTCAGTGTATCATTTAACATGGAAAAAATAAGCCTATCTAATGAAATAAATGTTTCATTTAAAAAGCATGTTATTTTTGCACCATACACTTCAATGAAAAACTATACTTTTGCAACAATTTTTTAATTATTGGGGTCTAAATCCAGTTGGTCTAGATTTTAATAAGTCAGCTATTTTACATCATTCCCAAAAACTTTGATGCTTTGTAAAATTGGGCCTCTACTGTATATTGTTTATTTTATTAATGTTGAATTTACTTTAATTACTCTGCAACACTCAAGAGTTTTCCATACACGGTAAATGCAAAAGTTTGTTACTTGTCTGATCATGAGTTTGCCAGTTACAAACAATTTTGTTTGAGAAATTTTCATTGGTAGCTGGAGACTAGGAATATCCACTTTCTGGTACAAACCCATATACTCCTCTCACTAGTTGAACATTTTGTGAAAACTAAAGTCTGTGCATGTACTTGAGAGATAGATATTTAATAAAATTATGAGAAACCTGTAATTAGACTTATTACATGGAAAGCCAATCCATTTTGAAAGTGAACAAAATTTACACCTAGCATGCATGATTATCAACAGGTTTTGAAAAATAGGGGAACATGTTTATTATGTGGCATGTGCTTCGTGTTTACAGCATGCATGTCAATCAACAGCTGCACAAAAACTACCACGTAAACTTTATAAGCAATTTCTTTTAACATATGCTGAAACTTCAAATTAAGGTTTGATTATTATGTAATGGCAGATATAAAGAGACACTGAAACAACACTACAAAAATAAACTTGCGAAAATCTCAAAATATTGTTACAAACTACTAAAAACTTTATATTTAAACATCTTTATGCAGGCAGTTTCGTGGCAGGACTTACTGTAATTAGAACGTAAATAAATTTTTTTTAAATTTATAATTAATGTCAAAACGTGTCTACTTTAATAGAAACAACATTAATGATAAATACCTTCCCATCAATGACTGCTGATAGACTGAGATAGTCAAAAATTTCCGTACAGTAGCGCCATACTGTGATGCTTCCGTATTTGCGAAGACATTCATCATAAAATCCATATACCTGTGTAATTTGACGTGACTCATGATTCCCTCGAATTAAAGTGATACGATCCGGATAACGAACCTAATAGAAAAGAGAGAAACATAATGAACTAAAACTTAATGTACACGCACTAATATAATTATAAAAATTATGCAGGATTATCAAATAATAGTACATTAATATTGAATTCTATGCAAATTATTAAAAATTTATTGATGAACTGCTTCATAAAAATGAAATCATTGAAAATAAGAATAAAATGAAGCAATCTTTAATGATACACAAAAAATTTAACACCTATAAATAAAAATAAAACATTGTTCAAATTACCATCTTTCAACTATACATAGGCCTACAAATTTATGGAGTTTACAAATGTTTACAATGATGAATGAAATGGTGACACTGAAGCTCAAAATAAAAAAGAGGATAAGTTATAGCAATATTTGGGATAAATCATATTGAGCTGGTGATGATATTAAATATCTACGACTATCTATTATGCTCATTGAAAATAACATGTAAATAGGTTGCAGCATTTCATGTAAAGTGCATTCACAACTACTCATAACAAATAATTAAATTTAAACTACATTAACAGGTGACTGTCTTAATTAATATTATAGCAAAACAGTTATAAAATATTTTAGTAAGGACTGGCAAATTTATGTTTATTGAACAGGAACATCAAATTACTCATGTATTTACTCTAGTGTTTATAAGTCAGGTGCTAAATTATGTAAAATTATAAAGCAGAAAAAATGTTTTAACTGGGAACTTATTATTAAAGGTTCTGCTGTACCAATGCAATATTTTGCTCTTACTCGACAATAAAAATTTGACAAAAACTTAGGTCCCTACTGCGACGCTAGCACTGTCGCGTTGCTCGTCTTTGGAATTTCTCCTCAGCAAGGTGGGCTTCTCCTTGGCCGGCTCGGCTCCCCTCCCTTCCTGTTTCCTCCCTTGATTACCTCTACTTGAGCATCAAGTTAATATAAGTCGTTACTTGTCTTGTGCTGCCCTTATTCTAAGCCTATCTTAAGTGAGAACTTTGTCAAGTTGACACATGCTAGAGCTGTGCCGAATTGCAATATAACAAATTGTCAATTAAGTCATCCTTGGGACGTGTGTACTACGAGCCACATTTTAACTTCTATTGTGTGAGGGGCCAAAATGTGGAGCTATTTGAAACAGTGAGTCGTAGTTGTAGCAGTTTCTTCCTTGGGTCTGTTTAGTGTTTTTAATAACTGTGTGGCGTAGTTTTGTGTCGTTTTGGGCATGCAATTTTTCTGCTGCCCATTTATATTCATTTAAAGTTTAATTGCTTTTGCTGTGCTCCCACGACTCACGCATTGGGCGTAGTTAATACAATATTTTAAACGTCGTCGTCCTTTATTTTTTATTCAATAGAGCTTTGATTGAGTTTACTGACTGCCTCCACCGATTTAAACTTTTAATGTAAAATTTTGTAGTATAGCTTTTAAATAAAGGAGGCTTTACTGGGCTTCTAAGGCTGTCCTCCTTTAGTTTAATGGCTCCTTTTAAAATCACTAATTATTATAATCAATTATTTGTATTTTGAATGTTTGAAAAATATTGCTTGTTACTGTAATCAACTTGATTGAACATTTTGAGTAACATTAACTTTGTTGGAGCAATTCACTTTATACTTTCATTTTTGTGAATTTTTGGTGTTATGAATTTTAACTTATTGTATAATTTGTGGATCTTTAAAACTTTTGGTAATGATCAATTAATTCATGAATCAAATGGTGTTGCATATTCTTGTAAACTTTGATCAAAATATAAATAATTGAAAATTGTTGTATTGTTCATTATTTGTGCTGCAGCACACTACTTATGAAACTTTTCAGCTATTTTAGGCTTTAGTTTGTTTAGCATTTAGCATAATTATACAAAGAATTACCATGTTAAAATTTTTTTTTATGAAGAATTGTGTGAAATAAACCACAGTGGGCCAGCACTAAAGAATTATCTCAAAAATTAACAATTATAACTTTACCATGCCTTTTCATTTGTTGCTGGGTTGTTTATATACATAACAATAGACAATTATTTGAAAGTAGAAGTAATTTTCATGAATATAATACAGAACAGAGCACTTGTAATTTATGAAAAATTCACTTGTAGTTAATAAGTATGGCGTAGTAATTTACAAGTGTGCAGAAATATTTTGCGAAACACAATACATTTATATTTGTATTAGTTACAAGTGAAATCACATCTAAAGTATTGGACCATACTTATATGAAACAGGCCCTTGATGCTTAAGGTAGCACAATCCTCCAAATTCTAAAACAGTTGGCTTGGAAGCCAGTAGCGACTTAAGTAGTTTTACTGGCCCGATCTAGAACATTCCCCGCACCCTGAGTCTCACAGAGAGAGGCAAGGGCAATGACCAGAATGTTCTTTCAAAGATAACGGCAGAAATTCATTCCGTTAAGGTCAAGAGCCCATGAGTCGCGATAGGCTTATCACAGCGGAACACGACAGATTGCCTTTGTAAATCTCTACACGCTCCTTGGATTACCGCTCACCTGACCTTCCCACACTCCTTTGCTTGTTCGAACAGGACGGGGCAAAGGAAGCAATGCAGACTGGAAATATGTAACAATATTTAAGATGGTTCTGATGCAGGACCCCCACAGTTCGGCGCTGCATGTGGCTGTATGTTTTCAATGGGCCTTGATCCATCCCTGTTTATAGTACTGCTGTAGATGTCACAAGATATGTTACCTAACTCCAAACTAATACATACAAATGCTAAAACTTAATATGTGGTTACAGCATGGGGCATTGACATAAGTTTGCAGCAGACAATACATAAAGATTTTGAAAAATTTAATGCCAGTAACCACAGTCTTCAAAATTAAGGTAGAGGATGCAGGTCCAGGGTGGGAAATTATGCTTTAAAGATGTGTGGCAGCAAATCCATGCACTACCACCATCGGGAATATGCCAAACAATGTAACAAGATAAATTCCACATTGCTACTCATTTAAAGCAACTTGAAAAAGTGAAGAATTTTTAAGAGTACCACAAGAACTGACAGAGAATATTGAACCATGGCAGATTGACATCTGCAATAATGTTTTCGCTCAACAATCCAATGAGCTCCTACTCAACTCTACCATGTACAATGAAAGTGAATCCTGAAAAATAATTCCTTGTAAAGTGGGCAGTAATAGGACTTTGGTGGAACGCACAAACACTTCTAAAAACTAAAGGTTGATAAAGGCTGTTCATGGTAATGTGAGCAATTTTGAAAGCCCTGCTTATTTTCTACTTTTAGCCTGTTATATATCCTTCTGCAGTATATCAATGTAAACACTGCTATGTGATGTTTGTTTAATCAGCTGTTCAGAAGTTTGCTGTATTTATTTACACAACAACGCAACAAGTGAATATATATTATGTTCACTGTAAATACAGACATGTTAATTTCAGTAAATTATACTGCTTTGTGAATATTGATGATGATCTTACTATTTGGAAATAAATGGTCTAATATTTAGAAATTATTTTTCTTTATCCTGTCTTGAGAGTTTTGGAAGAATCAAACTCTTGGGTTATTTCCTTTCATTATATCAGTTCCATGCTATTTAGGACATTACTTGATAAATTTGTACAAGGTTCCAAATTTCACCCATTGTTAAGTATCAGAGGAATGAAAATCTGCGAGATAATACTGAATATTTAGTCCATTACATACAGCAAAAAAAAGTGTGTTAAATCATCTTTTAATGACATGAGAATTATTTTCAATAACATTTACGGGCAGAAGTAAGGAAAAAAACGCGCATAAACGCCTTCAAATGACAGATTTTATTTAAGTAGATTATTACAAGTAATATTCTCCTGCTGCATAAATTTACGACGACACTATCCGCAGACTATCAAAATTCTTACTGATACCGGTGTGGGATTTAAGGCACAAATAACTGCAAAATTTATAATTTTATACACTCATTATGTGTATGCAAATGGCCAGTTTTGTTATGATGTTACGAATATCAGAAATAGTTGTCATAAAACCTCTCAGTAGCTAAACCAAACTGATCCAAACTTTTAGGTTCTATGGTGATATTTATCACTAAATGCAAATTTCATGAAAATCTGTACTGTAAAGTTTTGTTTCTACAGGATCTAATGACACAAAAGTTTGTCCTAACCTAATGAGAAAATCACTTTTAGCTTATAAAATTAAAATGACTACAGCGAAGTGAATGTAATTTCCCCAGAATACTATAATAATAATAATATAAACCCTAACCAATGACAATGTATTTCACGAAATTGCATTTAAACCTTTAATGAAGAATACAATTTTTATTACAGAAATTGAGGTTATTCGTGGCAGCTCGGAATGCTCACTGTTTATGTTGACCCAGGCACTTTCAAAGGTTCAACAAAATTTCGAAGAACTGTCTCAACATGTTAAAAGTGCAGGAGGAATGTTCCATGTGTAATATGAAGCAGTTTCGTAGTGTTATTAGTTAAACATTAATGAAATGCTTAATGAGGTACCAACTCGTATTCTAGGATGGTCACGTAAATATAGAACGCACATTCATTGAAACTCCAGAATTGATAAACAATACTGCAAATATAATTAAATGCACTCGAGCTAAGTTTCTCCAAGTTTTTAGCCTACTTTCCGAAGGAAAGAAAGGCTTATGACCTCACTTTCCTGTCTGTGTGTGCGCATCACCCCCCTTCAATTTTTGAACGCGTGAACCGAATTTCACCAAACTCAATACACATATAGTACTAAGTAAGGAGACCTGACTTTCATAGTTTACAACCACACAGGGCACACATTTTCAAAATGGCGACCATTTTAAAATTTAGGGCGATATGCCATCTCTGAAGCCAAATTTTGTATGCTGACAGCGCAAGTTTTAAGCATTAAATTTAGAGGTAAATATTGTTGTAAGTCTGCCATTTTGGGAGATAGCACCACATAAAAAATAAAGCTTTTATGCTATATCTGANGTATGCTGACAGCGCAAGTTTTAAGCATTAAATTTAGAGGTAAATATTGTTGTAAGTCTGCCATTTTGGGAGATAGACCACATAAAAAATAAAGCTTTTATGCTATATCTGAAAAACTACTCAAACAATTTTTGCCAAATTTGGCACGTAAGTAATACTATGATTAGCCAGGTAAATGCCAGTAATTATACTTAGACACATTTTCAAAATGGCAGCCATACAAATATTTTAGGTTTATTTGGTATAACTACCATACAATTTGGCTAATTTCAACCAAATTTTGTATGCTGACAGTATGTATTACAAGCATCATATAAGCTAAAAACAACCTCTTTTGCTGGCCATTTTGAATGATAGTGCTTCACGACACATTAAATCTCAAAAATACTGAACTAATTTTCACCAAATATGGCACATAAGAAATACTATGATAGGACAGGTAAATATGAGTAATTAAACCTTTATTAGGCACTAATTTTAAAAATTGCAGCCATAGAAATATTCAAGTTTATTTGGTATAACTATACCATTTTACCTATTTCAACCAAATTTTGTACGCTGACGGTATCTATTACAAGCATCAAATAAGAAAAAACAAAACTTTTGTATGCCATTTTGTTAGATAGTGCTGCATGAATTAATAAAGTTTTTGTGTAATTTCTCTGAGAAACAATTCACAGATTCCTACCAAATTTGGCAATAAAGTAGTACTTCTGCAGTTGATATGTACAAATATGTTTCATGTATGCCAGACACTAATTTTGTGATATTTTAGCACAGTATGCTATATCTTTAAAAACATTTAATCAATTCCAACTTAACTTTGTATGCTGGGAGTGTATATAACAAACATCAAATGCATTTACATGGAGCATCTTTCGTCCTCCATTATGTAAGATAGTGCCACACAAATAAATAAAGTTCTAATGTCATATCTCTGGGAAACAATTTTCCGATTCCTATTAAATATGGCAAACAAATAGTACTGCGATAGGTAATGTTCACAGTATGTCAAACACTTATTTTCAATATGGTGGCCATAAAGCTATTATAGTTTTGTATGTTATATCGTCGGAACCATGTAATAAATTCCAAAGAAACTTTGTATGATGGCTGTATATAATACAACAATAAAATGTGTACACACAAAATCTCTTTTGTCTGCCATTTTGTAAAATAGCATCACTTGACAAATTAAAATTTTGTGATCTCCGAAAAAACAACCAATTTCTACCAAATTTGGCAAACAATTAGCAATATGGCAGGCTATGTAAACTGATAAATTTTGAGTGGGTCAGACACAAATATTTTCAAAATAGCTGCCAAATAAATTTTTTTAGCTCCAAATTTTTTATCTACAAAACTGCAAAACAAATTTCAACTTAACTTTGTATGCTGACAGTATCAGTTGTATCCATCAAAATTGTATATGCAAAGACTCATTTCTCTGCCATTTTGTAGCCCCACTTGGAATAATAAAAGTTTTTATGCCATATCTTGGGAAACAAAATTTCTTTCAAATTTGGCGAAGAAGTTTTACTGTAGTAGGCTATATTAATTTATATGTTTTAAGTATGCATCTTATTTTCTGAATGGCAGGTATACAAACATTTTAGATTAGTTATATCTACGAAACTATGTAACAGATTTAAATTTAACTTTGTATATTTTATCTATGACAAACAAATGTGCTAATATATAAACTTTTTGCCCTCTATTTATGAAGATAGTCATATGATCAATGCAGGTTTTATGCCATATCTCGGGGACCAATCAACCAATATGCATACAGAGATCCTCCTTTGCCAGGTTTTTTTGCAAAGTAGTATCAGATGAGTAAACTGAACATTTTGTAATATTTGCGGAATAATTAGACTAATTTCCACAACATTTTGCACACCTACAGAAGGCCAAGTATAGCTACATGATTTAAATGGGGTCAGGCAATGATTTTAAAAATATAAATATTTTTGTGTGTTTGGCATATTTATTTAACAATTTCATCAACTTTTTATGCTGACATTATCTATTACAAACATTGTGTACAGAGCCTCTTTTTAAGCAATTTTGTAAGATAGCCCCACCGTGATGCAGTTGATTGCAAGCTAGCTTAATTTGACAAGTTTTTCTGAATTCGAATCCTGGGTAAGTCGCTCACGTATTTTTATGGTCTTTGTAATGTTTCACATATTTCTGGTTTCATCTCTTATGATATTGCTGTCAACGAGACGTCAATGCCTATCTACCATCTAAACTTTCAAGAACTTTACTAAAAGTTATTCACACCCATGTAGATGAAAGTAGGCTCATTAGTTATCAGTAACTTTTTGTTATGTTATTATAACCAGTTTTAATTACATGCACACATGCTGGCTGGCTAGATCGACATATCACGTGAAATGTTATAGACTTTCTGGGACCAGAAATGTCAAAATACAAAAAGCAATTACAAAATGTACCACTTTATTAACAACAAATAAATGGACGTAAATGTTTTATTTATTATGTAAATAAAGATATTATATTTGACGTTAAGAACTGCCACCCAAATCACATTGTTCAAGGCACACGTTAACTAACCAAGGAGCAGAAGAGGCAGAAACGTTAATTCACGGAATTCAGAACATTTAAAAACTGGAATGGAAACGGTAATTTAAAAAAAAAAAAAAAAAAAACCCCCCATATACCCAATAACTTGAAACAATGCGTCGGGCAACTGATATTATGAATTTGTTAGAAATACAAATGTGTTATCATTCTGCCACTTTTATTCTTATGTGATGAATTTCAGGGGCCGTTAAAGTTTAATATTGTGCCCAGTAAGGCGTTAAGATGTGGAATTACTTCTCCTAATTCGTTGGCAACTCTACTGTGAGTACTTCGATCATTGCTTGCACTAAAATGAATGCAGTTACGGAGCAGTGATTTTTTTCAAAGGTTGATTTTGAGAATGCTCATTTTATCATGAACCATCTTTACCACACAAGGTTTGCTTTTAGTACGGTCGACAGCCTTGGGTGTTGCCTATTACAAATTATTATTCTTGGTGAAACCCATTGTCTCTACTATGCAGAAATTTATGAAATGTGCTGGCAGTGGTTTAATATATAAAAAGCAGTTAGTATTGGTCAATAGACAGTATACTCTGCTCTTGGCAGATAATGCCAAAACCTACATAGCAAAAATTACGACACAAGTCAACTGACCTAAGGTAAGAAATGTTACACCTTCCATATTCTTCACAGTTAGCACCATCAGAATATTACATGTTTATATAACAAAGTCAGTTCCAGGTAGACAGATAGCATGAAAACTTAATGCAGAAAAAGTCTTCCAGGACTTCCCTACCTCAGAGTAATGTTTCTTCAAGAAAAGGCGAGTTGTGGAAGGTATAAAAATAAGCATTTATTTTTTAACAACATGGTAAATTATCTCAAAATAAAAATTATTTTGCCAGCCTAACTTGACAGCATGTTTTTATTTTCACATCCAAAGTGAAATAACACACATTAATTCTTTCCAACTTTATCTGCACCATGAAAAATATCAATAATCATTCTTTAAATCTCTGTCCTGCAGCTCATACAAAACTTTTCTATTAAGTAGAAATCCAGACACACACAAAGCTATAGAACACCAATTTTTTTTTCTCAACTTATACAGATTAAATTCTAACAGTAATGTAATTCTAATATTACCTTTAGCGCCAGGAGAAGTAAAAATGTCTCGACACTATAGAAGCCACGGTCGACAAAATCTCCCATAAACAAATAATTTGTTTCTGGCACATCTCCACCAACCTTGAAAAGCTCTTTCAAGTCATAAAATTGTCCATGAATATCACCACAGACCTGAAAATAATTACCTATTACTCTCAAAATCGTAATATTATAGTCTTATGTTTAGGAGATGAAATGGGTATAAAATTTCATTAACTACATTATTGTCATAGATTTTATTTATTATTAAGTGATTTGAGTGCCACTGAATAATATAAGGCCTTGGTTGAGGAGCACAAACATACACAAGATCATAAATATAATCACAAAGACAGAAATTTAACACTAATGAACTAAGAGAGGAACTAAGCTACTACAGTAACAAAAAGACTTAATACAAATAGTCACAAATAAGATAGTGGAGATCTGGGCAGCTCTTAACATTGAGCCAATGAGGGCAAACTAAGGTGAGTATGGAGCAGTGTTAGAATGCCAGGGCGGGGGAAACAAGAGATCCCCGAGAAAAGTCACCGACCAGCAGCATTGTATGGCACAATTCTCACATGCGAAAATCCGGGAGTGACCCCACCAGGAATCAAACCCAGTTTACCTAGGTCAGAGGTGAGCAGTCTAACCACTAAACGTATTGAAATTTAAATTGTGCATATTGCTATTCTGCAGTTAGTTAGCAATCTAAACTTTGTAATTTAATTTGAATTTTTAAAGCAATGTTATGAAGGATTTCTGGATTATCAATAGAACTAGATAAAATTTTGTGTAAAACAAGAGCATTATGTTTGTTGGCCTTTCTTGAATTGGACAAACATCACAAATTAGGTGAAATTTATATCGTAAATCACTGTTTTTTTCCCTAATTTACCTATATCTTTGGGTATTAAATTATTCCAAATAATAGTGTAATATTTTAGTTTCAAATGGACTAACACGAAAATACTTAGTGTTAAATCAAAATTAGTTGTAGCAAAAAAGTCCAAATGTTTTAGAAAATTATGTTTTCAAATTCTTTACATATGATGAAACAAAAAATGTAACTATCCTTCTAAAACCTATTGGTGCATACATGGATACTACCTTACCATCAAGAACATTTCAAAGCTGAAATTATTCAACGAGGTTCTCCGAAAATTTAACTTAACTAATAAATTATATAAAATATTTGCACAATATACAAAATACACAAGTTAATCCTCATTGCAAATACTTACACATGTCATAAAACATGCTGTAAGAGCAGATAATATGGCAACAAAAGCTTTACAACAAAACAATTCCAAAAAAAATTTGGCACTGTGTCAAACATTAAACCATGACAAAAATTACATTTGTGTCACCAAAATCAACAATGAAAGGAAAACTGAGCCTCAAATTACAACTAATGAATTTGTACATTTATTTGCCATCATCTTTACAATCACCACTATTTATTTCCCTCACAACATACAAAGTTCAAACAGAACCATAATTTGTAATGTTACAGCCACCAGAAACATGAGATGACAAACTAAGCTCAGTTCACTCACTTGGTGGAAGCATGAGAAAAGTTTGTAAATAAAGGCACCATTATAAATAACAAATAAAACTCAAAAATGTTTCTCTAATATTTATTGGCGTTTATGAAGTTCACATTTACACACGAGACACATGAAACAGTATACGATACATACAAGTCGGATCACAAGTCCATTATAAATTCACGTCACTAAAAAAACTCTCATTGCGAGAAATTTATGAAGGCAGGAAGGACCTTAACCTCTTGGCACCCTAACAACCTCCCACATCAGCGGAAGAAATATTGTAGAAAGGTTCGGCCAAAAACAAGATGAAAAGAAGAGACTGTCGCAGGTGCTTGCCAGTGTGGTCACATTCCTTACTCCCAAAGTTTCCTCTTTGATGGCTTGTTGTCTTCTCCGAGGTGGAACCAGGAAATCACTGCTTATAACTCACAGCACACCACCCCCATCCCTCACATTCATTGTACCACAAACATACCCAAATAAGGACATCACGTGGTACAAACAATCCCTTCAGGCACTGGTGTGATCCCTGTCGCAACCACTTTCCCATGCGAGCCAAACTGAGCCGAAAAAATAACCAACTGCATTTCCAGAACGTACTCGAAAAGAAAGAGCACCATCGAACATCGTAACAGCCCTAATCACTGATCCCCGACACTACTTCAGAAAAACAAACTCTTGACAAATACATATACTAACTCACTTAAAACATCTGAAATACTGAAAATCACACTCCCTCACAAAAAACCAAAAGAAAATTTATTAAATGTGCCTATAAAATCAGTATTAACTGCGCCATTACAAATTTCCCCAATAAAAATAACCGAATGTGTCTATTTGGAATGTTGAAAATTTTAAAAGCATCTTTTTCTGCAAGAATGTATCAAATAATGAATTTCATTGTAGAGCGTTGTTGCTCAATATTTGCACCTATCTTGACTCATTTTCCAAATGCATAGCCAAGTGTGAATTTCCTTCACTCTGGAAAGAAACTACATTTATCTGTGTCTAGAAAAAAAGGTTAACAGATCCAACAATATTGCTATAATGTTCACTTTATAAAGTTTTCAAAATATTAAATCACAGACTTTTTTTCACAACAAAACAAGACAATCTAAATATACCATCACTGCTTCATCTCAAAAAAACTACAATCACACATCTCACTGGGTTTATGTCCCACGTGATTTTCTGATCAGGTTTATGCAATCTTTTTCAACATTTCCAAAGTAATATACACTGTCAGTCACAAAATGTTATTACAAACATGCAACTATAGGTATTAGTAATATTATCCCACTCTAGTACAGAATTATCTATCCGACAGAATCTTTTCAAATAACATTCCTTGTCAAGTATTCCCTGAATATCCAGTGACTTGGGAAGTCCCTAAAGGAGGGTCTCTCACCTCTGCTATTCATCATCTTGACAGAAAATATATCACAATCAAAATTTTTAACCAAGTTCATTTGCCAATGATCTGAAAATAAGAAAAATAATTCACTAAACACTTATCTATTATAAACCAACCCCCTATACCTGTTGTGTTTAAACAATCAAAAGACTCTAAATCAAGTCAAACCTAGTAATTACCTTAACTAGAAAAACTATTTTTATAATTATATCCGTAATGATTCTCTCTAAAATCCGATGGCATCAAGGAAGGAGATAACCAAAAGTTTCTTGTTCATCCTCTCAAGTTGTCAAATCCTCCAACAGGGGAGGGGGAGGAGGAGGAGCTGTTATGCCAGCCAAGTATGCTCTCAATCAGCCACCTGGTAATGTAGCGGAGAGCAGGTCTACTTTTGGAGGGGGTGTAAAGGGGGGAGGGGTTGAGGTGAGTCACTCCCCACAGCACAGGAACAGTGCATAACCAGGTAACACGGCACACTTGCCCGTGCAGAAGTTCACACATAACAGTATGCAACATGCCAGAAATTGATATCTGTTAAGAGGAAGGCCACAGATTTTGCCCATTTGCAGTGGATGTAAAAAAAAAGGTGAATGTCTAACATGAAGACATTAAGAGACATTAATTAACTTATTTTAAGTGCAAATAAATAATACCAGAGAAATATTTTATTGCAGGAACTTGGACTGTGTAAAAAACTAATGTTGGAGTTCAAAGCCTCGTGTTACACTGTTTCCCAAGCAGGGAACATAATGTTCATTATTTCAAATTAACATTTTTAGTGTCTGTAACAAGTGCACTGTAGGACTGTAGTAGTAGAAGTAGTTTTTTTCTTCAAACTTTTAAACTTTGTATTTATAAATTATGTTGATATTATTATGTTAATAAATCACAAGAAAAGTTATTTTATTTAAAAAGTGCAATTTTCTTTTTAATATATAACAATACAGATAATTTTCCTTCTGGTAAATATTAATGTAGTAGTAAAAGGTGAAATCCTCAATTTATATATTTTGACTTGTGAGGTGAATTACTTGGGTATAGTACTTTTTAAATTTCAGCAGTCCTTCCAATAAAGTAGAATTTCTCATTTCTGATTACTGTTTTTGAGATGCCAGTGTTCTAGTAATATGCAGGTAAACTGTGGGATATAGTATGTTTTATTTCCAATGGTTATACAATTTTTATATTGCGACAGAAAATACTTTTGCTGTTTATTTTACATATTCTTAAGGTACAAGAAAAGCATTATTATTGTATAAACCTGATCAGAAAACCACTTGGGGCATTAACCCGGTGAGATTTGCAAATGCAGTTTTTTTTGGGGATGAAGCAGTGATGGTATTTAAATTGTCTTGTGAAAAACTGTCCGTAAATTAATATTTTGAAAACTTTATAAAAAGAAAATTATAGCAATATTGGTATGTAGTTGTGCATGTTGTATCTGTTAACACCATTTTTTATAGACAGAGGTACATGTAGCTTCTTTCCAGAGTGAAGGAAATTCACACTTTGCTATGCATTTGGAAAATATGAGTCAAGATAGGTGCAAATATTGAACAACAATGTTCTACAATGAAATCATTATTTCTTACACTATTGCAGAAAAGGAGGCTTCTAGAATTTTTAATACTGCAAATAAAGAGACATTTGGTTATTTTTATTAGGGGGAATTTATAATGGTGCAGTTAATACTGATTTTATAGGCACATTGAATAAATTCTCTTTTTTTTTTAACAGGATAATTTTATGACAGCATATATTAATTTTAATACAAAAACGTAGGCTAAAATTAAAAGTGAAATTGAGAAAGATTTTATTAATTCGTGAATTTTAAGTTTGTTGTAAAACTGTTGATAATGTAAGAAATATAACTGAAGTGAAATTAAGTGACAAGAAATATGCCTTAATCATCAAATAAATCAAAATTCAAAATATTAAATTTTTTTAAATGATTATTGTATTGCTACTCTTAGGCACAAACAAAAAGTAAATTTCGATATTGGGTTTTCAGTTTTAGATAAGTCATATTTGTTAATCTATTACTTTTAATGTAAATTTTTTTTTTAAATACCAACCAAATTCAAATTTATTATATAGGGATATATCAATATTTTCTTTACTGAAATAAAATTCTAAAGAAAAGTTACAAGAAAATTTTGAAGAAAGTTTGGAATAGATTTAGAAATGAACTAAATGGTGTTCTATTATAAGAATTTTATGGTTTAAGATCATAACGCTTTATCTATAAATTTGGGAGCAGTGTAGTAAAAAAAATAAAATGTAAAGGAATTAAATTATTTGTATTAATTTAAAATGCAGAAAATTTGCTGCTGGCATAAAGGTGAAGCTTACGTTAATAATAATATCAGTTTGTTCACTACTTATTTGGTCCAAATGACGCTGATATGCAGGCAATGTACGTGTTCACTCCAGGGACTTGTAGTTAGTCATACTAGGCAAATATTACATGTTTGAGGTGTAAACAATCGCGGAAAGAAAATTTGGTTCCAGCAATATCATATTTAATTACCCCATGAGGAGATATACTCAATCATCAGTTAATTAAAGGTCAGGAGCACATGATGTAATGAAAAGTTTTATTCCGACATCTTAACATGTAAAATAAGCATAACATTAATTATAAAATAACTTTTATTTTGTGTGTAATATCCTTTTCCTCCAATAACTTTAAAGTGACATTATGAGCATTCAACTACTAATGTAAAGATCTGCATACAGCATATTAATGAAGTCTAGGTGTGTAAAAATGTACAAAGAATGGACTGCATATAATAGTAGTAAAGTACAAATTTGGACAGTGAATGAATAAATGGTATTTCTATACGTATGGGTGGGGGCAAGATGACAAACCGACATATTGGATTGATGATGGATTGAAAGACAGAGAGACTGCTTGAATGACTGATCAAAAGACTTATTGAAATATTAATCAAAAGATTGGAAGATGGTTCGAAAGACAAAGATTTAAAAAAGTATTAAATGATAGATTGGAAGATTGATCCAAAAATTGGAAGACTTATCGAAAGATTAGAAGATTGGTAGGAAAATTTATCGAAACATCAAATGATTGATTTAATGATTAATGTAATGTTTGATTGATGGCCAAGAAAAGCACAGAATATAATACTATCACCCGAGTTTTTCCTCGTACATTCCAAGAGTCACGGGCTAAGCCCTATTGGTTCGTAAATCATAACTATGTCTATAAATTTTCTGAGGGCCTAATTTATTGTACCTACATTGGTATGCCTGTAAATAATGTCTATACATATTTCAGAGGGCCTAACTTAGATGGTTCGCGAATTTCAATCAACTATGTCTATAAAAAATTTGGTAAATGCTGACCCATTCTGTGTTTGTAACATGACTTTGGTAGCATGGTCGCTACTCTTATGATTGGTTTGATTTGCTCACACATACATACCATAATTACATGTAAAAAATCTGAGTAGCATACTAATGCATACAAGATAGGCATAGAAATGATTTGCAGATTGTGGTATCGGGTAAGTATTCAACTTGAAGAGGAAAATGGGAATGTAGTACTTAATATGTAACAAAAGTTCAAACACTAGTATGACTAAAAGTGAAATTCTTTAATATATCATTGAGTGAGTGTAGCGATGTTGATAGTTTGAGAACACTGGCTACATATTTTTCGAAGACCCTAATGAACTTGATAGACTCATACATTTGATTGACCTGCAAAAATGTGAAGATATCTCACACATTGTTGAGATATCTTCAATCATTGATGAAAAAAGGTCTGGGATATATTACATGATGCGATGAACTGCTTTCTTCTGATATTGTAATGCGTACAAATAAGCATAACATTTTAAAAATAAAGTAATTGTGTTTTAATTTTTTTGTGCTGTATCCTTTTATCCCTTGTACCTTTAAAGAGATGCTATGCGCACTCAACTATTAAGGTAAAGAACCGCATAAAGATTATTAATGAAGACCAAGTTTAAAAATGCATGGATAGTGGACTGCATACAAAACATTAATTCAGTCAACATGTAAAAATTCGGAGACAGTTGGTGAATGAATATAGTTTCTATATTTACGGGTGGGGACAGACAACAAATCAAAGGACTGATTGATGAACTGTGATTGATAGATGTGTTGGTGAGGATTGTGGACGATTGCACAGGATTGTGGAAAAGGATTGATGGAGGATTACTGAGGACTGTGGAGTGTATGGTGCTGACTATGGAGGATTGGCAAGGGTTGCAAAGGATTGGCGAGGATTGCAAAGGATTGCAGAGCGGCAAACTTTTAAAAATGGGAAATAATACAATTTTATATAATTTATTTTTATGTACAACAAAAGGGGAAAAATTTTCAAACATATTATCCAGAGAAGAATATGGCTAGATAATATAATCCTTTGTACCTTTGGTTTGAATGTTTCTGTATGAGTGGCTACTGATGTTAGGTGAATATTTCAAACTCACTTCTGTAGTCACATGTGTGGCAGATTTAGCTTTCTTTAAATTTACATCATATTCTTGTTCGTAGCACATTTTATCAGTAGATTTTGCCAACAATATATTATTCAGTATTTTGTCAGCCATTGATGCTCTGAATGTTGTCCTATTTTTTCTATCACTGCTAAAACTGTTCTTGAAGTAAATTGAGAACTTCTTCAGGAGTTTTCTTCGCCTTAATGAGAATTGCTGGGAACCTGTCCACAAAATACTTAAGAGATGAAAATGATGCACTCTCAATGTTCTTTACATTAGCCACCTCTGCATGCTTCTAAATTTCATTTCCTAAAGGAAACTTCAAAACAAAGTAGTCGCAAGACAGTCTGAAAAAATTTCTCAGAGGAGTGTAAAACATAGCTTTGTCGGATTGAGTTAACATATCCACTATTTAAGAAGCATTGCAACCAACAACTAGCTCTTCATCAGACTTCTGATTTTTTGGAATATTGTACTCTATATCAAGTACTGGTGTTGTCTTAATAGCAGATGGCTTTACAAATTTGACAAGTAATTCTTTTAACATGTCAGCCAACAAATTCCTAAGAATATGAATGTGTGGTGCTTGCGACTGTAAAATGACAGTCTTGTTAAACACAGGTGTCACACTTAGCAAAAAATTGCAAATTGCTTTGTTCAAGTCTGCAGTGAGAAACATAAAAACCCTTTCTTTGCGAGACAAAATTAGAACAGTTTTTGCCACTTTCAAATCACATGATTTTTTGGCTTTTTGCTAGCATTAGAATTATGCCAAGCTAAAGTTCTTTTGGAATAACTTTGCCATTTACATGATAGGCTTACATTTTTGTATCTGTTTGGGAAATTTGGTTAAAGCAAGTTGAATCTCACAAAAATATTTCAACTTTGGTGGCACTAGTGTTAACAGATGAAGTTCTTCTACATTTACTTGGCAATTTCTTCGGGATTTCGTACAAAACGACTAGGCTGGAGATGCCAAGCTTGCTATCTACTTCTTCTTTATAAAACCATACTAATGGTTGCCATAAATCCGTTAGTCTAGTGAGGCACATACCAAGGGACAGCCACCGAGTACAGACCTGTTTCAAAACTTTCTTGGTTTTTTCATGCAGAGGTTTTGGAAATCTTTTAGCCTATCTTTTCGCTTAGTAATTTTCTCTTAATAGTAGTAAATGTCCAAAAGAATCTCATCTACATTTATGTGAAGCCCTGTATAACCTTTCCCTGCTGCTAAGTGTAATAAATGTCATGCACACCACACGACAATAACATTTTCATGACTATGTTTGACTACAGCTGCAACACCATTTTTATGGCCAATCATAACCGATGCATTATCGGAACCTAGTACAATGCAATTCCTAATAGGTATGCAAAAACTTTCCAATGTGTTAAGCAACTTTTGTCCATTATTTTTCCCAGTTGCAGCACCTTCCAATGGTACAATTGTAAGCAAATCATTTCTGATTTGTGAATCTTTTGGATTAAAATATGTCACTACAACTGGGTATAGCTTTGACTTGTCATTGCTGCCGTCAGTGGCAACTGAAAATGGAGTAGTTTTCAACATGCCAGCTAGACAACTTTGACGCTCGCCTGCCATTTCACTGATTATTGTTGTGGTTTTGATCGCCCACAGCAGTACTTCTTTGCCTCTTCACTCTTGGGGAACATTTTTCTGAATAAAGTCCCAGCACGATCTGCTTGATACTGGAAGGTAATGAAAGACGTAAAGTAACACACTGCTCGAGTCACTATAGTCGTCGCTTAGCGCACTGCTAAAAGAGGAACTAATGTTAGTAAAATTTCCTTCAAGCGAAGCACTTCTTTTGTCTTTAATTGTGCCATCGTGAACTTTTAAATTGTTCTTACCACTATGTGAAATGTTTGTGTCACATGCACAATACAAACAGAAAGTGTAATTACTTCAGTTTCTTGAACGTGTAACCCACGGAAACTCTTTGGTGTAAAATTCTAAACTAAAAATACTTGGTTATAAGACTTCTTTTTCGGTTTACTTGCCATTTTCACTTGAACACAAAACTATACAACACAGTCCCACAATGAGCCTGCGAATGCAAACAACCAAAGTTAGTAAGTCGTCAATTTACCAATTCATAATTTTAAAAATTGACATGGTAAACTTATTCATTCTGAAGTGGTAAACATATTATTGTGTAGCCATGCTTTTAAGAGATGATTCCATACCATAGCTGTGTAACCGTTTACGAATCAATATTACAACAAAATACAGTACATAATATTTATGACTACAACAAGTCTGACAGTGCCGACGATGAGCGAAGTGAAACGGAATAGACACGACGACTGGAAACTTTTGTGGACAAATGACGTAGCTACTGATTGGCAACCTTCAGGCTCTTCAGCATTTCTTGTGCGTGGTAATTTTCCACAGAGCCAAGCTGACAAAACCACGGGCCCGTAGCTGTCAACTCAACTAAGGAGGTTGGGCAAGATATCATGCGTGCAACAGAAAATAAACTTTGAATAATGTGAACAAAACTTGTGAAATTACACTGTTATAGTACAAAAAAAATTCTAGGCAATCTTACAAAAGGGCACGAAATTGTACACTGTATGGGAAAAGTTGGCAGCTATGGGATTGGCAATGATTGATTAGGATTGCGGAAGATTGGCGAGGGTTGCGGAAGATTGGCGAGGGTTGCGGAAGATTGGCGAGGGTTGCGGAAGATTGGCGAGGGTTGCGGAAGATTGGCGAGGGTTGCGGAAGATTGGCTAGAGTTGCGGCATGAAAGATAAGACTGTTTATCATTCTAACTGCCCTAGTACAGTCCAAGTATCAAGGGTTTTACCCAAACGGTTTGCGAAAAGCATTGACGCAACATTAGGCAGGCAGTCCAGTTGGGAGTCTATGATACCACCAAATATGAAGTCGGGATGTTGGTCGTAAGCATGCTATTAAACCAGTAACTTCATCTTTATAACTACACTACAATAGCTCACTGGTCCAAACTGTTATTCAAAGTTTTAGGCAGAGTTTTTACTTTGGTGGGGAAATGTATGTACTGTAATTAAAATACGAGCATGCTTGAAATTATCCAGCAAAATTTGATGAAGAGATGAACATAAAATTAATAACTTACCAGACTAAATGCTGAAAACGCCAAGGAAGAAGTGGTGTCACCTCGCAGACCTTAGCACTTAAATGCAAATGAGATATGGTGGGAATAGGCCGCTAGGCTAGTGATTACATGATAAAAGTTAGACAGAATGCACAAGTACTCGCAGGGTGATCCTCATACACACACAAACAAAAATCAGACAAACACATTTTCCACGCAGATGCGTAACGTTTCACTGGCTAGGCCAGCATCAGGCAGTGTGTGGTGAGCGGTGGTTGGCAAACAGTGAACCCAGAAGCCAGGAGGCGAACTAAGGTGAGACAGGAAATATTTTATGTGGCGGAGGGGTTATCTTATATTTAAGCTAAGTATCTACCGGGATTTGGTTAGGTATTATATATTGGTGGGCCAGTTCCAAGCACCACAGTTCTGCACTATTATTAGGAGGTAGGGCCAGAGGGATATCCAAGTTACTGATCTTAGTTTGATGATCTATGGTTGATGTGGCATGCTGAATTTTTTTGTGAACCAGAAATTTGGGGTACCTCTATCAAGGAATTCTTTGGCTTTTATATCCCATTTCTTGTTTAAGTAATTTCGGGTGGAGCAGATGCATTAAGCTCTGGTGGCAAGACTGTATGGCAAACGTTTCTTGGCATGGAATGGATGGTAGCTGACAAAATGTAGGTATTGAAGGTGGTTGGTGGGTTTAATGTGAACAACTGTTTTAATTTTCCCATCAGAGTGACTGAGTTGGTTGGTGGCACAGAAAGTTTTGTTCCAACTTACCCATTATCAGATTGGGATAAGAGGGGGCCATGCAGGTGCCCATGGCATTGCCAACAGCAAACCTTCCACAGCATTTCAGGTCAACACTAAACAATAACAGTTTCCAAGACAAGTACAGCATTACCTCCAAATTAAAGGCAACAGGATTGGCTTTACTATTAACACCAGTTTTTAAGACATGCTACAATGCTCGACAAGAATTATAAGCAGATAAAAGTGCTTTCCTTTGTTAATTGCATGTATGGAAGTGTCCCACAATTTTCTGTAGTATTTAGATAATTGTATGGCATACTGAGGATTAATTTTGCACGAAGGTTCCAACAATTGAAATAAAAGTTTGCCCAAAAGCACCTTTCTTGAGCGATTAGCCAAAGCGCAGTTATATAGTGGCATTTAATGACTATCAGCTATACATTGAGAACTGTATATATTGTGTGATAGCATGGTTGACGAGCATTGATTTGCGTTAATTATTACAACAATATAATAACACACGACTAGCATTATACAAGGGTTATTCGGAAAGTATGGTCCGAATCGCCGTAGCTAATCGAATGTCGCGCGAACATTGTAACGCGCATGCGCACTGACTCCCGGCATGCCTTGCTCGTCAAACGACACCATTTGCATTGGTATTGTTGCAGTGTGCTGTTTACAGTGTCAGTTCAAAATGTTTAAAACAATTGATCAGCCTGCCGACTGTGAAATACGGTCAGTGATTCGGTTTTTGACAGCAAGGAACGTTTCAGCAGCAGAAGTTCATCGACAGATAAGTCAAGTGTGTGGCCCTAATGCGATGAGTGACAGCAAAGTGCGTAAGTGGACGAGAGCTTTCAAGGACAGATGGGAAAATGTCCATGATGAACCGCGATCAGGCCGACCATCAGTGATCACAGAACATTTGGTCAATGCCGTGGACGAAAAGATGCGCGAAGATCGGCAATTCACAATTTCAACTTTAGCATTGGAATTTCCGAATGTGGGTAGAACAACTTTGCACAAAATTGTCTCTGAAAATTTGCAATTTCACAAATTGTGTGCAAGTTGGGTTCCCAGGCTGCTTACTGAGGAACACCAAATTAAAAGAATGGCTTGTGCTCTTGATGTTTTGGACAAATATCATAAGAAAGGTGATACATTTTTAGAGAAGATTGTCACAGGGGACAAGACGTGGGTTTCTCACATGACCCCCAGAGTAAACGTCAGTCAATGGAATGGCATCACCCGACATCACCAGTTAAAGTCAAGGCTAAGTGGACAATCTCAACATGCAAGGTTATGGCAACCGTGTTTTGGGATAGACATGGAGTCGTGTTAGTCAAGTTTATGCAGCAAGGGACACCAATCAATGCAGCCGCTTACTACACTACCCTGACTAAACTTTGATGTGCAGTACGTAATATGCGACGTGGCCTTATGACGTCTGACGTCTGGAGTTTTGTTGCTGCATGACAATGTCAGACCCCATTCACACTCAAAATCTGATCAGATCTTTTGGATGGGAACAGATTGACCACTCACAATACAGTCCAGACTTGGCGCTGGGCGATTTTCATTTTTTCCTTTTCCTAAAGGCAAACACCTTTAGGTTGGCAAGCGCTTCGCCACAGATGACGTGAAAGAAGCAACTACAGACTGGTTATCCTCACAGGTGAGACGTCTATGACTTAGGCATACAAAAGCTTGTAGAATGCTATGACAAATTTTTTAACAAATATGGAAACTCTATAGAAAAATAGAGAAACATGCAAGGAATTAAACAAAAAACGTTTTTTGAAAAAAAAATTGTGATGGTTTATGTTTTATAAGAAATCGGACCTTACTTTCCGAATAACTCTCGTAGCTTAAAAAATTGTAGCAGGTTTCTTGAGATAAATCTAAATCTATCAAACATGGAAAATCTCCTAAAATTTGATTAATTGCTTTACTTTAAAACATAACATTATGCGTATTTCCAGAAAGAATTTGCAGTTTTGCTCATGGTTAGTAGATGTTTGACTTTTCAGAGATTTCTGAGCGCTTATTCCGGTATGTGCAAAATAATGCATGCAAAATGTGTAAGGAATAAATAAATTTGAACTCTTTTAAAAGCCACATATAATGAAAAAATATGATTTATTTTACGATCCACTGTTATTTTCAATTAAAAATAATAAAGGTTGAAAGTGTGTGTATAGAGAAAAATTTTACTTGCATTCTCTCAGTGCCTCCCTACTATTAACTACTGTTTAAACAATATTTCCTGTATTTTCCACTAGTCAGCAAAAATTTTGTATATATGTACACATATTAGCAAGGGGTCACGGTGGTGTAGTGGTCAGACCACTTGCCCCCTACTTAGATGAACCAGGTTTGATTCCTGGTGGGGTTGTTCCTGGATTTTTGTATGTGGGAATCGCAGCAGATGATGCAGCTGGTCAGCAGAATTTCTTGGGGATCTCCCATTTCCCCCGCCCTTGTATTCCGATGCTGCTCCGTTCTCCCCTCACTCCACCCTCATCTGCTCTCAAGATGCTGATTGTATAATTAAATTTATTAATTATAATAGTGTAATAAGAAAAATTTATAGAGAGAGACGCTGTTACATTTGTGTGTGTTAGCAAACCTCTATATGCTTTCACATAACCTTAAGTAATAAAACACTGGCAAAGCCTGTATTGTGAAAGAAATGCAGTTTGAACAGAAAAGTACTCACAAAGATATAGACGTTGCACATGTAAAATATCAGTTCTTAAAAAATTTGGGTTTTCATAATGGTTTATTTTTTAAAATATTTTTATTGTTAGTTACAATGTAGTTCCCAAGAATTGTCAAATAAAATGCTACCTAAAATATTTATTCATTATGGTATGTTTGTGCACATACTACTGCTCATTTATGTATTTAAACTGTATGTTGCAAAAAAGATAAAGTCTTTTTTATAGTGTTTTCATATACAGGATGGTTCATCTAACGAGGACACCCTCAAAATTTCCAGAACGGTTGCAGATCACGAAATGTGATTTTTGCTAAATGAAATTATGTATGGGGGTAAGTAATTTGCCACAACCTGACTTCATAACACGTGTATAGAAAGAAATAATCAAATCACATGTGATTTCTCCCCTGGAAACATACATTTATTTCAATGGCATCTGAAAGTACGTGCAAAGAGGAATTCAGTGATATAGCATATGCAATGGAAAGTAACACAACGCCCCATTCCCCATGCTACCGGCCCACTTAATTATATTTGCACATTATTTCTTGGTGTTTCTGTGTTACTTTCCATTGCCTATGCTATATTACTGAATTTCTCTTTGAACGTACTTTCAGATGCTGTTGAAATAAATGTATGTTTCCCAGGGAAAAATCTCATGTGCTTTAATTATTTCTGTTCATACACCTGTTACGAATAGTCACTTTGCAGGAAATTACTTGCCCCCGTACATAATTTCGTTAAGCGAAAACTGCATTTCATGATCTTCAACTGTTCTGGAATTTTGGGGGTTTCCACGTTAGGCGGACCATCCTGTACATAAAGGAATGCGACTGGCATGTAGGTACTTTAACAATGTTTCACAAGTTTATATGGCCAGTTTCCCATCTACGGCAGTGATACTACTTTTTATCATTGTGGAAGGAAATATTTCAGATAAGTGAAAGTAATAAAAAAAGTCTAAAATATTTGCAAAAATTGCAGTCATCATAGTAGCAGTGATTGCCAAAAGAATTTTATGTTTAGATTCAAGCTGTTACAATCTTGGAACTTCAAGTTACGGTTATTAAAATTTTTAAAATGCAAAAAAATTGTTAACTTGATGTAAAAAAAGGAAACGTTCTACACCTACAACTGTTTTAAATTGAAATAATAAAATCTGTGTGTATCTTACACATTGACGAACAAACTGAAAAGCACACGTGAAGAGTTTCATGCGGAGCAGATGACCCTCCGTGAGCTTGACACAGCAGTGCAGTTGACACTCGGCGAGCCTGGCATTTGGAGCAAATGTCACGCAGAGAGGATGACATAGCATTGTAGATGATACACTGTGAGACTGACACCGCAGTACAGTTGACACATGGTGAACTCCGTACTCTGAGCTGATGACAAATGGTGAAGATGGCACTATGGTGTAAATGGCACACTGAGACTGACCCTGCGGTGCAGCTGACACACAGTGAGGATGGCAAACTGTGAGATTGGCACAGGCTAAATTTCAGTACAACTGACACACTCTGAGCTTGGCACTCTGTGATTCTGTCCAATACAAACCCTTTTGTTGTAATCAGTTAAGAAAGATGACTTAATACTCACCATTTTATACTTTTTTTATTGTGGAATTATTTAAGATTGTTCTGTAAAAATAAAATGAGGAAGGCTAGATCCACAGTTTTATTTTTCTGGTAGTTTTGGTTACCCCTCCTGGCATTAGTTCTTTATTGAAAGTTACCAAGGCGACTTAATTTGGCATAAGTACTATTCACAGAGATCCTGATTACCTGAAACACTTCGCTATTGACATAATGTAGAGCTGGGAAAGGTAGGAGCGGAGCAGAGCAGTTGTCACTAATGTGTCTCTGAAGATCTCTGGTAGTTCTTGGATTGAAATTGTGGCGTGTTGTTTAAATACATGACCCTGAATATACTGTCAGTATGTTACAATATGCAACGAGTGAGATGTATGCCCTACACTTGTCCTTTATTGGAACATTAGATTTACTTATGCACATATTATTTCCAATTGCGTACTATAATTTATATGTTTTAAATTCTACTGAAGTAGCTTGTAAAAGTCAAACGCAGGTCAATACAGTCTTGATCACATTCAATCCTGTTTCTTTGTTCACACAGAACACCTGTCTGATAACTTATGGAATGCATAATTATAATGATGAGGATATTGTACCAACATAATAGTTTAACAGTTAGTCCATGTGACGCAAATTAGCATGGTTAAAAATCATAATTTTAACTCGCTCAGGCAACAAACATGATCATCTAGGAAATAATTTGCCCTGCAGCGGAAAACATCGCTTCTGCGGGAACTGAAGTGGCAGGGACAATGATATAAAATCCAATGTTCTCTCATGGAGAGGGTTGCCTTGATTTTCAGACCAATATTTCACTGCATCCGTTGTGCTTGGAAGAGCGGGCCTCTCCAACTATTGGCATAACAGAATGGCAGCATTTGATGTGGCAGTGCTAGTGCACTTATATTGCACTATCCTTTCTGCCATGAATCCCAGCAGATTGTGAGCTTCTCAGCCATTTTGTGTTTCAGTTAATGGCCCATCATTCTCATTCTGTGCCTCCGTCTTTTGAAGGAGTCGCTTGAGTTACTTTGCCACCTGAAATATACATTTATGTAAATTATAAATGTAATAACCACATATAATATAAGTGTGTCATCTAATGAGTGAAATATCTTGACTGACCTGAAGACACACATCTTATGCAAGTTCGGCTACTCAAAAGGCCGTTTTATTAAATATAGGATGTAAGAGTTGACCCTCGAGCAAACTAACAGTTTTCATATTGGAACACACTTTCTTTTATAGCTCCCAAAACATTGGCTTGGAAATCCTTCCCAATTTCCATTTTGGGAATTACTCCAGAAACTTGAAGAGAGAGACCATATACTAGAGGAATTATCTTTGAAGAGGTAATGTAGGAAGAGGTAATGTAGCATCCCCCTGGCAACATCAGTCATCTTCTGTAATGGGGATAGGATCACTGCCCTTTCTTAAAGACTTTTCCATTCCTCGGCTGAAATATTAATTGTAATATATCTTTGAAACCAAAACATGGCACACAGCAGCATACAATAAGGACTTAATAAAAGTAGTTTCCCACCTAGAGTTTGTGAAGCATTTATGATGTCTGCAAGCGCTTATACGATATATTGCATTACTTCCAAACACCTCTGGATCATAAATAATTTACTGTTCTAGCGTTTTAGGCATTGCTGGGTGAGTCTCAACTCTGGACCACCTGCCTCCCGTTGGATCTTCCTCAGTTTGTCTGTAGCTAAATTACTTTGTTTAGTAATAAAATTCACAATTAAACGATAAAGAATTGAAGTGAATCGAGGAAAATAAAATCGTAATTAACGAAAATACCCCTTCACCCCAAAGCATTACCGGGACCTACAAATAATTTTAACCTTAGCCTTAACACACACTTACTTTAAATGCCTGACTATATTTGAACATAGACAGGGTAGCAGCACATCAAGAAACTCTGTTTTAGCAATGCTGTTTTTTACTACTAGATTCAGTGTATGTGCAGCACATAGGACGTGCTGGATGTTCAAACTTTTAACTGCTGCTGTGATGTTAGTGGCATTGTCTGTTGTTAAAGCAGGCACCTTGCCTACTAGACCCCAAGAAGATATCACGTTCAAAATGTGATTGGCCAGGTTTATAGCTGTGTGTCCTCCTGTAATGAAGTGTCAAAAGAAGCAGACAAATTCATTGTTTGCTACAAAATGGGCCTTTACAGACAAATAATTGTCCTGCCTATTCGAAGTTCAGTAATCAGCAGTAAGCGCGACATGCTTGGCTTTTGCCAAATCGCTAGCCACTTGTGCCTTGATATCTTCATTGAGTTTGGACATGAATATCTGAAACAGGTTGTTAAAAATACACAAACCTTTGTTAATACATCGCAAATGTAACCAGTATTCCTCAACATATACATTACTTACAAAGAAGTTGTGCATTGTATGTATGTCTGTACCTCCGACCGAGTGTAACGACATGGAAGTTCATACCGGGGATTTAAATTGTGTATACATTATTTTTTATACCTTTCTCCTCTATGACAGATAAGAGTTGCATGCTAGTCGCCATGAACGTGGAAACTTTGGTCAAATTTCTTTTTATCTTCGCTGTTGCATCCATATACCTGTAGAGCAACAGCACCTCCTCGAGATTCTCCCTATGCGCCAGTTTTACATGGTCCATCATGTTCGTCGTCTCACCTTCAGTAACATAAATCTTACCGCAAAGTTTGCACTTGGCTTTATTTTCTTTTCAACCACTTCAAAGAAGTGCCACGCATCTGATGGTTTTCTTAGCTTTGCGTGCCACTTTATTGTTAATTATGTGGGAACACTGTACAATCGATTAGCTACTGTGAATATGTACACAACACATTATATTACATTTTGTTAAATTGTCCCTGTAGAAAACCCATCAAACAAATTAGAATTTTGAATACTTACTATTGTACTTTGCCCTCATTGTCGCGTTGAGCTTCAAAAGTACCCAGTTTTCCAATATACAACAGTAAACTTTCTTGTCGGTTGTCATTCGTCCACTACTCATCGGAGAACAGCTACTAAACGTGCTGCGTTGAGTAGTGAATACTAGCATAGTGAATGTTGAAGGTAGACAGCACTGCATTCAGTCTTTCCTCGCTTCCTTTTCTCCTACCTCCGTATGTCCTCCGGTCTACCGATTGGTTACGGAAAACCGGTTTAACTACCAGAGATAACCGGAGGTGATGTATCACACCACCACATTTATTCATAGGAGCCTCCACGCCTTTCCCAGCACTAACATCATGACACTAATGTTAGATTATAGTGTGTTGTCCTAAGAATGTTATTTTTTATTTTTGTGTGAAGTACCTAAAGGCCAGTGTTGACAGTTCTTTCTTTTTATTTGTAACTCCTGCTGCATCAGAATCAATTTGTTTTTTGAAGTGTTTAGACAAGTGAGATACAGACATACCCCCCTCCTCTTCTCTTTCTTATTCCTTAAGAATAAAGAGGGAGATAACAAACGTGGTGGAAGTGCCGGGTATCCTTTTGGGATATGTATTGCATACCATGTTAAGCGTTGGACAGCATTCCTCGTGAAAGAATGCACAGTGGTATCAATGGGTAAGACTTGTGTCGAAGTTTGCATGCTATGTAATTTTAGTTTCAGAAAGTCAGGCTAAGTTTGTTGTAAGAAAATTTTTTCCTTCATTTATTGAAACTGTTATGTTGGAAGTGTGGTGTGTGTTATTTTGTTTTGTAGCAACAGGATGTGTAGAAAACAAACGAACTACCAGTGATTTCATGCAACTATTCACACAAGGGTAATAGTAAATGTTATAAGAGTGTAAATCACGCCCTAGAAAATATAAGCAACAGGATTCAAAGTTAAGAGGTTATGATAGAATCTCGAGACAATGAAAAGGGTGAATATGACCAGTGAATTCACATCAGTAGAAGAAATTTACAAATAGGTGATGGAGGTGTTTTGACAGACAAGGAAGAGAGAAAGGACTGATGTATCACATGGGAATCTAGATCCAGAAAAACTAAAAAAGTACTCGGACCATGTTGACAATATAAGGAACCAGTCGGACAATATGGAACATAACCAGTTATACATAGACCTTGGCTTTTTCCATGTAAAACGCAAAGAGGAATTATCTTAATATATAAAAGATTTTAAGCAGGCAACTATGGTCAACCAGTGGAATGACTACAGATGTATGGTTTTTCTGTCTAGATTTCTACGTGGTACAGCCACTCTGTGGTACGATAGCTTAGGAACTGCAGGGAATAAATAATTTTGATGGTTTAGAGGCACCTTAAAATCTGCATTTGTGAGTGTCGGCGAAGACGAAGATCTCGAGATGAAGCTGAAAATTAAATTACAAGTAGAAAATGAAAGTGTTGAGTTTGCATAGGACATTTAGTGAATGTGCAGCAAGCTAGATGCTAATATGTTTCAATAAAATAACACACACTGCATACTTCGGGGCCTTATACAACTTTTTCCACAACATTATGCCTAAGTAGAGAATGCTTCAGTTCAGCAGCTGACAGAGAATCCAAAGAATATAAAGGCAGGAGTTTATTATGCATTCAATAGATAATTAATGCATACCTGTTGTGAAGAGCCTGAAGGTGCTAGCACCAAAGTAACACAAGTAATAAATGCACATGGAGCAAAAAGCACTACAGAGTTCAGCAATTACAAAAGACAATAGAGCATTTGAGTCACCAAACGGAAGCCATTAAACAAACAAAGTCCTCGAAACAATAGTAGCTCCTCTCACAAACAAGGTCTTGTGGTCAAACTAAAAACATAGGGTTTCAAAATCAAATGAAGAACTAAGCTCTCTAGGTGGGATAACTCATTTTTCTAGGCCCCAAAAGGACAGCAGATGGTAAACCTACTTGTTTTGAGTGTGGCAAGGCTGGCCACATAAAAAGGAATTTTAGATCAAATCTGGGTACAGGAAATAAACCTAATTCTGGAAAAACAGAAAACATTTAAAGACAAAGTATGAGGGAGGTTGTGGTTTTTCTAATTTAATTAAGGTATTCTGAGCTCTGATATCATCAAGACTCCAACCAGAATTTTTGGTAAAGCCATAATATTATTGACAGTGGAGCTGCTGTAGTCTTAGCTGATTACATAATCCCTCACAAATTTTGGCTTGAAGCAAAACCTAATATATTTGCTGGAACAGAAGGTCAAAATCAGCCTCTAATACAATTAACTTGAAATTTAAAATTATTTAAATGTTTGTACACCCATCCTGTAGACAGTGTTAAAGCTCCAATCAAATTTATTATCATAGGCTGTGGTTTTATGCAAAAGTATCAGGTGAATACTTTATACCTCAAATGCTCACATAGGTTTTATAAAAACTACAATATATACTCATTAGCAGTTGAATTAGACACACCTGCTTTGTTGGCAAAATGGCACTGTGGTTGCCATGCAAATGGAATAGTGCCCAGCCACGCATGACTGGGATGTCGGCAGACCTTATAAAGATCACCTCAGTACCAGTTGAGCACAGAATTGGGAAGAAACAAGATCTTGGCAAATTTTATCACAGGCAGATCATTAGCACCAGACGCATGGGGCACTACATCTGTCGTGCAGGCACTGGGATTTCCATGGCCCACCATGTCAAGTGTACCGTGAGTTAATGAATTTAGGTAAAACCACTGTTGCCAGGGACAACTACCATGACGTACAACGTATTGATGACAGGGGTCGCCACCTGCTAGCTCGGTTGGTGACAGCGGATAGACAGGCCACAATACAGAACATCACTCGCCAATTCAATGCTGGACTATGACGATGACGACTTGGGAGAGTTATTCTATCCAAAGCAATCTCCTCACTATGGGGTATAGAAGCTGCTGCCCCACAAGAGTACCTACCTCTGCTCACTGTATGTCGTAAAGCTCAACAATTAATGTGTGTGCAGGAACACCACCATAAGATCTCAGATGCTGTTGAAAGAGATTTGTGCACAGTGGATCCTGCTCCAACCGATCTCTGTGTATTGTGGGAGTTTGTGCAGTGGTCATACATCAGTATTGCTCCAAACTGCTTCTGGTGCCTTTGGAGTCTATGCCATGAAGCATCACTGTGAGAGGGAAAGCTACATGCTACTTGGCAGGTATCTCTAATTCCACTACTTATGAGTGTGTAAACATAAGTGAAACTAACAATATATTTAGCTTTATGGTAGGAAATGCAAAAATAATCATCGTTGATGGCATAGGCATAAAAATGTTTCACATTAGATAGTAAAAACTACTTACGTAATTATACATGTACCTCATGGATACACTCTACAAATGATATTTTTCTTTACTAATCTGTAAATTTAACTCAGCTACTATGTCATATCACGTCTCCTCAGTTATATTATTGAAATATTCTTTGTGAGTATAATTGTACAAAAATTGATAGTTTTCAATTAACTGAGAAAATGTTTTATATACTTCCTGTTTGGAAGTCATGATTGTCAATAAAACTCTGCTGTGTCACATCAAAGCAACTGAGCCAACTGCCTCAAGCAACTCCAGTTTCTGCATTGCTCGTCAGTTAGGTTGCCATCACCTATTTTCAGTTGCCCCAGTACAAACACACATATTCAAATCTGTATGCTCTGGTAAAGCACCTCTAGTTGCAGTACTGTTTCTATCACCAGTTGCTCTGTAGATAAACATGACCTAATGGTGTGCAATTTCACAGCAACTGCTAATTATATGAACACAGAGGTAGAAAATTAAACAAATTTGAATTGTACATGGCACACATTTTATATGAAAATCTGTATGCATTGCACTAGTCTTGCTTTTTATTATTGTTTACAATGTGAACAGATATTTATAAAAATATCACTATGCCTAATACTATAAAATTTTTGTTCTAGTTCAAAAAAGTTATTCACCTAAAATATGTCTTAACTAAAGCGTGGTGGTAACTGCAGACATAATATAAACACAAAAATTATTTCAAATATACAACCAAAAATTAAGCTGTACTGGACTTAAGTTATGCAATATTATGCCAAACCATGATAAATTTAACACATATTGTTATTTTCTCTTTTTTTTGTTGTTACACATTATTTATATTTTATTTCCCCCTATGAAAGTTTCTGTGTTTCAGTGTTGTTTCACTTCATGTCATGGTTTTGAGAACATAACCATGAAGCAAATGAGGCACTAAATGTACTCTGAAGATACTTCAATTAACATATATACTCACAGTTACTGGCGAATCCACCCTTTGAACATTGCTTTCTTCAACTAAAATTTCTCTCGCTTTAGCACATAAAGCTTTTACTTCACATTCTTTTATTATTTCACACTTCTTAAGTTGTTCTATCTGACGATCTAAATCACTTGAATCCAACATTCTTGATCCAATAAAGGAAAATTATGGAGGTCCTCTGAAATCATAAAATTTTGGAAATGCATACTAATTGCAAGCTACATAAGAAGACCAAATAAATTATTTAATTCAATATTTACACACTGTCTGCTGGGTTTTTATAATATATTGATGTCCCCAGCCAAGGAATTATTTCATTATGCAAAGCATTAAAATTATGAGGATGCGGTTCTCTAAAAAGTTATTATCTCCTGCATTACGTCAACCATGGAGGTCAGTTTGGAGGGACTGCCACAGAACCTGTGTGAAGACATGACAAACACAACCAGCATTTAAATTTTTGTGATCAAGTTCCTACAAATCATGACACACCTAAATCAAGATTTTAATGGGCAACTGGATGTATAGCAATTTGTTTTGTAATATTCAACTTGAAAGAGAGCTACCACAGGGCATTTCCAATGCAATGAATTAACATATAATTGAGGTTAAGTAAGATTTGCGTGCGACTAATGAAAGCTGCAGATGGGACTTCTATATCAAATTTTCCCTGCTTAACAAATTTTTTTTTTATTTCATTTATAAGGATTTCTAAACTATTCAGTATGTCTGACATTTTTATCAATTTTCATTTGCTATGAAAACGTCTTTATTAAAATTCTCTAATTGTCACACAAGTGATTACCTAATGGTTTAAATAAATAATCCAGGGTCTGCCATTCAATAACTACATTTACACAGTGCTACAAGAATTTTAACAATGAATATTATATTATAGTAGCACTAGTTCTTACCATTATTATTAATGCAACATCTAAAAATTGCAACAAGTATATTTATGTTTCTACAAATTTTTTTACTTCCATGCAGTTTTTTTTACTTGAAAACAATGGATTTTTTTGCCATGCACGAACATAATTTTAGCAGATTTTTGTGTGTAACCACTTTTAAGCCATGTGGCAAGGAGGGACTGAAGACAAGGGAGTTTATTGAATACCTTAAGATGCCTGAGTGACTGTGTTTGTAACAATCAAAACACCTAGAATAAGCATATTTACCACATTATCTTTTCTTTCATTAACTGCACAATCATGATAAAATCCTACAATGGAAGTAATGATAAATCTAGAATATACCTTCCCATTTCATTGCAGTTAGTCTAACATTTCCAAATTATTTTCTATATAATACCAAGAAATTATAACACTAATAAATGGATGATGATATTTAATTCATAAAAAAAAAAATATGACAAGCTTTACTGAATTACTTCTTTTTTTTTTTGGGTTAATACAGTTTTTTGCTAGAGCTTCATTTTGTACTGCAAGAATTTTCAAACATTTATCAAATCCCAGAGTATGAAGTTTTGATTGCAGCAATATGGGAATTTGGTAAGTATACAAAACACCATTACACAAATTCTTTATACGCCAAATGTCAGCTTGCTGCAAAAACCTACTTGGATACCAAGGTACAGCAAACATGTGCAATTGCGCTTAAAAATGTATGAATTTAGTATTATAAAACTCCTGGAATTGTCTCAAATTCTCTCTACATTTGTGATTTTTTTACTAAGTAACAATATATGCTCATTTCTTTCCAATTTTGCCAAATATGTATGTGACTACCTTCTCAGCACCTAAATTTGCTAAGTGGTACGAGTTGTAAAATTTGATAGAATACTGCATGATTTAGGGTACTGAGTACATTATATACACTTTAACAAGTTTTTTTTTTTGTATTTTCTGTATAATGTGACTACACTAAAGTGCAGCATGGTGATCGCATGCTACACTTCTAAAGTAGCTTAGCTATAAATAAGTGGTAGGAATCAGAGAGGAACTTTATTTACTTTACCTGACAAAATTGCTTTTCCTCATTCTGTCAACCACTGCTAATATCCAAGTGCTGGTTACTATCTGTAATGTGACTGAGTTTGTAGATTTTTTTGTGGAAAATATCACAACTGTGTTTGCTCANCACTAAAGTGCAGCATGGTGATCGCATGCTACACTTCTAAAGTAGCTTAGCTATAAATAAGTGGTAGGAATCAGAGGAACTTTATTTACTTTACCTGACAAAATTGCTTTTCCTCATTCTGTCAACCACTGCTAATATCCAAGTGCTGGTTACTATCTGTAATGTGACTGAGTTTGTAGATTTTTTTGTGGAAAATATCACAACTGTGTTTGCTCATGACACATGGGCGATTGATGGCCTATACCACTTTGCTGTTTTTTATTGCGAGTAGTTTCGCATCAATTTGAAGTACTACAGATGTGCATGTTCTGACATGATAATTTTCAAGATTTGTTGTTTTTTTTTACCCTGGTTAGTAGCTATGAAGAATATTTTTTATTGTCATTAAGTTTATACAAAGAAGAATAAACAATGTTAATTGACATACAAGATAGCACTAAAACATTAAATATGTAGGAACATAGAACTAATATATTAATTTTAAAACCAAATTTTCAGTTATTGTGTAAAAATCAACCAATTACTTAACTTAGTTTTAAAAATATTATCAAGCAATGCAGTAATAAAATATAATGGAAAATTTGCTATACAACTGCATATCTAATACATCATAACTATGTACATTACTTCTTGATTGTAAGCATGTCTCAGTAAACTTATTCCCAATATATAAAAATTTTAAAATACAAATTTATGACTATTAAAATTTGTAATTTAAACAAAGGTCTGTAATGTTCTTTAATAATATATCCTGCAAAGATTTGAATAGCTTTCATCTGAAGCACTAAAATTGATTTTACATGAGCACTATTACCTTCTATAATAAATTCATAAGCCATAACCCTATGAAAATATGAAAAATAAACTGATCTAACATAATTCTTACATCAGGACTGTAATTAGGATTCTAATCACCCAGAGCAAACTAGGATTGCAGTGCCCACTTTAAAAAAAACCATCTGTTTAAATGGTTCAGATTTTCCATAATTTCCAATACCCCTGGTTTGAATTTCAAAAGGAACGTTTCAAGGCAATGATGTACATTAATTTTAACCTTGGTTAATAAATTATTTTATTTTAAATGTACATACATTTTATTATAAACTAAAATACTGTTATTTTAAATAAAACACAAATGAACTAATTCAGCAATTACCAAATAGGAGCATAAAAACATAATAATACCCCTTAATTATATTTTACTGGTGTAAATTGTGATATATTGTGTAACGGTCAGAGGGACATTACAAGAATCTCCTTCCGGCTGCCATGATCGCCAGTCTAGAAGAGACCATGGACAAGTCTGGTCATGCGCACAGGGGAGCCATCAATTTTTGCTCTTAACTTACTGTGTTAGTTTCTCAGTCATCATAATTTAAACTAGAATCTTTTTTAGCCTACTTTCCAAAGGAAAGATAGCCATATGAGGTCACTTTCCTGCCTGTGTGTGTTAAATGGATAAGGCATTTATTTTCAAAATGGTGATCATATAAACATTATAGGTTTATTGGCTATATCTACCATATTGTTTGATCAATTTCGACCAAACTTTGAATGCTTAAAGTATCTATTGCAAGTATCAACTATGCCAATACATAGCCTATTTTGTCAATCATTTTGTAAGGTTAAATCACAAAAATTATTAAGTTTTTGTAATATATCTTGGTAAACAATCAACAGAGTCCTACCAAATTTTGCAAATTTGCTGTACCTCGCCAGGCCATGTAAAATGATAAGTTTTAAGTATATTGTTGTCATACCTCCTCACCTCAAACTGCACCTGATGCATGAACACGAGTGATGCAATACATAACACACCACACACGACATCATCCATGTGCGTGACCAGCTGGCTATGCGGCAAGAAAGCGACTGCTACACAACCCAAGAATGGCAGACACAGCTGGCATCAAACAACTATCTGTTGTGATCACGTGCAGTGCAACATAATGAAAGAGTCCAGAATGTAATAAAGGCTAACAAAATCTTAGTGCTATTCAATTCAGTGCTACATCAGTGTCCGGGAAACGGTTGTTTCATTCAACTTGTAAGTGCAGTGCAGTAAAACCAGTGTGTGTTCACAAACATCACGTGCAGGGCTGATGTTTGCAGCATAGCACCTTTAAATTAAAAACATAATTTTCAGACAGAAGGACGAGGTGGGTTGGGTATTTATTTTACAAAGTATTGTTCGTGCTGATGACACTGGACTGATGCCGGCAGTACCAGCGGTTACAATAAGCACCCACTGTTCCGGGCATTGAGCAAAGGAAATGAGACTATAGACAGGAAAACTGACTGTTAATAAGAATGTAAACAGGAAAATTAACTCTTAATGAGAATGTAGACAGGAAAATAGACTGTAAATGCAAATTGACAGTGTAAATGAAAGAATGGACAGTGTCAAGAATGAAGTGAAACAGGAAATAAGTGTGATGAAGAATAAATGGCAGGAATTTCTGGAGCAACGGAATTCTACTATCGCAACATCGCCAGCCGAGAAGAGTGAGGAAGCAGTACAAGTAGTAATTAACACAGCAACCTCGGAGGATAGTCAGCAGTTCTGCAGCATTGGTGTCGCACAGCAGGTGTGGGAAAGGGGTTTCAATTAAGCCCACCCCTAACAATGGTCAGCCTTCATGACGGGAATACCAACACCAGTTTGAAATAGTCACCACCCTGAATGGCTGGTCAGCCGAACCGCAGGCTCACTACTTTGCGGCTGTACTGAGAGGCCCAGCACTGAGCGTATCACAATCTCTGCCTGAGCGACATCAACTGGAATACTTCACACTGGTGTCGGCCTTGGAGTTACGTTTCGACGACCGATACTTGCGACATGCCCACTATGCACAGCTCCAAAGCCACAACCAGTGACCAGGGGAACCACTGAACGAGCTATGACAAGACATAATGCGGCTTTCTCAACTATCTCTAGAAGAGTGCTCCAAGGAGGCGCGTGACATCATCGCAGTCTGCTTCTTCATTGATGCCATCGCCAACACAGAGGTACAGACAGCAGTGCGTCTGGATGCACCCCACAACATGTAAGACACCCTGGGGCTTGAGCACTGGAGGTGGCGTCAGCAAGACAGGGAGCAGCACCCTGATGTCCGGTACGGGCAGTGATGCTGAATGAAGATGGTGAAAGAGTTGCAGGCAACTACGAGGGACATTGCTTCCAGGGTCCATGCTACAGAGCCTTGCTGCCCCCTACCCAAACAGCCAGAGTGCTGATCATGTGGACAGCCGGGGCATCTGATAGACAACTGCCCACAGCAGCAGCAGCAGCAGCAGCAGCAGGAAAAGAGGCAGCGAGAGGCAGGTGACAATACAGCTCATTCTGAAAACTTCTAAACACCAATCTTAGAGGGTGACAGTCGGTGACTGCTGGAGGGAACGCTCCAATATTCTAACATGTACAGTCAGTGAAACAGGATTGGGATGCAATACTTGTGGAGGGAAGCCTGAATGATGTACCTTGCCAGACAGTTGTCGAAACTGGGGCGACCATAACAGTAGAAAGTCCAAACATCCTTGGGTATTTCCCCCAGCGATCGCCCGACGACAGCATGGAACAATGCTATTTGACTACAGTAACACATGAGACGACACCAATTATAGGAAAGAGGAAAGTGATCTTAAAAATTGGTGACCTTAGCATAGAGCACGATATTTACATAGCAGAAAGAGGATAAATGTCTTTTGGAGCTTGATGTACTACGTAGGCTGGGGCACTGTATCGATACTAGACTTGGTGTGCTATGGGTAGGCAGTACAGAGTTGGTGATGTCAACATAGAATGATTTGTTATCCCCAATTAGCTGCCCAGTAGTGTGTGATCAACCCACTTCTAGTGAAATTGTCACTATAGGCAGATGTCAAGGGAAATTTGTCAGGCATTTAGGTCTAAATGAGCCAGCAGAGAGGGTTGGTATCCTGCCAGGTAATGTCATCGTAGCAAGGACTCTGGTCTCTTCTAATTTTGACAGTTTTCCAGTTAGAATGATAAATTTGACAGATAGTGCCCTTCGTCTTGGGGAGGGGCCCATGATCTCCATTTGCAAGCAGGTCACACAGATAATTCCAAATGTTCCAGAAGATTCTAGCGTAGAACCAATAGAATGTACTCTACCCAAAGTACTGGATGAACTGCTAGTACAAAGAAAAAAAAATCTTAACTGGCAACAGGACATGGCTATCTCTGAATTACTGCAGAGAAATAGGGATGCCTTCTCGTTTGGACCAAATGACGTTGGGAGGACTAACGTGACATGCAGACAAATATTGATACAGGAGATGCCAGGAACATAAAACAGCCACCAAGACGACTGCCGCTAGCTTCGAATGAGGCAGTTGAGGGAATTCTGAAGGAAATGAGGGAGTTAGATGTGATAGAACCATCAGTTAGTCTGTGGTCGTCACCCATTGTTCTTGTTAAGAAAAAATATGACTGACTGATGTTTTGTGTAGATTATCACCAGTTTAATAATGTGATAAAGAAAGACTCTTATCCGCTTCCAAGGATAGATGACATATTGAACAGTTTAGCAGGTTCATAATGGTTTTCTACTTTGAACATGAAGAGTAGTTACTGGCAGTGCGAGGTGGCCCCAGAGGACCAAGAGAAGACTACATTTTGTGCCCAAGAGAAAGGAACCTGGCAGTTCAAAATTATGCCTTTTGGGATATGTAATGCCTCTGCCACCTTTGAATGCCTTATGGGAAACTTCTTGCCTTTAGATATATGTCATGTTTACCTAGATGACATTGTTGTGACAGGAAGGACACTTGAAGAGCACCTACCACGCTTAGACTCTATATTCCAGAAAGTGGCTGCAGCCAACTTGAAACTGGTTCCTAAGAAGTGCCACCTGTACCAAAAGAAAAAAATCTCTTGGGACCTGTAGTGTCGGCCCATGGAATCGAAGCAGACCCCGAGAAGACCAAAGCAATAAAAAATTAGCAGACACCAACTGACAAAACTGAAGTGCGAAGTTTTCTGGGATGATGTGCCTATTACCGTCAATATGTACCTCAGTTCGCCACGATCGTCAAGTCACTACATGAACTGAGGCAAAAGGAAATTTCACTGAACCACTGAGTGTGAAAATGCTTTAAGTAAATTCAAGAAAATTCTGATATCTCCACCAGTCCTGGGCTTCCTGAAAAGTGAGTGTGTGTTCATTTTGGGCACTGATGCTAGTGATGTAGGCATTGGAGCTGTGTTATTTTAGGTTCAAGATGGGAAGGAAAGACCACTAGAATACTTCAGTAATGGACTGCATAAGCCTGAGAGAAATTACTGTGTTAACCGCAGGGAGCTTCTGGCCATGGTGAAGGCAATTTCACACTTCTTCCCCTATCTTTATGGCAGACATTTTATTCTAAGAACTGACCACACTTCATTTTGCTGGCTACCAAACTTTAAGAACCCAAGGTAAATAGCTCGGTGGATAGAGCATCTTTAAGAATATGACAAATACAGCAGATCTGGATACCTTCACAGTAATGCAGATGTACTGTCTAGGAGGCCATGTGAGCCATTTTGTCGCCATTGTGAATGCCTGGAAGAAAAGAGTGGTGAATAGTTGAAGATACGGAGGACAAGAATTCAATTTTCTCTATCTTGTGATGGGTCACCTATCTGGAATGATGAGGGTATTAGGAAAGATCAGCTGAATGATTCCACTTTGCAGCCATTATTCAAGTGGAAAGAAACTGGCTGTCAACCAAACTGGGAAGTGATATCTAGCCTGAGCACAGCAGTCAAAGCGTACTGGGAACAATGGAATTCCCTTGTACTGAAGAATGGCATGCTTTACAGAAACTGGGAAAGTAATTATGGAAAACACACATGCTTACAGTTGGTCCTTCTAGAATACAGGGTTCCCGAAGTCTTAAAAGAACTGCATAACATGGCAGCCAGTGGGCACGTGTTATTAAGACACTCCACAGAGTTACGCTGAGAGTCTACTAGCTTCATTGTCGGGAGGATGTTGAGAAGTGACGCCGATTGTGTGACACCTGCACTGCGAGGAAGGGGAAGGGTCCAAGAACCAGAAAACAAGGTCATCTCCAGAAATACAATGTTGGAGCCCAATTCAAGAGTATGGCAGTAGATATTCTGGGCCCCTTGCATGTCTCACAGAGAGAGGTAATCGGTATCTACTGGTGGCCCAAAATTACTTTACTTAGAGGCCTGAGGTCATTCCCCTTCCAAACCAAGAAGCATGTACTGTGACTGATATACTTATAGAGCATCTCTTCTCAAGGTTTGGGGTGCCACTAGATCTCCATTCTGATCAGGGAAGAAACTTTGAAGCTGTGGTCTTCCAGGAGGTAACAAAGATTCTGGGGATGAAAGAGACTACGACTACAGCCTTACACTCTCAGTCGGATGGAATGGTCGAGAGGCCAAACCGCAATCTTGAGCAGTACCTGTCAATCTTTGTGGCAGACAACCAAACACCGTTTGGAAGAGAGCTACACCTCCCTAGTGACATGCTGTTTGGCTGGCCAACAGAATAAGCTGCAGCACCTTATTATGCCAGCAAATTACTTAATAGACTACTTGGCATTAATAATTTTGCTCGACAACATCTCAGAATAAATAGTGACAGGATGAAGATGCGGTATGATAGAAGAATGTTGGGCGAGGTATTTCAAGGAGGACAACTAGTGTGGCTGTACAACCCCCAGAGGCAAAAAGGGTACTGCCCAAAGCTACAGAAATGTTCGGAAGGCCCCTACAGGATTCTGAAGATCAATGATGGGGTCTTTTGGATTTGCCGTCAAGGCTCTCAGGCGAACGGGCAAAGCCGAAGATTGTCCACATCGACCGACTGGCATTCTACGAAGGACCAGATATAGCAGAGTCTGTTTGGGACGAGCAGACCTGAGGAGGGGACAGTGTTTCAGGTGGGCCGGCCCTCTGTGAGCGTGCGAGGCACGAATGATTTATTGATGCAGGCACGCTATCAGTTGCAACCAGAAACACAGCGGATTTTCACAAACAAATTTTTACAAAGCGCGCCTGTTATGCCTATCAGAGCATGTGACGCTCCCAACCTTGATTATTGGGTGTCTTTAAGACATCTGAAGAATGCTCTGGATTGCTGACCTTGTTTCTCTCAACTAAACTCGGGGTGCGGCAAACCTCCCAGGTCAAGGCCAGCGGCTATAAAAAGAACGTCGGGCATCTAAGCTGGCAGTTGTTGAATGGATGAGTTTCAGCAATAGAAGACTAGCGAGAAGAGAAGTGACCAGCGGAAGGAAAATCGGCAACTGCGAACATCACAGCAGTGAAGAGTAAGAGTGCAGGCAGCACTATTGGACTGGATGCATGAGTGAAAGACATTACAAATTATGGCAACAGATAGACTGAACTTGTGTTAATGATGAGTATGAGTTAATTGACAATAACCAAACAGAGACATAAAGAAGGACGTTAATTAGTGTCGAAATAGACATTTAATATTGTGCTCACTGTGAAATAAAAAGAGTAATAGTGGAGACAGATAATTTAATGCTGCAAATAATATCTGTGTGAATAAATTAAAAATCAAATTTAGTTATTTTATATTTATTAAGGCCTCCATCCCTAACGAACTCAAATACACCCCTCAGGCATCAACATAACAGTATGTATGTATGTATGTATGTATATATATATGTATGTATGTATGTATGTATGTNAAACATAACAGTATGTATGTATGTATGTATGTATGTATGTATGTATATATATGTATATATGTATGTATGTATGTATATATGTATATATGTATATATGTATGTATGTATGTATGTATGTATGTATATGAACGTGTATTTTAATTTTTAATGTATGACAAGTCTACTTTCATTGTGAAAATGAAGACATTGGATGATGAATAAACAACAATATAAACAAGAACAACAATAATAAACATTTATCACAATTCAAGGTAAACTTTGCATGCCCTCAGTACCTATTAGAAGTTTCAAATATACCTACATGAGCCCCTTTTTCCTGCCTTTTTGTAAGAAAATGCCTGGTGAGAAAATGGAACAACTATTTTGGGAACCAATCAAATAACTCCCGCCAAATGTTGCACACAAATAGTGCTACAGTAGGCTACATTAACTTACACAACTTAAGTGACTCACATATTTGTTTTTAAAATGACAGCACTGTAAATATTTCAAGTTAGTAAATCCTGTCTATCAAAACATTTAGAAAGATTACAACCATAGTTTATGCTTCTAAACCTACCTCCGTAACACAGATGGTTGCATACAATCTTATGGTACAAGGAATTCTGGGTTTGAGTCCCGGGTAAGGGATGTATATATTTGTAATGCCTCATTTGTGTTGCATATATTTCTGATTTCATCTGTAATGATCTCTCTTCTAACAAGATATCATCAAGGCCTACATACCATACAATCATTTAAGTACTCATCAAAATTATTTGCATCCATGTACAGTAAAGTATGCTCATTAGTTATATCTGTGACCTTGTTTCTTTTGCTCCTCTGTAGCCTCATTCTAAGGGGACTTGTGTAGTAGTGTTAATTATTTTCCTCCTACAGCATGCTTGCATGAATGGCAAGCATATATGCATACTGCACCAGTTGACTCATTTATCAGTTTTCATGGCAGCCAGTGGAGGATTCCTATGAGAAACAAAACATTTTCTGGTGATAGTGGGCGCACTTCAAAATTACCCCTGTTTCTGTCTAATTTTATCGTCCTAGTTACCCACAGCCACGCATACGAGTGTTTTATTACATTGGTAATAAAACCCTAGAACCAGAATCTCCCATTTGAGTAATTTGTGTGTGTGTGTCGAACCATGTTGGGTAGACTGCATTCAGTGTGGCCAGAACAGCACTGCAAGGTGTAAGGCTATGCACATCACCATGTGGTCAGACCACTGTCACCACTCTAACCGATGCCACACGGGCATCTGAAACCCTGAGATACATGTAATAATACCTTGCAGTTAGCTGGTGCCCTATTACATCTAAAGATTTTGAGTACGTTGTGTGAATGCACATCTGGTAGGTAACGAACTCCCAGGTAGTGATGGTATATTTATTACAAATTGCCCAAAGAAAACTGTGCAACTTTTCTAATCTTTACTTTGCAAGCTTTTTTTGTGGCAAAAGTTTCTGTAATATAATCATAAGAGTGGAGGTTATGCTCAAATTTGTAACTGTTCCCTATGCTATTTATTAGACAATTTTTAAACAGTTTTAGTCCTTTAAAACATGATTCTCCAGAAAAAAAATTGTCATTGGAAATGTGAGGAATATTTTCAACACAATTTCCATATTTGCATATTCTTTTTCTAGGCTATTTGTGTAAATCAGTCACCAGATGGCTGCTGCAGGGGATGTCTTCATGGCTTCATCAACTTTTAAAGCATGATACTTGAAGCTTTCCATTTCCATAATTAACTCTAATTTTTGTACATCTTGGCTAGTTTCCGAGACTTTGACGTCTTAATTTAAATTTTCTGGATCTTGGTACCATGCAAGATGCTGAATGTTTAATACCATAATTCCTGGGGAGAAAATTTGAGTACCCCAATTAATTTGTGAATCATTGGGAGATAATCTTGTACGAAGCAAAGGTGCCAGAAACTAGGTGGATAGACATTACCAGATGTCAGCTTGGCAGGGAAAAACAATGGTGGAGGAGGTATGGAGAGTTCATAGGCACCTGGACCGAACTGCGGAAACGGTTAGCAACACATTTTGGGGGAATTGTCAGTACAGCCATATGACCAAAGAACTGTATGGCTGACGATGAGGGAGAAGATAGCGAGTACTTTATTAGAAGGAAAGTGCAACTCTTTAGAACGTTAGATTAAGTTTAGGGTAACTTCCCTGAGGGGGACGTTAACCAAATTATTCTACTAGTCATGGAACTCGTGCAGGGCCCAGGTGCGAGTTTTCTTAAAGGAACCAGAACCTAAACGCGTGGAGGAGAAAGTTCTAAGAGCCAGAGGTGAGGAAAGAGACCAAGGATTGGGGCAACAAAGGATGGTTACGGCTCCTCAAAACCTGGTTAACGCGCACCAATTACATAAGATAACTATGGGCGACAAGGACCATCACAGATGCCGACCTATCGGAGTAGGGGGAACCTTAAGGGTGCCAGAGGTTATATTCCTGAGAACAAGGAAAGCAGAATCACAGACAGGATTATCAAGGGAATCTACGCACCTGCCAAAGGGCGGGTCCTCAACAGAAAAGGACTCATCAAACTTCAGGGAATGGGAACCCCTCCCAGGGACCAATGCATCTCTGTCTAGCCGCCAGTCCTCAACGACTTTGACCATCTTATTAATTGCACTGCCGCCCAGTCCAGAAAGCACCAGAAGTTGCAGTCCCCACTCACTGGACCCGGACACTAAGCCCTGGTATACAACTGGAGCAAGACGACCACCATCCAGGAGTGCCAGCCCCACCACATCGGCCGAGGACCTGGACCTCCGGGTGGTACCACACCGCCTCTTAGAGACAGTGTCGGGAGACAATAGAGAACCTCCCAGAGAGGTACAGGGAACTGCGCCGCTGGAAGCGATCCCCAAAGTCAGGGCAAACCCCACGTACAGATTTGAGAGGCAGGGCAGGAAGGGACGAGGATCTTGCTCCAGAGCCTACATCAGGGAGCCCACCCAGGTCCATGCCTAGCAGCCCCCGATGCACCTCGTCCCCACCCTTGCCCACAAGAGAGGGACTGTCTGTCTGTCTGTGTGTGACCTCCTCGTTGAGGCACACAAGCCTAGCGATGAACACTGTGTGTAGTCCTTGGCTGCACCTGTCAGTGGGAAGTTAAGTGATGTGTGGCATGAGGCCAGTGGCATTGGCTCATGTCACGCAGGTTGTTACCATGCCTTCTAATCCATCCTCTCCGCTGATATCCCTCGCTGCACCAGACTTTATCCAATCACAACATTTCAGCCAGATGGCTACCACAAGAACTGCCTACCCTCCACCCGCTGTGGTATTTCGTGTGTAGTTGGCCATATCCCAGAAACTTCTTCTAATTCCGCACTGCACTGAGGAACACAATAACCAGAAAATTCTTGCTCATGCCTTTATGTCATCGACTCCTCCGGAAGGGACTGTGACATTAGTCAGGTTGGCTATCCACCATTCCCCAGCAGGATGGCAGAGCAGTGAGCGGGTCTGCCTGGGTGAGGGGAGGGTTGAGGTGAGTCGCACTCCCCACAGCGCCGGGACCTCAAATAACCAGGTAAAACAGTGCCTGCACACAGTGCGGAAGTTCCGGGAGTATTACATGTGGTATTGTACAGCTTATTAATGTCTCCTTTTGTATCACGAAGGGTTAATGGAATACGGATTATATGCTGTTATAAAATTACCTTTGCCACATGTGGGCCTAGAATCCATGACCACAAGATTCATAACACCTACCCTGGTTCGTAGAGTGTATACCACAAAGGCTGACAGCCATATTGTTATTGCAGTCATCTTGATGTGCAATTATACGGAATGACTCACGAGGAGTTACCATCACTCACAGGGCCTATTCCTTACATCATTTGGAGCAAAATAGGTCATATAAATGTGGGTCCTATTCCCATTATTTACAGAGTAATTCGAAACATTTGAAAAATAACGAATAAATGAATAACCCTTTCAGAAGTAAATACAGTGATTTATTATCACACCATATTGTTTACAGTTGAGCATCACAATTGCATCTAACAAGCTTAAAAAAGATGGTCAAAAATGTTTCTGTCTACTTTCATACACTTGGCAGCATGCTTATGAACTGCACGTGTTGCTCTACATAGCTGCAGATGGCTGTCTTTGATTTCTGTAGCAGAATGCATGATATGCGCAAGTAGTTCCTCACGTGTATGTGCAATCCTTTGATAAAAAATATCCTTCACCCATCCCCATACGGAATAATCTAGTGGTGATAGAACTGGCGATCAAGGAGGTCAAGGGGTGAAAACCACCTCGTCCTATCCATCTCTCAGGGAAATGCACATTTAAGTGTTCAACCACAGCACAGTGGAGGTGAGGAAGTGCACCATCATGCTGGAAGATCATACGACATCTCATTGCCAACTGAATATCCTCAAGTAACAGCAGTAGTTCTTCTTGCAAAAATTACAGATACACCACACTAGTCAAGCACCCTGGGAAAATGAATGACCCAATCAGCTGATCGTGTAGGGCACCACCACACCACACATTGATGCTGAAACGGTGGCGAAAACTCNGGGGGGGGGGGGGTGGTATGCTGATTGTCAAATTACTATATAAATATTGAGAATAGGACCCACATTTATATGACATATTTTGCTCCAAATAATGTAAGGAATAAACCCTGTGAGTGGCAGTAAGTCCTCGTTAATCATGCTGTATTTTGCAGATGGAATATTCTTATGTCTTGTAAACATTACCAATTTAGTTTCTCAAGGCAAAGTAAACATAGTACCAGCATTAAAAGACAGTGGTCTGTATGATCACATAATGAAGGTAGTGCATTATCTAGCCAATAATTCCAGAAGTTTAATTTGTGATGTAGACAGCAACATAGTGAAACAATTTAACGCCATTATAACTAAGTTTGTTGGAGGGAAGCACATGAATTATTCTTTGAAAAGGTCATATAGAGGACGATGTGCCACGGCTGTTGCATATAATGCAAAGAAACCACATTCATCCCTGCATAAAACTATGTGTGTAGTCCTAACAAGTATGCAAAAACCTTTGAACTAAAAAGGTTAGCCACCAGGAATGCAGAAGTACTTAAGAAAAAACGTATATGAAAATAAGAGATGCTATAAGAAGAAAGAAAATAATCTATTCCAACAGCAGCAGTAAAGATTAAGGACCCAACTGTGAAAAATCAAAATGGTCTCTTGGAAGAAATTGCTGAAGAACAGGAACAGATGCTAAATATTATAAATAAAAAGAACATAGTGAAATTGAAAGAGCCACATTTCTTCAAGCTGGAAACAGACAGTGTTGGAGCTCTGAAGGGAAACGTTCACTGCTTATAACTTCGGCAAAGTATGTCACAGACGTCCCACTACAACTTGCAAAAACCTAGTTAAAAGCCTTATTTATTCATGCATTATTATTAATGCCCGATCCATTTCTCATGGCAGAAATTTATCATCTGTAGCAACGTTACAACTTGAACGCCAAGAAAAAATTGCAAAGCTAGCTCCAGTTGCCCTAGTCAGTTTCAACTCTGCACGGTGGTATGCTCTAGGCTCAGATCCCTTCCCTTTTCCTCCCCCCCCCCTCATTGTGCATCATAATTTTTTATGACCTGGGCAGTTTATTTAATTCGTTGCACACTTTGCTCCTATCCTTTTCTACGCCCAGACATCGCCTGAACGTGTACCTCAAAAGTTGCTATATTGATATAGATTACCAATTTCTCATCCTACGGATGTATTGCAGTGCTGAGGCACTTTGTATTTTATTTCATTGCCTGAGCCGCCGAGAGTTTGAGAAATTCAAAACAGCGAGCCGTGGACTCTTGAGTTTGTATGTTAGCTAGGCATTTTTTAATGTTTTGTGTAGTGTAGATGTGTTGTCTTGGGTATGCAGTAAGGTTAATGTTTTTTTTCTCTTCAAAATTGTGGTCTTGGTCACCAGTCAAAATTTGGTTTTAGCTTTAACTAAAAGCTAGCGATGCTGTGTGTTTCCTGTTTTAACGTGTTGTGTTAGTCTTGTTTGCTGTGCAAGAATTATTTCTTTTTCTTTAAAATGCTCTGCGTCCACGGCTCTTGCATTGGGCGTAGTCTACCTATTTAACTGAGCTTGTTCATTGGAATTTTTAAATTGGCTAGAACTTAGATGAGTTAATTGACTGCCTCCGCCAATCTTCATATATTATGTAGCATTTTTAATTCAATATTTTAACACGTAAGTTTTATAAAGAGGAGGCTTTACTGGGCTTGCAAAGCTGCCCTCCTTTTTTAATTGCTCTTTTTCACAGTCTAGTCAAATGAAATGCTTTAATTGTAATCTACAAATTATGTTGTTTTACATATTCTATAAACAGAGCAATTTATTAAATTCATTACATTTTTGTCAGTTTTATTAAAATTTTTGTGTGCATCTGAAATGAAATTGCCATGGTGATATTTTGTATTTTTAATTACCAAGTTACTTGTTATAAAATCTAGGGTGCTGCTTTGTCATTATGTATATTTAGTTGGCAAATATATATATATCAACTGAAATTTCTTCCTATATTATTTGTGCTTCCGTACAAATAATTTCTACGCTAACTCTGCTATATTGTTTTCTCATATCTGCATGTTGTATTTGTTGCATGAAATGGCAGAGTTCGGATTTATCTACGCCCTGAAGGAGGATGAAATTTTGAATTTTTTACGGGAAATCAAGTACGACGTGGACGAATCGATAACTGTAGTTGAGCTGTGCCGAGCTGTGGTAGGCTGTTTGCGTCAACAAGGTCCGATGGCGCAACTTTCTGAACGAGTGGTCCCAGTGAGCGTCACCAATGGTCCGCCTAAAGTAGACAAGTTATTCCTGTTAGCCTTGCAGAACCTATCTCCCTTGACAACCCTAGAACCAGTTAGTATTCTGTAATTCTTTATTGCAATGAGTAAAATAGCTAGTCTATGTTCGAGTTCTGAGGATAGTCTCCTGAAAGCTATAGCGATTAAATGTGAAGGATTTATTTTACAAATACTTCGTGAAGAAATTGTCATTGGAAGGTGGTACCTTTGTGGGCTTTAAAAAACACAGAGTGATAGAGGCTTTGTTCCCCCCGCGCATTAAGCGCCAATGTGAACGTGACTATCTATAGATACCAAAGAACAGGTGAGCCTATGTACAAATTTTTTGATTCCATTTGTGCATTTCATGAGACCTTGTGCTTACAAATGAGTGAATCCGAATTGGTCAGTGTCGTCATAGATTATTTTGCTCGGCGTGTACGTGTGCAATGCACACTTGTTTTTGTTCCACGTAATTTTTGGGAGCTAGACCAGCTTGCTGTAGAAGTGCAAATCCCTCTTGTGGCCTCCAGTTAGTATTGAGCTTGTTTTCCACCTGCCTTACGAGCCGACCATGACCAACTCCGCGTCGCCCAGCCAAATTTTCAATACAGGTTGTCAAGCTGCGCGGCTCTTCCGCGTGGTGCAGTAATTGTACAGTTCAGGGATACGTGGCAAGGAATTGTCAATACAACAGGCATACATTGTCCAAAAGAAAATGTTTTCAGTGCTGCGAGAATGGGCACCTGCATAGGATTTGTCCTAAGATGGGAAACTAAAAGTGGCTGGAAATCTGCATGGGTTTTCCAATCGGGTTAAAGATAAAGTCCTGCGTGCTATTAGGAAGTGTACAGTGTTGATCACCTGTGGGGAGAGGAATTTTTTGCCTTGATTGACACTGGGGCTACCCATTATATCTTGAGTGATTCTTTTTTTAAACAACTCTTGGATTCGAAGATCGTATACAAAGGGTGTGTCATTTGTAGGTACAAGAAACATTTGTGTGTCGCTAACGGTGACGACATTAGGAGCAATGTAGTAGTGAACTTACATTTTAAGATCGGTAGGTTTTTGTAGACGTTACCCTTTTCGGTTTTTTTCTCACATTTCATATGACATTCTAGGGCTTGAATTTTTAAGAAAAACTAGGGCGTCAGTTAACCTTGACAAATTTTGTATTTTTGGTTTGCTCCGAACATCAGGATTGGCCTTCAGGTCGACGCTGTTCCGGATGTGTTCTCTCCATTACTTTATGGCACAAGTTCTGCTACTGATTTCAAATTCATTTGGATCAGTGGAAAGAGGAATTTAGTGATATCTCTTTACGCATTGGTAAATGCGATGACCTCCCTTACAAGTTCTCGTTGATAGATGACATCCCAGTGCGCGACCGTCATTTTAAATGTCCTCCCTCTAAGCCCCAAGCTTTCCAGGAAATTATAGATAAGCTGTTAGACGGTGGCGTAATAATTCCATCCACATCAGAGTATTGTTCTCCGGGGTTTTTGGTGCGTAAAATGGAAAGTGACAAATATCATTTAGTGGTTAACCATTCTCTTGTAAACAAGAAAATTCATAAAGACCCTTTTCCGTTGGCTACCATCGATTGCGCCGTTCAGCACTTGGGTAAAGCCCGTGTTTTTTCAGTGTTACATTTAAATAATAGCTTTCATCAATGTTTACTGGATCCCTCCTACAGGAAATATACGGCTTTCAGTACACCATGGAGCCAGTATGAGTTCACACGCATTCCAATGAGTTCAAATTTCGGCAGTAAAGCGTTGTCAAGAGTGTTAGATCATGTTCTGTCCGAGTACAAGTTTAAATTTTGTTTTTAATTATATTGATAACGACATTGTGTACAGTGATGATCTCGAGTCTCATTGGTCCCACATGCGTCAGGTGTTTCTCAAATTGCGGGAAGTAGATTTGACAGTAAATCCTGATAAGGTCACTTTGGGTTCGAACAAGGTGAGATTTCTAGACTATTTGCTCTGCGAGGGTAAACTTATTAATGATCCTGACCGTGTGACCCCTATATTAAATTTCCCTCACCCTGAAACCTTGTAGGGAGTGCAAAAATTTTACGGTTACTGAGTTATTACTCCCGCTTTATAGAGCATTTTTCAGAATTGGCAGCATTCTTGAATTCATTAAAAAAGAAGGGAGTTGAGTTTCAGTAGGGTCAGGAGCAGGAATCTGACTTTTCCCTACTCAAGGAGAAGTTAACTTCACCTCCGGTGTTCCTTCTACCGAATTTCTCGTGCCGCTTTGTCGTAAAAGTAGATGCCTCGTCACTGGCTTTAGGCACTGTCCTAAACCAGCGGACCGAGTTAGGTTTGGCGCCAGTGGCTTTCGCCAGATGCAGTCTCACGGAGACAAGAGCGAAGACTGAGTATCTACGAGAAAGAAACCCTGGCATGCATTTATGGGCTTGAAAAATTTGCGTCGTGTATTTAACACGACGAATGCGATCTCCACACGGACAATAAGACTGAGTTGGGTCCTCAACATTTAGGCAAAGTTGGGTCTCTGGGTGTTACATCTGTCTAGTTTTCGTTTCAAGATTCATCATGTCTGAGACTCTGAAAATCAGGGGGCTGATGCTTTATCTAGAATGTATGATCCGGCTGATTTCGAAACGGGACAATGTGGCAGTTCCTGAGGCTTCTCTTAATATTATAGAGGATTTTTCAGAATTTTTTGTGAATTTGTGTTAAGCCCAGGTGGATGACCGTTTCTGTGTTCAGGTTCAAAGGTACTTGAGTAATGGTGTTTTACTCTCTTACGTTGTTGATAATGGAATTTTGTATTTTACTGGTAATAGTGGATGCACTCGTAAGAATGTTGTTCGAGAGTCATTGAGATCTAAGGTATTATCCTACTTTCATGATTCAGTGTTTGGCGGTCATCTGGGTGTTAGTAAGACTTTCAATAAAATTGCTGTACAATTTGCCTGGCCTAGTTTGAGGGGCAAAGTTTCTGATTTTGTGCATTTTCGTGACCTGTGTCAAAAGTGTAAGCAGGCTCAGCATGGTAATGGTGGACAGGCAATGATGCAGATTCCCCAGGCACCCTGGAACACTGTTCATTTGGATATCTTTGGTCCCTTAGTTAGATCTAAAAAGGAAAATGTATTTATTTAATCTTGCTGAATACATTTACCAAATTTGTTATTTTTCTACCATTGCGAAACATGAAAGCGTTGTCCATTGTTAAGGCACTCCCAGATCAGGTGTGAAGGGATTTGATGCTCCTGTTCAGGTTGTTACAGCTAATGCTAAGTACTTCACCTCTGATGTTTTTAAGAACTTGTGTTTTCTCTGGGCTATCAAACATTTTACTTCCAGTTCTTACTACCCCAAAGTCAATCAGATAGAGGGGTTAAATAAGTATCTGAGGGTTTGTTTAACCATTTTTTATAATCAGGACCACACTAAGTGGGATCAGGAATTGGATTTTATTAACGTAGGTTTCAGTTGTGCTTTGCAGGATTCTACTGGAGTTCCTCCTTCACTCCCTTTATTTGGTTGTCCGCTTAGCCATCTCTTGCTAAATATTTGGAATATCCCCCCCTTTCCCGCCCCCTTTGGTGACTGACCGAGATTGCCTACTTGAGGAGGTCCACCATAGGCTCAGGGCAGCAAAGCTGCAGGTAATAGCTAAGATGGACCAGGGCAGGTTGCCAGTTAAAGTTAGGGGACCTGGTCTTATGTAAAATTTATATGTTGGCAGATATGGGGAAGAATATATCTTGTTTCACACAGCTCAAATCGCTCATTTAGAAAAGCGCATGTGTCTCAGCTAAAACCTTATCTGCAACGCATTTAATTGTTTGATGATTATGTTTTGCACCTGCAGTTTGACTGTTCAAGTTTGCTTTGTATACGCACATTGTTTCCTTAGCCCTTTTCCCATGTTATCTTGGTTGTTTTGTATTCTCCCTTCTAATCCATTGTTATTTTGCATGCTTCCCATCTTCCCAACGAGTCACACTGAGCCCACCATGCGCCGTCAACGTTGTGCTGCTGAGATGAGGTTCAAGTCGACTGCTGGAAGAGTCAGTGTTTCATTTGGTGTCTCCAACTGCAACCACCCTTCATATTGGCATGTTGCCATAACAGGTGCTTGAGAAGAGACTTGCTCTGATGGCGCTGAGTGCCTTTCCACTTGGCTGCCCACCATTCCCGGGGACAACAACTCCAAGGAGCTGATCACTCCAGATGTTGTGAAATGTTGCTGCACTGTTCTGTGTGTTGTTCTACGTGTTACTTTGGAAACCCGATCATTCTCTGGACTTTTTCTACTACTCTTCAAATTCTAGTTCAGTTTTCTACTTATGTATCTTTGGGTATTTTATGGTTATTTTGTCAAGAAGTTCAGAGACTGGTCATCTGAGCACAAGTTTTGGGGTGGGTGTTGCAATGCTAGCGCCCGTTGCGCTAGTCATCTTTGTCAGTTTCAACTCTGCGCGGTAGTATGCTCTATGCTCGGATCCCCTCCCTTTTCCTCCCCTGTTTTCTCTCCATTGATTTACTCTTGGGCATCATAATTTTTTATGATTTGGGAGGTTTATTTAAGTCGTCTCACACTTTGCTCCTATCTTATTCTACACCCAGTCGTCGCCTGAACGTGCACCTGAAAAGCTGCTATAATGGTCTTGATTGCCAATTTCTCATCCTACGAACGTATTGCAGTGATGAGACACTTTGTATTTTATTTCATTGCCTGAGCCGCCGAGAGTTTGAGCAATTTAAAACTGTGAGTCGTGGACTCTTGAGTTTGTATGTCAGTTGGGCCTTTTTTAATGTTTTAATGTTTCGTGTAACGTAGATGTGTTGTCTCTTGGGTATGCAGTAAGGTTAGTGTCGCAGCACATTGTCCTTGATACAACCTATTCAAAGAATAAATAATGTGCTTCCCTCCAATAAACTTAGCTATAATGGCGTTAAACTGTTTCACTATGTTGCTGTAAACACCACAAATTAAACTTCTGGAATTATTGGCTAGATAATGCACTACCTTCATTATGTGATAATACAGCCCACTTTCTTTTAATGCTGGTACTATGTTTACTTCGCCTTGAGAAACTAAATCAGTAATGCCTACCATACATAAGAATATTCCATCTGAAATATGTAATTGAACATCAAGATGGCTGCAATAACAATATGGCGGTCAGCCTTTGTGGTGTACACACTACGGGTCAGGGTAGGTGCTGTGAGTTCAGTGGTCATGGATTCTAGACCCACAAGGGGCAAAGGTAATTTTATAACAGCACATAATCCGTATTCCATTAGCCTTTCATGACACAAAATGAGACATTAATAAGCTTTACGATAACACACATAATACTTTTATGCCCGAACTACCACACTGGGTGCAAGCACAGTGTTGCCTGGTTATGTGAGTTCCCAGCGCTGTGGGGAGTTTGACTCACCTCAACACTTCCCTCACCCAGGCAGACCTGCTTACTGCTATGTCGTCCCACCAAAGAATGGTTGACAGTCAACCTGGCTCGTGTCACAGCCCCTCCTCCCACCTTCCAGAGAAGTCGACGACTTGAAGGGATGAGCAAGAATTTTCTGGCAATCATGTCCCTCAGTGAGAAATACCACAGCGGCTGGAGGGTCTGCAGTTCTTGTGGTAGCCATCTGACAAGTGTGGCAATCGGACAAAGTCTGATGCAATGAGGGATATCAGTTATGGGGATGAATGAGAAGGTGTGGTAACCAATAAGTAGAGCGATACTGTACATATAGAAGAGGGAGGAGGGGGAGTGCTCTGAGCACACTAGAACATTCCAGACTGGTGGAATGCAGACTGAATTAAGGTGGGACTATATGAATGTGTGATACAGACTTTATTGTAAATATTTGAATTGTTAAACGTGGACACAATTTGCAAAATAGTTCAATATGATTTGATCGACTGTTTATTGGAACTGATTTTAGTTAATTGATTCCATTAATTTCTTTGAGGTGGTTATAAATAGTACAGATTAAATTAATTGTAAATAGCAAGTGATATCCATTTATTGTGAGATGTTAAGACGAAAGTACTTTCTTTGTAGGGTTTGTAAATAAATTAGGAAATTAATATTAAATCTTTTATACAAATAATACTTCCATCCCTTAAAGGACCTGGCTAAGCTCATTGACTTTGAAGAATTGTAACCTTACTAAACAATACTGTTTTACAATAATTGTATGAGTACTTAAAGTTTTTAAGTGGATAGTATATGTGTATGTACATTTACAAACCAAGGTAAAACTGAGATTTGAGTCCAATCTCATTCTGTGTGGGACATTTAAATACTTTCCAACACATTTAGGATACATTTTTTAAAAAATATCAGTTCACCCCCATATACTTTCCAAAACCTATGTTAACAACAAATTTTCTTGAAATTTTATATATATATATATATAATTTAGAAATATCTGTATGTTAATGAGTTCCATATTATAAAACAATAATCCAATTTAGAGTGAACCAGTGAATTGTAAATACATATTACTGAATCTGATTTTGTGGTGGGGTAAGTAATGTGTTTAATTAAAGAAATAAGTATAGATTTTATTACTGCTACATAATCAGTATGTGTGTGATACAATAATTTACTGTCAGTAAGTACTACTAGGTCACTTATGGATGTTTTAAGGATTTTGTCTTCCTGCAGCTTATAGTTATGTTGAATTGGTATTATCTTTCTAGTAAAAGTTATGGCCTGTGTTTTTTGTCTATTTAACTGCATATGATTTGTTTCACACCATTGAACAATAGCATCAATATCTAGTTGTAATAGTTTAATATCTTAAAAAATGAAACTATGTTTAGTTATTTTCAAATATTTATATTTAGCGAATAAAATTGTGTTAGCATGTTGTATTACTTTGGTTATATCATCAATAAAGATAATAAAAAAAAGCTGTGGAACACCTCCTTGTGAACACCTGAAGGAGCAAGGAAAGGGACTGACTTCTCATTATTAATATAAACTACAGAGTTTTTATTTTTTAGATAATATTTAATTAGACTTATTAAAGTAAATTCTAAACCTATATTTTCTAGTTTATTGATTAAAATACTGTGATTGGCTATGTTGAAGGCTAGATAAATGTATGTAGCATCTACTTGGCCTTTAGTAGTAACTTCATTGTAAATAGGATTGAAAAAAATAGATAGATTGGTGGCTGTGGACCTGTTTTTGATAAAGTCATGCTGATTTTCAAATAATTTTGATTATAGATGGAAATAAAGATATTTATGTATTGTTTTTTTAAAACCTTTAGAAAACTTACATGGTAAAGAAATTGGCCTATAATTAGTGCTAAATAGTTTACTTCTTTTTTACGAATGGGAACTACTGTTGCTGTTATCCAAGAAAAAATACAAATATATTCTGCAGAAGAGCAGCTAATATTAATGAGCAGTCTTTTACAATTAAATCTGGTATGTTATCGTGTCCTGCTGAAAGAGAAGATTTTTAACTGTTTAATTCTCTACATTAGCAAACTTGTAAGGACAAGAGGACTTGTTATATTCCAAGATTGTGGATTAATTTGATTCTTAAAGTGCATGAATTAGACAATTTTGAATAAACTGCAGCAAATTGTTCAGCAACGATTTTAGATATTTCATGTGGGTCTGTTATGCTAGTGTCATTTTTTGTAAGGTTATTTCTTGTTTGTACCCATCTCTCACTTTCCTAACATAATACGAAAATTTTGTTAAATTATATTTGCACAAATCATTTATTTCTTGTAACCAATTAAATTTCTCTATTTTGAGTTTTATTTTTACTAGTCTACCTAGTTGTGAAAAAGCTTCACAGTATTTTAACCAATTTGATATTTTGTACATTTTGTGATTTTTTTCTTAGCAAAAGTTTAATTAATTAATTGCTCAGAAAACCAAGGGGGTGGAGGGGGTTATTTGGATTTTTTCTTTATAGTATAAGGTAGAGTTTTGATAAATAGTAATTTATCTTATTAGTTAAATGGTCTACTTTGTTATCAAATTTTTAAATTCATAAAAGGGATCCCAATTATGGTCCTGTAAATTTGAATATAGAGTGCTAAGTAGTTGCAGTTTCTAAATTTAGGTTTGGTAATTGTGCAGTTTTGTTTGTTATTGTTTAAGTTTAATCCTACTTCTAAGTGCAGTGTGGTAAGGATCTTCATATATAAGTTTATTTAGAGATTTGATAACATTTAGTCTCAACATTTGTAAAATATAAATCATGCAATTTGGGTTTAGTAAGTGAAAAATTTAATTATTCAAGTGCAAAAGTACTGTAAAATTATAATAATACATCACCTTTAAATGTAATGTTAGAGTATAAAACGTCTTGAGCATGTTTCAACGACCAATCAACTCCTGGTGTGTTAAGTCTCCTGTTATAATTATAGGGTTCCTATACTGACACAATAGGGATTTTTCCTGGAAAATCTTTTACACTTTTATTGATGCCATTAAAATAATTACAGTATGTAATACTATCATGAAAAGTGTTATTCACATGCACACTTTATTTTTTAAATTATCATGCTCTCAAATGTAACATTTTTTAACTCCTTTGTAAACTGTTCCCTTTTGGCAGTACACATTTTGATTTCACCATTTTAGCATCAGCATGTGCGCAAACGTATTTCCGGCTCGTAGTCGTGGATTAGAGAGAAACTTTGGAATAGGAATGAAATTATTTTTGGATGCAAAAGTTTGTCAAATTTAGTGATAATATTAACCTAAATTTGCTTCATTTGTCACTGCCTTCATTGATGTTTGAAATGTACCTAGTCTGCTTTTCAAAACACTATTTAAGTACAGCATTAGGTAAAGAACTTGGCTTGTAGGTAAATATTTTATTCGAGAATTTTACTCTCACAAATAACCACTTTTCATTTAGACCCATGCCATTATGCATATTTAAATATTTTTCTGCAAACACATACCTGAACGTGAAGCATTTTTGGGGCACATTTCACTAACATTCTATTTCCGTGCGCATGTTACTTAGTAATGTCATTTTGGTACCCCAGTTTTTTTTAGTACTCCTAAAAAACTAAGGATAAGATTAAGCCTATATGGATTAAATTACCATGATGCCGGTTTTATTATTCAAAAAATATTTTTAACATAGGACTATGTAACAGACATAAACCGGGGCATACAGTTTCAAAATTATGAATCAATTTTCAAAGATAACATTATTGGTATTTGTGTTAGACAATGGACGTTTTTTGTATTTTAATAACAAAGTGCGAAAACACATGCCTGTCATACAGTGAAAACCACATAAGTTTTTATGAAATGTAAAGGCAATTTCTTGTTGGCCATACAGGCACCGCCTTTCAAATAAACATTACTGTGTTACAAAGTAGGCCAGTGCAATTACTGTAAGAAAAAAACACATTTGCTTAAAGCACACACACAAAACATTTACTTTTGTCACAAATTGCCCAGTATTTTATGGCCTTAACTACAATTAGACACTTCACACTTCATTTTTTTCACTTAAACTATTCACAGGTATCGTATCAGTAGTACATTTTGTTGTATTTTTGCATAATGGAATTAAACAACACTTGCTGGTATTTAGTGAAATAGCAATAACATTAAAATCCTCTGAAAAAACAAAATATAAGTACCTCGCTAAGGCATCAGCATGTGAACAACATGACCAACCAAGGCACATCAACATGGTGGCGTCCATTTTTCCTGTGCAAAATCGTAGTCTATTTTCAAATATGTTATTCTCGAGAAAGGACCACAGTGCGAGTTAAAATTTACCATACTAACACGTGACATGCAGAAAAAAAGAAAGGACACACAAAGAAACCACAGTGTGAGTTAAAATTTACCATACTAACATGTGATATGCAGAAAAAAATTACGAAAGATGCCTTATTTTTCTTCAAGAAGACTAAAATAAATTTTTTTTTCAAACTGAGGGCAATTGGAAAGAATATTAAAACAAACTTATTTCATTCAAGTTTGATTTGAATCCAAATAGCTTCTAATACAGAATTATCCAAACTAGCTATTTTTGTGGAATATTTAAATCATATTCTTATTTACAGCTCAAAACACCTCCACCTCTTGTTTTATTGGTTAAAACTCTGTTTCTGTTAATTTTGTAAATTTCAAAATTAGCTGGAAAATAATGTGCATTAATAATATTATCATTAAACCAAGTTTCAGTTAGATTATTAGAAAGTTTATGAGATGAACAGTTTCAGAAACTTCTCTTGCTAACATTTTGGAAATATATGAGACCGTTATAAATTGTTTGCATTCAACACTGCGTCATCACTGGCTGCTGATTTGTCTCCTTGTCTGAGGAATCTGTCTGGATACCATTTGTTCCTACTATCTGTTCAGTTCACAATGGTCCTTTAAATGGGTTAATTAAAATGCCTGATGGGCAGAACATTGGGTTGAATAGTGATTCATAATCTTTTTCAGCTACAGACACGTGGAAAAAGGCATACATTTCATGCTTGCTTTTCAGCTGCGCGACTTAAGTGATTTGTAACTCGCCGATCCTCACACTTTCATGTTGCATTCCAATAAATCACTATAAATTACAAACCGGCAGTTAGCTCAGGGAGAGTGATGAGGGATCTAACGAGGATACTATAATTAAAAGTCACCACAGTTATTTTTACGTGCCCACAAGGAATTATTGCGAAGGTGTCCTGACTTGTTTCAGAGCGTTAAATTGCTTCCCCCAAGCTCCCCACACCAGGCCTTCAGTACGTTAAAAGTTTCTCTGGCTTCCCGCAAGTGTTCGGCACTAACATTCCGAGGTTAACAAAACCATATGTACAGGCTTTTCGAAGGCCTGCACCCCCAACTCCCATCTCTCTCCTTTCTGCCACATCCTGGCGACCACCGCTACCTCCTCACCAATCGGGTTGACCCGAGGATACCAGACAGGTGTCCTCTTGGAGCCAACCAGAGGCGCGGACCCTCTAAGACCCGCCTACACCGTCTGTGATCCTTCCTGCGGGCACAAATTTATTTATAAATCAGTATTACATAGTCTTCTATGAGGAATGACTCTAAACAACTAATTAATATTACCCAAAATACCATAAGTTTATAAAATAATAATTACACAATTGTGACTTTGCCATGTATGCTTATCACAAATTAATGTCAATTTCTGTTTTTATATATTCTGAAATATTACAAGTTGTAACCAAGGGTCAAAACGGGTCACAAACAATGCTTTTGTTTTCGGCTGTATAAGTTTTTGGATGTCCTTCAGCAATGTCGTCGCTCTGGCTCCAATCTGTGCTGTGTTTTGTTTTATTCTCTTCGTTACATTGCAAGCTGGCAATGTCTGCGATTTTCCTGCAATGTAGCAAAGGTGTAAAGCCATAGGCTGATTCAACTGCTTTTTGTCTGGACTACTTTCATGCAGTGGAGGTTGTTCACACATTTTGCAGACTTGCCGCCATCTGGTTTGCACAGCACTTGCCTGAAAGTCAATGGAGAACTCTGAGCTACCTTTGTTGCTACCATGTTTTGATCTTGAAGTAGTATTTTCTTAAGGATCCTGCCTACCTGCTGCTTGAACTTGCATTGTAGAGTGTTTGAAATAAACGTTTATCCACAAAATTATTAAACATGCATCCAATGTGCTGATCTATGAAAGGAATACACACTTCAGATGAGGGCTGTTGAGTACTATCAAAATGTCATGCACAATAGAAACACCATCTCAAAGTACTCCAAAAAGGCTAAAAATGGATTTTTCAAAGCACTAAGACTCAAAATATACACATCAGATACATACAAAATTAATCAAGGGTCCTGCATTGAATCTTCCTACAGACTTTCCACCAGGGTCATCCCATGTGAAATCATCAAAGGGTTGAAGCTGCACCATTTTTGATTTTGATAGAAATTTGTTCCTACGTTACCCTATCCTAAAGGTGAAAGAAACAAAATTTAGATTTTTACCTACAAGTAAATGAATGGCAGTCATTTTTCATACACACTACAAGCAAATTTCACAGATTGTGGAGGTTTATGCAACTAGCAGTAATTTTTTTAAATAAGTCACCTAATATGGAATTTTTAATGTCATTTAAAAGCTTACATAAGAAACTATTACACTGCATATCTATATTATAAAATACATTTTGTATTTTCAAGAGGGGGCCATCTGCTATAGCAATCAGAAGACTGTTTTACTCCACTTTATACCTTAATCCTCACTTTAAACATGTAGAACAATGTGCAACATCAAAGTTATCTGGGTTGAAGACCTCCTTCCTAGAAAAAAAATAGTCTCCAACTTGGGGAAAATGAAAATTTTCCATTTTTGAAGCCAAAAAGAGTTATGTGGAGGGCTAAATTTGAGATTTTTATTAAAGATACCCATGATAAATAGCTATAGGGCACAAGTTGTCCCATTCTATTATTTTCACCCCTGTTGAGTACATGGACCTTTGAAAAAACAAAGTCGATTTTTTAATTTAATCTATTGTGCATTATATAATCCCACTTCATTCTGAATGTCATTAACGTGACAAGGGGTACTAGGTATTAATACACTGTTTGGGCAGTGTAATGTAAAAAATATTAAAAATTCACAATTTTTCAACTACTTAATTAAATAAAAATAAACTAACGTTTACCTACTGTACTGTAATTTGAAAACTATAGAGAGTTTAACTTAAGAAAATCAAAAGAAAAATTCACAAGATGTTTTAAGTCATGTTATTACATGTAATGGTAACCACTCTGCAATGTTTGAAAGTCTGCAGATGATGCAACTGTTTCACGTGATTGCATCATGCAGATAAGCACATGATTAGACGCATCCTGCCAGGAGATTCAGTCTTTCATTGCCTGTCCTGGTGGTATTCAATTCAAATGACAATGGAGTGTTCTGTTGGATGTTTTGATAACAATGAGTGTTATAAAGTTGTTTACTCTAGATCATCAGAGTTATTAATTGAAAGTGACATAAATGATGAAACAAAACCATTAATTATACTAAGAACAGGTGTCGATGAAATTGTAAATATCTGTACATACAATTACAAGAAATATGTTGACAAGTTCTTTCATTTGTACTGTAATAAGTGTTGTGACCCATTTATCATGCACAATAAACCAACTTTGAAGTCCTTGGGAAATCACTATGCAGCTGTCTGCAAAAATATGAACATCTAAAAATTATACCAGGTAAGGTTTTCAAAAATTTTTAATAAAACCATAGAATTAAGAGTTTGGCGGAAAAGAACGTATAAAAGAAGATAAAGAATGGAGCAAAATATTAATAACCTATCATGTAAAATTAGAAGAAAACTAGAAAGAAATATCTTATTTTCCAACGATGCTACCAACCATGATGAAATTACTCCAAATAACAATTTAGGTTACCTTGAATTAATAGAAGAGTTAAAGGAGAAATTCATACATTATAGCACATTCAATGAGAAATACAAAACTTTTTCTAAGTTTGGTGCCAAATTGCTGGAGTATTTCTAAAATCAAAGCTGAGTTGAAGTGCAGTGAATATTTAGTAAGAAATGCACGAACTGTAAAGGCAAAACATAGTGTGCTACCAAATGTTGATAAAAAAAAACTGGAAATAGCTTAAGTAATGAAACCGTAAAGTTGTAACAGATTTTTACAAGCGTGGTAATGTAAGCAGAATCATGCCTGGTTAAAAGGACTGTGTAACAGTCAGATCTCCAAGTGGAGCGAAGACAAAACAATAAAAATATCTAGTACTGTTTAATTTTAATTAAATTTACTTGAAATTCAAAGAAAATCATCCATGTACAAAGATAGAGTTTTCAAAGTTTGCTTCATTAGGACCCACTAGCTGGTGCCAGTGACACACATTCTGTATGTGCGCGCCTACAGCACCAAAATGTGAAATTAATGTTGGCAGCTACAGTGAGTAAAATCTTATACAAAGATTAAAAGAAAATGATTGTTTATGATGATTCAAAAGAAAGTTGTATGCTTTCACAATGTCATAACTTTTCTGCAGTTGACTTACTGGATGGAATCATCTGTGAGGAAGATGAGATACCGAGTGAAATAACGTACTAACAATGGTTGTCAACTGACCGCTGTGAGCTTGCCACCCTAGTAAAAATATGGAAGAGTTTTAGATTGACGTAAGTAAATGTTGATACAATTAAAAACCCATCATTTTATTGCAAAATATCAGTCTAAATTTCTTAAATAAAAAAAAGAAGATATTATTTCTGCTGAGTGCATAATTTTGGGAGATTTCTCAGAAAACTATACTTTCGTGATGCAAGATGAAGTATAGGCATTTCATTGGGTTAATGCACAAGCCACATTACACCCATTTGTTGTATATTACAAAGAAAGTGATTTCACAAAGTGTGCAACTTATTGTGTTGTTAGCAACTATTTGACACACAACACTGTAGCTGTTCAGAACTTTCAGAAAGTTCTGCTCCAAGATTGGAAAGACAGATTTCCCAACTGGACAAAAGTGTATTATTATTAGTGAGAGCTCAGCTGTTCAATACAAAAACAAAAAAAACTTTGTTAACCTGACTAAGCACAAAGATGATTTGGGTCTGTCTGCTGAATGGCATTTTTTTGCCACATCACATGGCAAAATTCCATGTGATGGTGCCGGAGGTACAGTTAAATGTCTTGTGACAAAGGCTAGTTTACAAACCACTGAAAACCACATTGTAATACCACAAGAAATGTTTGCATTTTGTTCAAGCAAAATTTCTGGGATAACAATTTTCTTTGTGCCATCAGAAGATATTGTTTGCGAAGAGAAGTTACTTGAAAGATGATTTCAAAAATCTGAAACCATTCCCAATACAAGACAGTATCATGGTTTTGTTCCAGTAGATGGTGACTATCTTGCTGTTTACCAATAATCATCACCAAACCACAACAAGCTGTTTTGCTAGACCTGAACAATTGTGTGTGTTTTATTTATGATGGTGACTTGTGGATTGGAATTGTTACAGGCCCACAAACTGTGGAGGGAGAAGAAGAGTACAAGGTCATATTTTTTCATCCTAAAGACCCAAGCACTCACTTCAAACGTACAAAGGAATTGGTACGAGTGAAACAAGTGAATATTTTAAGAACGTTGTCATCATTTGAGGAAGTAACTTACAATGGAAGAACACACAACATAAGCAATAAACTGAGTGAAATATTATCAGTGATTTTCATAGAGAGAATGGCGCATACTACACAGTAACATTGCTGCATACACATGGAGTTTGTAAATATCAGTTTAAGTGTAGAAACAGTGACAGTAAATTAGTAAAAATTGAATTGTGAATGTACAAAAAGACTAGAATATAGTAAACATAGCAGTAAAATTTAATGAACTGGTACCACGGCTAGAATGAATTAACTTGTGCAGTGATTAGGTATTTGTTATGCATAAAGCTGTTTTAGATATTTTGAGGTTACTTGCCAGCACGAAGAAAACATATATTGGCATACACTTCAACTAAAGCAAAGGTAATTCACATTTGCATTCCTTTGAAACACTTTAATTAATCACGTTCAGAATGAAATGGGATTATAATGCACAATAGATTAAATTTAAAAATTGACTTTTTTTTTTAAAGCTCCATGTTCAACAGGAGTGAAAATAACAGATTGGGATATCTTGCACCCTATAACTATTCACCAAGATTATCTTTCATAGAAAAATTCAAATTTCTATCTTGTCCCCCAAATAACTTTTGGCTTCAAAAACAGCCAATTTTCATTTTTTCCCCATGTTGGAGACTATTTTTCTTCTAAGAAGGAAGTCTTCAACCCAGATAACTTTAATGTTGCGCACTGTTCTACTTGTAGACCCTAAGCACACAAAATATCAGATCCATAAATGCAACTTTGGTGAAGCAGGGTGGCGTATAAAGTGGGCCAAAACAGTCATCTGAATGCTGAAAGCAGATGACCGCCATCTTAAAAATACAAAATTTATTTTATAATTTAAATATAGTGTGCAATAGTATATTATGTAAGATTTTAAACGACATTCAAAATTCTACAATATGTGACATTAAAAAAATTATGGCTAGTTGTGCAAACCTCTGAAATCTGTGAAATTTGCTTGCAGTGAGTATGAAAAATGGCTGCTATCATCCACTTGTAGGTAAAAATCTAAGTTAACGTTTTTCTTTTACCTTACGGATAAGGTAACACAGGAAATTTTATTTTATCAAAATAAAAAATGGTGCAGCTTCCATTTTTTTTTTTAATTCATGATTTCATATGGAATAACCCACCAATAAAATAATATCACTGCTGAAAGTTCCATAGGTACACGCAGTTCAAATAGAACACTGCATGCCAGTTCAGAGTATTGCGCTTAGCGGCAATGGCACACTTAATGTGTGTGGCAGTGTCGTCCTTATCGCTCCCAAGTTCTCGGCCTCAAACATGGATATAAGGTCCAGGTAGGCAGGAGCCTTGCTGTTTTTTCAGCTACTTTTGCGGACTTAAGAATCATTGCTTTTTGTGTTTTTATTTTTGCGATGTCGTCTGATCCCATATTTAGCTACTGCATATATATTGTTCTTCCACAAATTTGGACAAAAAAAGGAAAGTTATAGAATTTTGGATGGGATTTTTTAAAATTTGTTTGCACACAGTTCATTAATTATGTCTCTCAGAAGTATAAAAATGCTTACGTGAACTGCAGACATTTAACATAAGTTTTCAATTTTCAGTAATTTCTAAAAGAAAATTTAATTTTCTCGAGCAGATCACTTTTTATCACCTACACCCCTATAAACTAAACACATCTATATTTTCCAGGGACATTTCATTCTGGACGATATGGCATTGTTCTACTGGTTTTCAAAATTTGTATAATAAACTAACGCTATACTTTTGCAACCTTTTCTTGCCACATCAGTGTTAAAACATATATGCCTATATAAATTGAATTTTCATTATTTACAATCTGAAAAGCATGAACACTTATTATCGACGTTTTTATTCAGTACACAAAGTTTACATGCTTACGTGATGCATCATAATATAGCACTCAAAACTACCATGTTTTACTTACACGTGAAAGTGTAGCATGATGCGTGTTAATGTAACGTGAAGGCATCGTAATCCCAACATAAAACTGAGTCGCGAGTAACAGGAAACAAGTGATGGGTGGAGAGTTGAAAGTCTTGAGCCTTGGCCCAAGGTACGTCCCATGCAAGGTCCTTAGATGCACTTAGGTCCCATCCCTACCCAGGACCTCAGACTCCTCTTAGTTATAAAAGGTAGGTTATAAAAAAATTGTATCCTTTTCTCATTAAAGAGTTTTGCCCAACAGGGAAACTTCCCCTCAGCTGCCTCACATGTTGCCATACCTCCACCTGCTCCCAGAGAGCCTGCCAGAAGAACCCACCTCCAGAGAACACTTGACGGCAACAAAAATACACAGACATTTGTTTAGTTTTCGTGGAATTACAAGAGATTTTCAGCAGTGACCATACGCTATGTATATATTACCATGTGCTGAATTACGTATTCTATGTGTCTGGTATTTTAGTTTCCAATTTTAAGCAACATGTAATTACAAAATGACAACTCAAACCCTGGATTCAAGTTTTTTGCCCCTAATTATATTTTTTAATGTGAGAAGCTTAATCTTTTAACTCTTTCCACAAAAACAATCCATTCAGACTTCTAAGAGTATTTATGCTTTTAATGCAGTTGAACAAAATATACTACATTCCCCTCTTCCCAGTCGGGTACATAGGACTCTTAATGATAGAGCTGCCTATGAACATCACCTCTGATTTCTTATGTATGTTCCTTTCCTTTACTATCTGCTTTCGTATGTCCTACCTCTCGCTACCTTCAATACATCCCCTCTGCTCTTTTTTGCCCACCACCTTCTGCTTATCCCTTGCACCTACATTATACCTTGTTGGAACCCTCTGTTCCCTTCCCACCTTGCGCTGACTAGCTCTCCCCGTTTGCTGCCCTACACTGACTACTCCCCCACTCCCCCCAGGGGGCCATGGTGGTGTAGTGGTTAGACTACTCTCCTCCCACCTAGACGAACAGAGTTCAATTCTGGTAGGGTCGCTCCTGGATTTTTGCATGTGGGAATCATGCTGAACAATGCCGCTGGTCAGAAACTTTTCTCACATCACTTCACCCTCATCGGCTATCAAGACCTCAATGTTAAGAACCACCCAAATCTCTTTAGTCAGTCAGTCACTACACTCCACATACAGTTTGTCATTACTCCCCTTCAATATCTACTTCCCTTCTCTTCTTTCATTTTATAGTCCCACATGTACCTTGGCTCAGAGTACATCCAGCTATCCCTTAGCCTCTGATAATTCTCTATTTTCTCCAACCTCCCAGTTAAGTTACTCATGTCCACCTCATTACTAACCACTTCCTAATCATGTTTCATCACCCTCTCGTTCCTGTTCATCCACTACACAACGTCCCCTCTACACCTTCTCTTCTTTCCTCATCCCAAGTTGGTCCTGATATTCCTGCTACATTCTTTCCCCTCAATAATTCCCACAAATAATAACCCCTAAACACATTTACCTCCTCTCCTGAATACATTCCCTTCTCAGCTTGCCTGCCACGTGCCACAATCATTGTTCCCTCACTCCCACTCCCACATTCACTGCACACCCATTCCTGCCCCAGCAAGCCCAGCTCACCCTCTTTCATCCCCAACAATTTGTGTGAAACCAGTTATCACACTGCACTATGCTGTCAACATTCCTCCACACCTTCCAAAACCTCTACACTTGCACTTCCCACTCATGTTTTTATTTATTATTATCTAGCTTATATCTAAATTAATGAATATCACACTCAACCTATCTAACTGTTAACAAATATGGCGAGAATACAATTTTATACAATACTTTAATTTACAAAACAGTAACAGTATAAATTATTTTAATAATTAATTACAACAAAGCTGTTAACTTCTCCAAAAAGCTTATGCAAAACAATGTTTCTAACATAATGCAACATGGCTTAAAACTAAACAATATTCATTCACAAAAACAACTAGCTACCAAAGGATTTACCAACCACAAAAAGGTTTACTACACTAAGGGTCTGCCCGTTTCAAAATTGTAGTATAATATAAAGGCAAGTATTAAAGGTTAGGTTCGGTATGTGTGCATTATTTTTCAGGTGAAATTCTGCAAGACTGCTTGGTATTCCCATCAAGCTCAGTTGTTAATGTTGGTGAAGAATTCCTTGGACATCAGAACCTCTATTTACAATATTTTAATGTAAAAATAAAATATTGTGAAAAATAAAGTGTAAGGAATGATTTTCATATTAAATCAGTTGATTCTTTGGATTTATAATAAACACTTCATGTTTTATCACTGCTTACATATTTTGTTGTCTCTGTACACAAACAGCCATATTTGTAAAATGTTTTGATTATCTCAATTAGAACCTCACCTTCTGTTTAAGTTAACCATTGGTTATGGTCTAGTAACCCATTGATTAACCTTAACCATATATTGGGAAACCGGAAAAACAGCTAACCAGCACTTAAAATTTAATCAGAACATAATCAAAACATAACCAGACATTGTGAAACGGTCCTAAACATAACACCATGACAAGTGTAATAACTCTCCTACTCTATTCTAATTGGTTCTTCCTCTAGTCACAGTAGCAGCACATTCGCCAAGCAGGACATGTGGCTGGTAACAAGAACAGAAGAACTACAAATTAAAAAATCTTTAACTAAGAATGCAACAATAATATAACTATTCTAACAGCTTACTTTTACTTATTTAGACCTAAATATTTAGATAGTTAAACGTAAACACAGAGCAATACAACCTAGCTTCCTACATGGTGGCCATCATGCTCAATCAATGAAATTAACTGGTGGAATTGTCAATGTAATTAAACCTAGAGAGTATCAATATAAATCCAATTTTGTTTCCATCCCATTTCAGAATCAAACAGGCTGGAACTTGATGAGGAAGCAAAATTTTACAGTAGAGAATTGTTAAGAATCACTGCTTTTCTGAAAAACTGGAAAATTCCAGAAAATGGTGTACATGGGCAATATTAATCACATTTAATACAAATTTAATGGAGGCATCATGTAATTTGTACTATATACCACGAATGTGATAGTGAAGAGGGCTACGAAGATCTGGGAATTTGTGCGGTAAAACGTGTAAAATTATTGGGTTTCACCGAACCATATCAAATGGAAGAACACCATTGGAAACCATACAAATTCACAATACGTGAATCACGGGTATGTGTGTGCCGATTCGCTCAAGACGTACAGGAATAAACCAAGGTAATAAAGCAGTGTCAGAACATAATTTTATTCTGTAGCAAGGCTTACCTTGTTAATATTCATGAGAGGATTGTACTATCTTCCGAGGAAGTACTACACAAAATATACATACAGTATATCACACGAAGAAGCGTTACAAGTGCTTTGTTTAACGTGTATCCCCATGATACATTTGTGCAACAATGCATAGACAGAGGAAACAAATGTGCATAGATTTTGAACATCCATTATGAATTTTACTGTAGTGTTTTACTTGACAGTTGTATGCAGGAATGACTGTTAGTGGAATATTGCTATGGGAGTTCAGCATCCCGTGTGAAGGCATGTGATTTAGAAATAGAGAGTGTTATGAGTGTTTATTTGGGAGTATTCCCATGTTAAGTGTTAAAATCTAATTATTGTGCAGAAATACAAGTGTGTGTTATTTCAAGTCCTTAGAATAAAAGGTGAGCGTGTCCTACACATGAGTTATTATAATCCATTCACGGTATCTTCGATACTTTTGAAAAGAACCTTTGAAAAATCACCCTAGGAGTTACATGTTCAATTGGTTATAAACAAATGGTATATGGAAAAAGGGTTTGTCTTGATTTTAACACTGAAGCACTATATAAATTGGTTGTTTTAAGTTTTAAGTATATTTTTTCAATAAATTTTAATAATTTGTTAAAAGTCCGTAAGAATTAACAACGGATTTTGAAGGGACATGTTGGTTATAGCTGAAAAGAAATAGTTCGTAGGTTTAATATTAATATGTATAAATTTAATGCCGTAATTGTAAAGTTAATATTGCTAAACTATATATTTACATTTTTA
>NQII01000003.1:3146950-3166670 GCA_002778355.1 Clitarchus hookeri
CATTTTTTAGACATTTAGAGAATTTTATTAAAGTATATGACAGTTGAGATTACATGGCATTGTTTCTCTTCAAAAATAAATTTTGGTAGTTCCCACATGGACACTGTTTGTTTACAAAATATTTGACAGTTCCCACATGGCACTGTTTACAAAACGTTTGACAGGTGTCACATGGCACTGTTTACAAAACGTTTGACAGGTGTCACATGGCAATGTTTTGTTTGCATACTGCGGAAGGATACANTGGCACTGTTTACAAAACGTTTGACAGGTGTCACATGGCAATGTTTTGTTTGCATACTGCGGAAGGATACATAATCTGCTCCCTGAAAGTAGATATTTAGCAGGGTTTCAGAAAATCTTGAAGTTACCGTGAATACATTATAGCAATACATCATCAAGGAGGTATATTCACCACTTACAATGGGTAAGTAACCTTTTTATGTATTCAATAATGGGCTGTACCTAGTTGTATTTTATCATACAAATTGTGTTCAGTGTAGTGAATTGTACTGTGTAGCATTGCTTGTTAGCGTAGAAATGGAAGGGCTTACGCAATGCTTGCGCCGAGCCACGTCAAATGCAAAAGATCTATTCTAATTATATCTAACTTTAGAATAGGTTGCAGTTTGTTGTGCCATCAGAGGAGTAAATCCTCAAAACAGTGATTCAAGGCACGTCTGAAGTTTTTTGTAGGTAACGAGCGTAAAGTGCTTGAACATCTGCGAAGCTTGGAGTTTCACAAACCACCTTGCACTCAAAAATACTGTTAAAGCATAGCCAAACATTATGCACTGAACCAGAGTCCTAGCGCCAGCAGGGGAGTAAGCTTGAAATTTTATTTAAAAAGAATAACTGTGTGTGTGTGCGCACGCGCATGTGCCAATGCATCAAGGGGGCCATGGTGGTATAGTGGTTAGACTGCTCGTCTCCCACCTAGGTTAACCTGGTTCAATTCCTGGCTGACTCACTCCCGATTTTCAAATGTAGGAATCATGCCTTACAATGCCACTGGTTGGCAGGTTTTCTCGGGGATCTCCAGTTTACCTTGCATTCCAGCGCTGCTCCACACACACCTCACTTCACCCTCTTTGGTTCTTAAAACCTCAATGTTAAGAGCCGCCCAAATCTCTCCACTACACTCCAATGCACAATAGCGCATTGGCACAAACACCTGTTGTGATTCAACAATTGTAAAGTTTCATGAAGTTAGTTTAGGTCTTCCTGCGTGTAGCGTAGTAAGGCCATCCATTGGACATAAATTTTATGAGTTTTAGCCCACAATTTTTCCAATCTTCATAGCCCTCCACACTATTGCGTTGAGTAGTATGTACTGTGAATATCATGATAGCACTATTAAATTCATGTTCAGCAATATTAATGATGTTGATTCAAATTTTTTTTCAGAAAAGCCACGATTTTTAGCAATTACCTACCTAAAATAGTTTAGCATCATATAGTACACTTGAGCAGATGGACTTCGGTGTATTTCCAGATACAAAAAACAGTGAAGGTAGTATAATTGAGTCCATCAGATACTTAAGACGATAAATGCAAAAACTATTTCTGCATGAAATCCTCCACAGGTAAATATGAAAAATAGGGGCTCATTAAAAAAATTGGAATACAACACCAGAAGATGGTAAGTTACAACAATGCTATTCATAATGAACTGTAAGTGAATAGGTACATTGGTATATTCCAATTGCATATTATGAACCACAATATAGGGGAGGGCTACAAATACCAGGAAAATTGCAGGGTAAAATACAAAAAAAAATTATTGGAAAAATAACACAAAATCCAGCAAGACAAAAAAAAAATGTTCACAAATAGCAACAGAACAGTTGATTCAGGCAAAATGTGCATCACTCTTCTTGCATGAGCACAAGTGAAATCAAGCACAGAGGGCTACACATACCAGCTTTATATGATTTTACCAGATTTGTGTGTGAATATCTTCTATGCAAGAAGCCAATAAAAATATGAAACAGTTAAAACGAGGTGGCCCTTTGTACTCGCACTCTGGGAAGCACATTCTGCATAAATTCACTCTCCTCTTGGTCCCACATATTACTAGCTTTCAAGAAAACTTGCAGAAAACAAAGCGTATGAAAAATCTTCAATTACCACCATTTAGTAATGCAAAACCACAATTTTACTCACCAATTTAAGTAGCAGCTCTCCTAACGACACGTTGGCAATAAAAATAATGAGCTGTCCTCAGGCAATTCTATTGAGTCTTGCACGAAAATTGCACCTTTACCTCACTTGTTAGCATGCAATGTACAAATTATAAGTATTCAAAAAGAAAAGGACAACAGAAAACAGTTCTGCATGTTTGTAAAGGTTCAGGCAACACTCTCCACATAGCTTACTGCAACCCCCACAAGAGTTGTACATGTAACTTCCATTCATAAATTATGACTGTACAGCTAGTGAACGCAGCAACACTCCACACTCCGCCTACTGCACTACCCGGCATCTGGATTTATTTTATATATTTATTTTCACAAGTATGCCAGGGCCCTAAATCCAGCCAAGACCTCGTTCAGAGCCGCCCAAACCTCTCTACTTCTCTACACAAACTACAAAATGTGACACAAAGCAACCATGCAATTACAAATTGGTAAGTTTTGTGAAAATCAACGGTAATTATGAAGAATCACTGCTGATATTAAGGAATGGTTTGAAAAGTATGGAAGTTGTTTATTTAAATAGAGTGCATAGGTACCATACCAGGTGTTCACACCTGTTGTTTATATGTTGCACCATGTTATATTCATCCTGTTAGGGCAAACACTCATGAACAAACTTGAAGCGAAAGATGCAAATTAGCATAGGCATATTTTAACTTCAGTACAGATGCATATTTTGAGTAGTGGAGACAGAGGTGCACACATTCATGAATCTTATAAAATTTTTAAGTGTGAACTGTTATACATAAATAGTGTAGGGGAGTTTGAATATGCTGGGAGATGAAAATCATTACATTTGTGTTAACACATTTACATTTTGAGTTCTGACCAATCTTTGAAATTGTCTTATAGTGTGTTCAGTAAATTAGCATTAACGATAATTGAATTAGCTATGGAAAGCAATTATTTTCATTTACGAAAGTCCTTTAGGGTACCCAGGTGCAATTTAATGTTCAGCAGTATGTTTGGACAGCCACATGTTTAGAAAAAGTTGTCTATTAAATTTAATTATTTATTTTATTTATTAGTATGAGCATGCCAACAGCTATAGGCTTTTTCACAGGACAGCAAAGGGTAAGGAAATGGTAGGGTGTATATGCAGGAACTGCACCAGCATTTGCCTGGAATGGGGGTGGGAAAAGCAATTTAATTAAATTGAAAAATGGTTGTTTACTTACACAGTACTAATGCAACAAGTATTTAGGTCAAACATATGCAGGGTTGGTTCTTGACATTTTTCAAGTGTAAGCGGATAACATTTTGGCACCCCCCTCTCCTCACCAGGAGTAAAAATATTACCAAACTGTTATGCAATTGATGTTCCTACTTTTCTACTGGAACACTGGTATGGGTCAGTAATTGAATACAGACAAAAGTTGTTATTCTTAGATTTTAAATTATTAAGTTTAGGGCCTTTTCTGTAAAACTAAAAATAATTCACGGTAAATGGTATATTTCCACTCTACTAATGATGCAGAACACGAATATACTAGGGGCATTAATGCCAGACTAATTTCGTAATATGTGCCCACCTAACATAACAGAACCCCCACGATGGGTGAATCACTATTTTACATTTTTAAACTAACCTAGGATTGTTTGGTTTTACATTAACCTAGGATTTATGGATGTTACACTAACCTAGGATTTATGGATGCTACACTAACCTAGGATTGTAGGGTTTTACACTAACCTAGGATAGTAGGGTTTTACACTAACCTAGGATAGTAGAGTTTTATACTAACCTAGGATGTTTGGGTTTTACACTAAACTACGAATGTAGGATTGTAGGGATTTAAAGGAAGCGTAAAACACACCAAAAGAAGGTAAATTGGTAATTATTAACTTTAGGAAATCCTCTGAAAAACACAAAAAAATTCAAAATTATGATATATTTCGGTAATTATCTAGTTTAGGGGCTTTTCTGAAAAACACAATAAAAATTTAAAATGATGATATATTTCTACTCTACTAATGATGCAGAACACGAATATACTAGGGGCATTAACGTCCGACTAATTTCGTAATATGTGCCCACCTAACCTAACAAAACCTAACCCCACGATGGGCGAATCACTATTTTACATTTTTAAACTAACCTAGGATTGTTGGGTTTTACACTAACCTATGATGTTAGGGTTTTAAACTAACCTAGGATAGTAGGGTTTTACACTAACCTAGGATGTTTGGGTTTTATACTAACCTAGGATGTTTGGGTTTTACACTAACCTAGGATGTTTGGGTTTTACACTAAAATACGAATGTAGGATTGCAGGGATTTAAAGGAACCGTAAAACACACCAAAAGAATGTAAATTGACTCACCTAGGTAGGGGGCTGGTATAATTCCTCTGACGTTAATAGACACAAACAAACATATTTCGCAAGTTTTTTTTAATATGTTCTACTTATTTTAACACTACGGCCGCTTCAATATCAACTAGGTAAGCTATGCTGAATTCATTAAAACAACTTTTGTTGGCATAAAACGTTTCGTTCATAAACGTACACAAACTGTCAGAAACAGTCATCTCACAAACTTGTTCAATTTTTTAAAATATGTTGCACTTATTTTAAAGCGATGCCCCTAGTATNCATCATTAGTAGAGTAGAAATATATCATAATTTAAAATTTTTATTGTGTTTTTCAGAAAAGCCCCTAAACTAGATAATTACCAAAAAAAATTGAACAAAATTGCGAAATTAGCAGTATAGCCAGTTTGTTTACGTTTCTGAACAAAACGTCATAGACCAACAAAAGTTGCATAAAAGGGTTCTGCACAGCTTACCTTGTTTATATTCAAGAGGGCGTAATGTTAAAATAAGTAGAACATATTTAAAATTTTTGCGAAATATGTTTGTTTACGTCTATTAATGTTAGAGGAATTATACCACCTCCCTACCTAGGTGAGTCAATTTACATTATTCTTTTGGTGTGTTTTACGGTTCCTTTAATTCCCTACAATCCTACATTCGTAGTTTAGTGTAAAACCCAAACATCCTAGGTTAGTCTAAAACCCCACTATCCTAGGTTAGTGTAAAATCCTACTATCCTAGATTAGTGTAAAAACCCAACAATCCTAGGTTAGTTTAAAAATGTAAAATAGTGATTCACCCATCATGGGGTTAGGTTCTGTTAGGTGGGCACATATTACGAAATTAGTCTGGCATTAATGCCCCTAGTATATTAGTGTTCTGCATCATTAGTAGAGTGGAAATATACCATTTACCGTGAATTATTTTTATAGAAAAGCCCCTAAACTTAATAATTACCAAGTATACATAACATTTGGGCCAAAGTAAACCAACTTATGGCACGGTATGAATTCACTATTCTCGAACCACTGGGGCATGTACTGACAATTTTATATGCCTTCCTACATTTCTTGTGGTGCTGTCCTTTCCATTTTATTTATAACTTTAACCCCACAATTTCCCTGATCTTCATAGTCTTCCCCACTATAACAATTCCTGGTCTGAACTGTGAATATGACAATGTACCTATGCAATTATGATTAAGAATGCTTAGTACTGATCTAGAATTTTCTTAGATTTTCAGAAAAGCCCCTGTTGTTCATAGTTACCAAGCCAAACACCACTCAACCTGCCTGAACACCTTCAGAGGAGTCCCTATTATTCTATATTCCCCACCCCACACAAACACACAATCCCATGAATGCCCTGTTTGAATATGAGGGATGGGGCGGGGTAATATAAAAATGAGTAATGTCATCAATGCCATGTTGATAAACCACTTGGGTCAACAGTTGGTGGTTGTACAAAAATCCTACATAACCTAGTTTTGTAGGTTTCTGAGATAATTAAAGTTACTTTATGTTAAACAACTGGGGAAACAATAATAGTACCTATCTGGACTAGGAGCTCATCTGAATGAAAGGTTTCTTCTTATTAATTGTACTATATTTTACTTCTACTATGTCTCACAAGTTGCAAAAACTTGGTCACATTGAGGTTACATGGCTATTGCAAAAAAAGTTCCAGAGCGACATGACTTATTGTTTATATAAACTGCAATGAAGAGGGATGAATGAGTTTTATTTTTATGTATGCATGCTTACCACTTTGGAATTACATATTTCTGAAATACCTTACTGCATTTTTCATGAAGAAAAAAAATCAGGGACAAAATGGTAGTCGTTTATACAAATCCATGTTGCTGCCCTTTACCCTATGGTAATAGTTATAAAGCGCTGTTGAAAAGTGAAATAGTATGTCACATTAGCATTTACCGTTAGCGTTGAATGTTTCAGTTCAGGCAGCTTCTAGACCAAAGGTAGTGAAATAAGCCTATGCAGCAAGAAGAGTTTTGCTCCATTTGCAGCAATATTTTCCTAATATTACAGTGTGAATATGGGACTTTAGAATGGAGTGTGGATGCATAGGTGTATTGAGGGATTAGTGTCAGCTATGTAGAGGGTGTTACCCAGACAATTCATGTTTCAGCTTCAGTTTCCAGACAAAAAAATGTGTACCAACCATTTCTCCCTGCCACCAAGTAGTTGTATGCATCAGCAACATAGGCGAGTACAATGCCACTATTACATTATGCAATTTTCCAATATTCTTGGTCCCAAAATATAACCACAGAGCTCTGATTTCACACAAAAATCTGTGCCATTACTTCCCAAAGCACAAGCGCATAGGGTCATATGGATTTACCAGCTTCATATTTTTCCCTGAATTGCACAAGTCTTCACATATAATTTAGGTCCAAAAATGAAGCAGGTAAATTGGTGTGGCCCTCCGTGCTTGCTATCACTCACACTCCAGAAGCAAAGTGGCACAAATTTCAGCAAAATTCACAGTTTTGTGGAATTTTTTTAATTTTTGAATAATTATTTTGTTTATTTTGATTTTTTTGTGCTGTTTTTCACGTTTTTTAGGCTCTGTCCAAATTCGCCTGAAGTACATACTTGTGCATACCTGTCCCCAGAAATGACATCACAAGTGCTGTCTGAATTGCATTTGCTGCCATTTTGAGAAACAATTTGTAAGTTAAAATTGATTTACGAAATAACTATTTTGTTTAAAGATTATTAGGACTACATTACTTCTTCATACCATAGAATTTTGAACTGAGTTAATGATTAGGGCCTATCGTAAGATGCAACTTAAAAGAAATCCTACACAATAAGTTTGTATTAGTTAAGGTAAAACTAGCAATCAAAATTGCAAACTCTCACACAATCAGCAAGACAATAAATGTTATATCAAATTGAAATATTACTTAATCTTTGATTTAACCCAACTTTGGCCAATTATCAAGTTTTTCATAGGAATACACATAGATTGAAAAGTGATTAGCTGGCTAATAGATGTTGCCAAAACCAACAGAACTACCTGTCAGAATTCTTTAATTTTGGTGCCATGGGTAAGTAAAGTACGCATGCATGCAAGTACACAAGAATATACCTGAATTCGGACACGGCCTTATGTATGCTACCCCACAATTTCCCTTGGTTTTCATAGCCCTCCCCTCCATCATGGTTATCTTGAACAGGAAATAAACTAATGTGACCGTAGCATTACATTTTAGTAAGAATAGTACTATTAATACATACCATTTTTAATTGGAAACATTTACTTCAGATGAGCCTTGGCCTAATAGTTCTGACAAATACTGCATGCAAAATCAGTTCACATCGGATAGAAATGTGTACAAAAAAATGTTCGTAAAACAAAATTTAAAGCTTCTCTCTTAACACAATAATCCGAAACGTGCACAAAACTGACAGCAACAAATTTAAACTTCAAGTGACACACAGAAGGGCCTTACTCACTGCAACAACCTGCACAACTATACAATGCCGCAAAGAACTAAGTCAATACACACGTACCTAAATTCTCTTATAGCTACACGATTAGGTCTATCAAAAGCTTATGCCAACAATAGCCTGACTTTTAACCGACTATCAGAATAAAGTATCATTATTGTTTCGCAAAATTAAATTAAACCAGTAGGTAAATTTTACACACACTTCGTAATAAATATATGTGCACAGGACAGATACAACGTTCAAAAAGGAGCTAAAGTACACAAAAATAAAACACTTCAGTGACATTAAATTCTTTTAAATAAAACCAAAACTTCAGGTGAACTTACACCATAGCTCACACCGGCCACTAATTAAATGGAAATAACGCCATAAACATTAAACGTCCACGTCTCTTCATTCTTTAACTTAACTATAATACACAAAATCACACGTCCTACTATTTCTTGAAACAAAGATTACAAACATTAACAAGGAAGAATGCTCTTTTGGTTTGTTCTACTCGGCATCTCTTTTTGCTCCTCGGGAGCTCTGGTTAACAATCATGATAAGGTCGGTCAAAGTGACTCGGGTCAAATTGCTTACCCCTGCGAAGGAACGAAAGCCTGTGCTTTCATGTCTAAATGGTAAAATGGTGAATACAGCAGACCCCTTGGGACCTTTTCACAAAAATTAATGTTTACAAGTTATTAGTTAAAAGTTATAAGTGCTACTATCTACAAGTATTTGCAAATTCCGTTTCACGAAAATCACTTGTATCTACAAGACCTTGTAATTTGTGTTTCCTGAAAAATTTCGATACACTAGTATTTACTAGTTCTTATCTACAGGTGTGCTGGTTTATTTTACAAGTAAACGAAATGCCGAAATCAAATGAAAATAAAATGACTTCATTAAACAAGGTCAAAGAAGCTAAATATATTTTGTTTGGTAATTTTTCAAATAAGTTAACAAAGTCCGATAAATTACACCGCTTATTCGAACATTCCATCAGTGCATCAACCGATGTAATCCAGACGGTCGAAAATTACTGTTTCGGTTGGATCCGGTTAAATTGGAATGACCCTCCAGTTCAACCGGCCCGAAAATTCGGAGGATCTGGTGGATATGCACAAAAACATCAACCGATCAATTATCGAACACTTTTTCTGAGAAATAAAAGTTAACACTATCAACTTGTAATTTTCAAGCATTTTATAATTTCCAAAATAATTTGGAAATAGAGTTTTACAAATGGGCGACGAAAACTTTAAAATTTGTGTGAAATGGCATTTATGTTAGTCTGAAAGCAGTCGAAAACACCACTAAAAATCAACTTGATGTTCGAAAAATGCCTCAACCTGGGTACACTTTTTTTTGTGGTAATGTGTCCAATAGTAAACCCACAGCCAAACTGAAAAATAGGAGTAAACACAAATATGCTGTATGGAACACCAGAAAAACGAAAAAGGAACAAAACCAGACAGGATCACAAATACAATTCTTCTTGGTAGAGGCCCATCAACCATGGAGAAAAAGAAAGGCCATGGAACAAGGAAAGGCAAGGTAGGAGAGGGTCGGTCACCTAGGAGATCTAACAGGACACCAAACTCTCCAAATCAGATAATAATAATATTGTGGTCAAGTAAAAACTGAGGGAGAACATCACGAACTACCCGAGAGTCATGAAAATGTACCAAAGGGTAAGAGACTGAAAACCTCACACGAAGCATTGAAGGGCGGCATAGAATGAACTTCGATCGTTGCCAGTGGAACACTAAAACAAGAGATGGGTCAAATCTGCACTGGGGGCAACGCAGATACAGGAGGGATTTGGGACTATACAAAGTTTATACTAATGAGACTGGGATGCATTAAGACCTGAAAGGAGACGAAAAGAAGTGACTGCTAAACTACAGAAACTACAATGTTGATATCCTTGCCGAGAATACATAGGAAATAAACATGCATATGAAGTATTAGGAACCAAGGTATAATTTTCCCACATCTGCTTCCAACACCAGAAAATTTCCCAGTTTAAGATGGGATATAAAACCGAAAAGGAAAGTAGGGGCTTCGAGACACCCTGCAAAGCACTCAATTTGGCAAGTATATCAAGCATCTCATTCTCCTGAATCTCTAAATGCGACGGTACCCACACGAAGAGGCCAGTAACATGTAGTTTATCCGAAAGAACACACTGTTCCCGTATGAGCCATATAAGCATCTTCTTATGGGGAGTAGGAGTATACAGAGCCATAAATAGAAAAAGTGAATCCGATATAATCGGAGGATTTAAGACATTGAAATCGTAAGCATATCGTAAAGCCATATACACTGCAAAAGCTTCAGCATAATTAATGGTGGCAGTGGAAGGGAGCTTAAAAAATCCAGAACATGTATGTGAAGAAACAAAATAAGCAGACCCAACACATTCGACAGTTTTTGAGGCATCAGTGTAAATCAAAGTACAATCGTGATATCCAACAACAGTAGCATTAAATTCTTGTTGAATGACAATGGGAGAAACATATCTAGTAGGAGATAGAAAGATAGGACAAGGAAAACAAAACGAAACCTCATACTGCAAACTGTGTAACAATCTAGGTGGAGTCGGAAACAAAGTGTGTCATTGTTTATAATATGTTCGGTAGAACATAACCAAGGTAGTCAACCGCCTGTGCAATACCCCTTATGCGAGAACGAGTACGGATCCAACATTTACTTTGCAACAGTACAATGGTCTGACAAGGAGATAAGGAAATATTCCATACACAAGACCATAATGGGAGTAGAAGAGAAAGCACCAAGAATAAGTCTGAGGCAAACATTCTGTATATTCTCCCATTTGTTCACCAAATGAGTAGCAGCTGCCCAGCAATCGGAATACCATAATCTAAAACAGACCAGATGGTAAAGACATAAAAAAAAACGAAAATAAAAAAGTTAGAACACCAGTGGTAATGGGCGAAAGCCTTTAAAATGTTAATTATTTTGCGACATTTAGCAATAGTGCAATCAATATGGGTAGTCCGACCACCATGAGCCTCTAAAAATAGACCCAAATACTTTTCCTTTGTCACACAGGGAAGAAGAGCACCTCTGATAGTTGGAGATGGTAGCGGCGATGGGGATCATTTATGCATGAAATGCAGGGTGCGACTCTTATCCACAGAAAGATTAAAACCATGGTCATCCAAACAAAGTGATAAAGAATCAAAGGCCATAGTCAATGGAGTACAAGCTTTATCATAGTAAATACATTCAACCCAAAGCACAACATCATCAGAATACTGAATAGAACGAACATGGGGGCCTAGGTGAAATATGATGTCTTGAGTATATAAAATAAACAGCAAGGGACTAAGAGTACTACCTTAAACCCAACCATTGGAAACCTGGTCCAGGGCACCATTTACCCTATTTATAGCAGCCATGTGTGCAAGTGTAATACCTCTCAGCAAACAGAACTGCTTTGGACACAACCTTGCAAAATTACAAAACACGATAGTGTGCAAAGCAACAAATGTGTGGTGGCACTGCAGACAGAACGATTCAATGTGTAAGTTGCACCAATATTTACCATGGTGAGTGCTCTACCGGGCACGAACATGTGACTGCAGACAGAAATGGGAACATTCTATGTGCAAACTGTACTCAGATTTTGCTACCCGTAAAACAACCCCCTACTGACTTTCTCATGGGAGAAGTGATGTCCCCCACTGTTGTCACTAAGACCAGTGTAGGCAGGGAAATACACAGGTAGTGGCATGTGAAAACTGTGGGCGAATAACCTATATGCAGTGCTCGACCATGTGGGATGTTCTCAATGTCGCAGTCAGCAACTATCTCTGCACGCAGTGCATCCCAGCACAGCATATTACAGTGCCATGCTAACAAGCCATGTGCGAGGAGTTGGTCGGACAGTACAACAGCCTGTTGGAGCATTCCACCAGACTTCCACCCTCACCAGCACCATGGGTGGCACCACAAACACAGCCAAAACCAACTGTACTGGCTGCAGCTATTAAGTGTGGCCACAGCCACACTCAATAGCTGCAGCTGCACAATTAACCACAGTTGAGCAGGTCAGCACACCAGTATGGATCCGGTCATTGTACACCTTCTCTGGGCTACCGACACCAAGGTACTGCAGGCATTCCGGAAAGAATGCACAGGATATTTAACCAGGTATGGAGTGTGTGAACAGAAATATCCCAATTGTGTATGGGGTCAGCTTATGGAAGATGCACATTTGTTTTAACATACAGTTAATCACTATGGCATACAGTGTGCCGATTATTAGAACTGATTTCAGTGCAGTTTTGCAAATATGTATTGCTCCCTACATGCTCAGAGCCATGCAGTTTTAGAAAAACAAAACAATGGATTTGAGGAGGGAGGAGATTTACCAGTATTTGCCACCTGTAATATAAATCTCATAAGACAATTTTACCCACAAATGAAGGAAACTGAAGTGTTTGAAGTAGTTGCAGCCACGGTATGGCAAGAAAACATATCTGCTCTGGCTCCTTTGAAACATAGTACAATTTAAGCATTCATGTGGTCAGCCACACTACTTGAGCAAACAACAAGGGAACAGGAACCCTCGCGATGTGAATGGGATGGGTTTATCCAATTTTTTGCATGTAACAGATCAGGGTAGTGAGACCCCGCAACCTCCACCTGCTTGTGGCGTGACCAGGTTATCAACCCCGCCTACCCACAAATACTTTGATCCCAGCAGCGCAATCACGCAAACCCCTGCAGACACAAGCACATCGGAGGAGGCCAGTACGAGGGACCGAGCCAGAATGGGATGCTCCTCTATATTTGCCAACACTGTGAAGGTAAACAATTCCACTGGAACAGAGACTGTCAGTAATGTAACTTCAAAGACACAACACCCACTGACAGTAAAACACAGCCGACGTGAAATGTTCCATGGAGATAGGAGAGCAGGATGCTCACTGTCCCTGGGTTACAGTCAACAGAACACCACTGACATCCCAGCAAATACTGCTTCAACAGATCACCAAAGGCAAACATCTGATAATCAGAATACCAATTACTCACAATAACAAACCATGTCATCCATTAGTCGATACCACAGCTTCACACAACTTTGTGAGTGTCGTGTTCGTCGACATCAGCCGACTAAAACAGTCAACACAGATACTGCAGCACACGAAGAATCAATAGGTGAGACTACAATAACAGTCAAGATATATGGGATGTGGAGACCACCACTACAGCCATCATGTCAGCTGAATGGAATGAAGATGCCATCCTAAGTATTCTTGGGCTCGTGGAACAGAATACGATAGTCGAGCCAGCTGCACTACGAATGCACTTTGGGCAGAAAGAACAGCGACAGTATACGACCTCAAATCCCGAATCACAAGTTGCTCACTGCAAGTCCAACTTGACGAGTTAGACCATGTGGTACAGTTGAAGTTTCATGATGTAATGCAACTGCTACTTCATGAGTGGCACGACGTATTTGTGGCACGAGCATAGCAGAGCGTGAGATACCACTCGGACACAAGCGACCAATCTACATTGCCCTGCGCATTTACCAACTCGACCAATGCATGATTATCAAAGAACAAATTAAAGAAATGCTTGCTGAGGGCATGATTTAACCCACCTGCAGTCATTATAATATCACTATAAACTTAGCTCCAAAGAAAGACAGTAAAAGGCATTTCTGCATGGATTTCAGACCAATCAATCTAATCACTAAAAGTGTACCACCACCCTTCATAAACATCAGGGATGCACTTCACATGCTTGGTAGAGCAAATATAATGATATCATTGGACCACCACAGAAGGTACTGGCAGGCCCCTATCAAGACAGAGAACAGGGCGAAAACAGTCTTCGCCACAACAGATGGGCGTAGATTCCAGGCTTTGTGTAATGCCTTTTGGCCCTAATGTGCGCCATCGGTGTTCCAGGCCTCGATAATCTGGGTACTCGACGGGTACATAGGTGACTTTGCCCTCGCATTATTGGACGATGTGGTGGTGTGGTAAGAGACATGGGAGGACCACATCAAGCATCTGTCACTGGTCCTGGAGAGTCTAGCGATCAACAAGCTAATGTGTGCCAACAAGAAATACCATATTGGAAAACCTTGAATTCAGTATCTCGGCCATCTGATCGATGAAAATGTGTCAGCCCATACCTGAACAGCTAGCAAGCAGTCATAAACAATTACACAGTGCCACACACACACCTTAACCACTGGGGAAGTTTTTCAGCTTGGTAAACTGGCTGAGGGAGTACATCCACGACTTCGCAATAGAAAAATCACCACTGATGGATATACATTCACCAAACAGAAGTACCAATGGACAGCAGAACATGATGCGTGCTTGCAATGCTGAAAACCTGTTCTGCCATTGCACCACACTAACCTACCACAACCCGAGAAAACACTCATATTTACAAACAGATGCTAGTGAAAAGGATTTAGAAGCAGCCTTGTTTCAACTCGCAGACAATCAAGATTGGTGAATTATTATTTTAGCAGTGCAAAGTTTGGACCAACATGTTGTAGCTAAAATGTGAATGAGCGTGAGTGCCTAGCTGTAGTATGGACTGTTAAGAGGTACCGAGCATAACTTGAATACCAGCACTTCACACTCCAGATATACAACTTCTACCTAGTATGGTTGCTATCCATGAGGAAAGCCCGCAGTAAACTAGCATGATGGGCATTATTACTCCAGTCATATGATTTTGAAGAGCAGCATATTCCTAGAGTCGAAAATCAGCTATTCCATTAAATGTAATGCACGTCTGGCGAAACTGTAGCAGTGGATGAAGTAAAGTGAGAAGACATAGTGTCCCCTATAGCTGTTGACCGCCGAACAACTGGAGAGAGCGCAGTAAGCTGCAATACTACCGAGGTGCAGATAGGCACAGAACCCAGGCTGGACGAACTCCAGGTTCAAGTAGTAACAGCCCAATAACAGTGCTCCGAAACGCAGTGCCCTCTAGCCGAAGTAGCACGAAACAGTGGAGAATGGTGGGGAGTGAAAGATGCATGCCTAGAGATCCAGCCCTGCCAACTGGAAGCACCATTGCACTTCCACATGCTAAAAGAAGCGAAGGAACTGGTATTATATCATGCGCTCACCAGACAATTTGCTGGTTACCCAGGTGCACTATAAACAACGAGAAGTGTGCAGGCCCACTTTCATTGACCAGGTGCTGCTTGTGATGTTCGCCAATATGTGTGTGGGTGATCTAACCATAACTTCACCACAAGCTTCCAACACTGTATCAATCTATTGTGATTTCGCCATGCGAGATGATCATCTAACAGTCTCGCACAATACTTAGAGTCATATGAGATGGCCAACACTCTCCTGAGACCACAACTATCTGGCAAAATGGTAAGGAGAGTATACTTACTTCTCTAAACACTTTTTACTAATCAATATTATAATTCAAATCCAATCCTTGCCAATTTGGTTTAGCCATTTTGGCAGAAAGGAAAATCAGTGTTCGTACATGGTGGCTGGTTGTGCACAGTGAACAAGATCGGTCTACCTTAACTTTAGTCTATGGTATCAGGTATTAGCAGCCATAGACTAAAGATGAGGTAGACCCCTTGTTCTGTGTCATTAAAAAATATGTCACGACTATTTTACGGTTGTGGCACTGAAAGTGTGCTATTTTTAAATATGTTTGAAACCTCAATTCAGTATTTTACTAAGTTAAAAATGATTGCGAGGCATATTTAATTATCTTATTACATTTAGTATTTAATTGATGTCATAATTGACCTAATTTAGTTGATGTCATAATTGTTGACCTTTCATTATCCATTTGAGCCTCTACGATTTATTTAATAATGTCTATTTGTCTGGTGTTATGATGTAGTTTTAATGATAAATAGGTTATTTATTTATATTTCAAAACCTATGTAATTTTTTATTTATGTATTTAAGTTTATTTAATCATTTTTCGTATATATTTTACCATTTACATAATTTTCTTGTTAGTTTGATTTCAATTCATTTTTTATTTGTACTTTAAAAGCTACATTTCTAATCACATCTCGCTTGCAGACCTGTGTTTCATGATAGTGTGCTTCTCTACCAACTGGATATGCAATGCTGGAAAATTCCTTCAGTTGTCCCAGTGTGAAGCACATTTTCCTCTCACTTTCCTGCAGCTGCAGTTCTTGCAAATTATCATGGCATATTTCTGCCGCTTGGTATGTAATTTCACATTTAAAAGTTGTCCCTTTGGTCCTGTGTTATGTTGCCCCACCATTGTGAACTTCAGCATATTTTGCCTTTTATGAACAGCCTGTGACATCTAGCATCGTAAACCGAACCTTTTCGTTCGGTTTTCATTTCTACCTTCTTTGTGCTCCACGAGTTTTTCCTCCGACAATCTGTCCAGCTGCAGAGTCAAGATGGCGAGTTGGCATGCTCTGATAGCTGTGTTTTTCAGAACTTAAGTTTCCGTGTTTGTTGTAGTCTCATTGCTGTTACAATGTAATTTTCTATAGTTTTTTAAAAATGTTTTTTAATGTGTGTTTTTGTTATTGGTTGTTTGGCAAGTTACACCAATTGACTGGTGTCTGTGGTTTCAGGAGCGGGAATAAGTAAGGTTATACTTATGGTAACTGGTGTTGTGATACTCGTAAATCTGGAAAGCGTGCCAGAGCATGAGATACTTTTCTAGCTGTGGGCTATTCGCTCCTCATGGCTCCTCCTGAGTTCACCCTACGATGAAGTGATGTCGTCGATAATGTTGTAGAATCCAGTCTATGTCTACCTACGAGGATGTAGGCCTCCATGCCCTTCTAATGATTATGCGAGACAGTTAAGCGGCCATCTCACACACCAAAAACACCATATAGCCATTTTCTGTAGGTGTGATACACCAGTGGGTAGAATACCCTAAGTTAGGTTAAGCGGTCGTGAAGCGACCGATAGTGAAATAAAACAATGAATCACTTGCCCTGATTTAACTCACTATATATTTCCTCATGAGAGGCACTTACATGGATCTAGCGGTAAAGTTCACTAGCAACTGACACAGAACAAAAAGGCATCTCACCGATGGAAACTATCACAGTGAAATCCACCCCCAGCACGTTTCGAGCTGATGGGGCTAAGTAAAATTAATTAAGTTAACTAAGTTTCAGAATAAATAAATACTATTGACACACTAAAGTCTGGAAGAGGATGTTGAAGTGCCTGAAGGCATGCAGCACACATGGACACCAATTCTCCAGTTCATGAGCACACAATATAGCCTGCATACTTGAAACCAAGTTTTATCCCCTCAGGGGTTACCCCAGAGTGTTACTGACCGAAGACAGCACACTGTTCATGGGAAGACAGAGGTGTGAACTCTATACAAATTGGGCAGTAGTACATCACACCACAGCAATTTACCACCGGCAGGCCAACCCGACTGTATGTCGAAATCAAGATCTCAAGATACAGTTGCACCTGCAGATTCAGGAAGAGTCGTGCAGCCTGTTTCGAACACTCTACTCTACTCACCATCATATGGTGGTTTGTATATCTTGCCACTAAACTGGCTGGCACACAGAGAGCACTGGCGAAGCCGAGGACAGTGCAGTCCAGTGGCAGCACCACGAAAGCAAACCTGCAGTCCGCCCAGAACAACAAAGCATGCTACATTACGAAGTGAGTTTCAGCGACCACGTGCCTAGCGCAGGGTGAAACCCGGGCAACTTGCATATGTCCGAGAACACAAGCTATCAAGTAGGACTAAGAACTAATGTGTGGGATTCGCTCCGAAGTGGAACAAGCAATATATAGTGAAGAAAATACCAGTATACATAACCTATGTCATAAAGATAAGCAGCCAAAGAATAGTCGCTGTCCACAAATATGACGTACACCTGGCGGTTGAGGAGACCAGCATCGAGACTACCCGAACAACGATGCCAACCAGGAGAGCATCCATGCAAACAGCGAGGCTTCATGAACAACTGCCCCAAGCAGCGAATAAGGACCCTCTAGCACTGAAACTGATGGGAGCTCCTTCCAGCGCCTGTTTCCACATGCAAGCCGACCCGAATGCGGTGGTGTCGGCCACTTCACAGCCATGTAAAAATGAGTGATCTTACTACTACTTCAACGCAACCTTCCAACACTGTGTCTACCTAATGTGTTTTTGGCATGTGAGATGACTATCTAACAGTCTCGCGCAATACTTAGAGGGGTATGAGAAGGCCAACACTCTCATTAAGTGGGCATAACATGATTATTGAATCATTATAATGTCAGCTCATCGTGGGATGATCTTAGGAGAGTCATGTGGGGGAACGACACACACCCTGGATGAGACTCTCGTAATCTGGCACCCTTCACAACTCTACAAGTATTCTAAAACCTAGAACTGTAGGTAAAAACATATTTCTCCCTGCTCCTGAGACCACAACTACTCGGCAAAATGGTAAGAGAGAGTATAATTACTTCTCAAAGCACTTGTTTAAAATTCAGTATTATAACTTCGATTCCAATCCACGCCAATTTTGTTTGACATTTTGGCAGAAAAACTGTTCAATCTGGGTACACTGTGACTGGTTGTGCACAGCGAACAAGACTAGTCTACCTCAACTTTAGTCTATGGTATAAGGTATTATAAGCCATATACTAAATACGAGGAAGACCACTTGTTCTGTATAGTTTTAAAATGTCTCACGACAATTCTGCTGTTATGTCACTGCTAGTGTACTATTTTTAAATATGTTTGAAACCTCATTTCAATATTTGATTCAGCAAAATTGATTGTGAGTAATATTTAATTGTCTTATTACCTTTAGTATTTAATTAATGTCATTATTAACCTTTTATTATCAATTTGAGCCTTTACGATTTATTTAATAATGCCTATTTGTTCGGTGTTAAGATGTAGCTTTTCATGGTAAATATTTATTTATTTATTAGTCAAAGCATATGTAATTTGTTATTTATGTATTTCAGTTTATTTAGTCATTTTTCATATATATTTTACCATTAACATATATTTCTTGTAATTTTGATTTCAATTCAGTTTTGATTTGTTCTTTGAAAACTAAATTTTTTTATCCCATCTTGCCTGCAGATCCGTGTTAATTCATATATTGCTTCTCTACCAACTGGAAATGCAATGCAGATTTTCAAATAGCTTCAGTCGTCGCAGTCTGAGGCACGCTTTACCAATCACTTTCCTGCAGCTAGAGCAGATGGACAACTGTCTTCACTGGGTCCACAGAGACACTTGTACTTACAAACAAATGCTAGTCAGGGGGTGCTCAGTGTCATCCTCTTTCATTACGACAATGATGGGGAGCACAGTCGTCCATTACAGGAGCTCAAGGTTCACCCTATGTAAGCATAAATATGATGTAAACGATAGGGAATTCCTGGCGATATTACGGACATTGAAACATATGCAGTAAACAATTTGAATACCAACAATATTCATTAAGGACCGACAATCATTGTTAGAAGTGGTTGCTTAACATACATACTCTCTGCAGCAAGCTGATATGGTGGTTCATGTTATTGCAGGCCTATGATTTGTCGTGGAACATGCCCCTGGCGTGGAGAACCAACTAGCCAATGCCCTTTCCAGTGTGCTGTTTGAGACTGAAATAAGTGCAAAACGAAAACACATGGGAAGCTATGTTTCCAACCGGCAGTCCACATGCAGCTACACTAAATCACATTACAATGGAAACGACCACTCCCCCCCCCCC
>NQII01000003.1:3166682-3263678 GCA_002778355.1 Clitarchus hookeri
CCCCCCCAGGAACTGATGAGAGATTATGTGTATGAAGAAATAATCATTGCCCAGCAGGTATCCACTGATGTCACCGAATACCGCACACAGTGTGCTTACAGGATCAGCTGATGTACTGGTGTGCTGCAGATAACCACTTGGAAAACAGATCTGTGAGGGAGGAGGGAAACTGTAGAATGTATGTTCCAACAGAAGTATGCACCCTAGTCCTATATCATGCCCATGCCAGTGTTTTGTACTGTCGTCCAGGGGAAGCACAAACAAAACGAAATATCCTAACCTCATATTTCTGGCCAGGCCTCACCCGAGAAATTCGGGAACTTGTTAGCTTGTGCGAAGTCTGTAAACACCTTCAAATCAACCATGCTGCAATGGTAACACAACAGCAACCACAAGTACCAGAAAAACCCTTCCAAACAGTAACATTGAATATGATGGGACCATAACCCCATGCGCAGAACAGATACATATTCCTATTGGTGGTAACCGACTTGTGCACTAAATGGCATGAAGCCTAACCCCTCTCGAGCTAACACCTTAAGAAAAAAACTGGGGCATTGCAGAATGACTTCTTTGCTTGCTGAGGTTAATCAAGAGTCATTCTTTCTGAGCAGAGAAAATGTGCCGGGAACTATGCACCAAATTGAGGGCATTTCACTACACAACAGCTTTGTACCACCCCTGCGCGAATCCAAATGAACTGCAGAACAAAGAGTTCACCACGCAGTTCCAGCTTCGCATGAGGATGACCACACTTCCTGGGCCACGCATGTGCCAGACATCCTAATCTACCTCAGAAACAGGCATAACAAGGCCACTTACTACTCACCTGCTGAGCTATTATATGGGCACAATTTTGCTAGACCTGGGGAATATTCAGGCCAACAACCACCATCGAATTGAAGATTCTCAGACACCGAAGCTCACCAAGAGAATCGTCATCAGAGGTTAGAGTGTGCTCTAGGATCACAAAATGGTATATTCAGAAAGGCTGCCAGAAATTAATCTTCTATCAAGGGAACTGTGGAACAGGCAGTCGGTTTACGTACTAGAACCCCAACAGTCTGCTTTCCGTGCCAACTTATGTGCGAGGTTTGCACCATGCTGCAGCGTACTACACACAGTGGTGAATAGGGGAGGTAAAACCAACTACAATGTACAGGTGAACGCCTGCCGATGCTCACCACAACGACCTGCAAGCTGCACTAGAAATGCCGATGCCGAGTGCTCTAACGCCCCAAGATCTCGCAACACGTCCAGATCAAACAATGGAAGCGATTACACCTGCATCTGATGTGTGCGAGGTGCACAACCACACACAACACACCACGGAAGCCCAGCATCCCTACGTTCCCCATGACATTAGAGTCACCAGACATCACAAAAATGTCACATGCCATTCAAGCACATGATCCCTCCGAACCCATCACTGAAGATCGTAAACTTCCAGATGCTGCAGTTCCCAGCATCGCGATGCATATGGCCTACCTGGCCACACTGACACTAGCAGATATCATGTCCCCAGCTGCCAAGCCTTGTTACTCGTCAGTGACCAGGTCTAGCTTTTGGTCGAGCATCTCCTCGATGGGGTGGCCACCCTGCCCTAAATGATGCCACCACCAGCTGGGTCGGTACCGCATCAAAATCAATAACAGTGGCAGCATCTCAATAGTGGCGAGACCACCAATCGGATAACCTGACGATACCCAGACTGTCCAGCCCCACAGCCCAGTAAAATACCACCTACCAGGCAAAAGTATGATCGACAACAGTTGGTATATTACACTGCAACAGGGCGATCCGGCTCTGTCCAACTCCTTATCCTAGATGGCTGTACTCGCGGCTCGGCCCACGTTCGCTGCACCAGTGCGGCCTACAGAACACGCACGTAGTGCATCCCGATGTGTGTACGCATCGTTCACTTTGGAACGGGTCATGACCCGATACCGAGTGATCCAATCGAGTGCATGTGGTGTCCGTAGAGATATCTGTGTAATTAGGATCGGAATCAAATTTACAATGCTGCCACCTTTGCAGTCACATAATTTCAGCGAAGAAGTGGGTATGCCAAGTCCAAATCAGCTGTCCGTACAGGATGGTGTAACTCATTTGGCCATGGGTGACAGTGCCCACAACCAATTCAAACACACACAAGCTGTTTCACCTGAGGTAGTATTATTGCACCACGAGTGTGTGTAGGAGGCCTGTAGAGCAGTGGTGCATAATATACAATGTGCTCGAAACCTGGCCAGCTGTAGGACTCGGGCAATGGAATGTGTTTGTGCCCAAAAGCTTGCGATAAACAGTGCTGAAATTCGCACACAATAGTCTGACAGACCACCTAGGAATGGGCCAAAAATGCCAATATGTATTACGCAGGTATCATCGGACTGGTTTAGCGCACCACATATGTGAGTATGTCTGGAAGTGTCCACTTTGGAACACATGCAAAATATGTAGCAGTGACGAGGTCGGGCAACTACAACCAATACTACCACAAGAAACCTTCCATAATGTCGTACTCGAACTGATGGGTCTGTACCCACATAAACAGCAAATTATTTATTGTGGTTAGAATGGACCAGTTCACTCATTGGGCGGAGAAAGAGAATTTCTGCTATACAATTAAAACCGAAGGTTTTTTCCATATTTGATGAATACCTGTTTCAGGTGCTTGAATATCAATTACACATGAAGAATTTCTATTATCAGAATGCTAAGCTGTTGGCTCCCCTCAAGATGGATGACCAAGTTTATTTAAAAAAAAACACAAGTCGTTTTTAACAAAAGAGAAATATGTAATCTATTTAGTGAACCTAGGTCATACAACATACTTACCCCAGGTGGTCAGATTTTTAGGAAGAATAGAAAACATGTTATACCTTATACTAACTATTCATTTCTTCCTTCTTGTGTTGAGGATAATGGGGCCAATAGTTCCAAGAGTGATTAAGACACAACTGCTTATGAAGGTTTCGACTAGCAGACTCAGGTCTTTGAACCTAGTCAGGCTACATAAAAATTTGGCTGTGTTATTAAGCGACCTAGAAGGATAAGTAATTCTCAATATACATAACATGTATACTTGGGCATGTAGAAATAAAAAATAAAAAAGGAAATTGTTGTAATATTAAGTATTGTATATATGATATATCGATTGTTAATACTAAGTGTTTTATCTTTGTGATGTATATACTCTTTGTATTTGGTATTAACCTTTTGGGAGTATTAGTTAAATTAGTTTAACGACTGGCATGGGTTTAGGTGGTTCTTTCTGTTTGTTCATCATTCGCACTTCTCATCAAACATCCTGTCTTATATATGTAATTTTATAACAACTGGCAATGCATTAACATATTTTGACACTTGAGATTGAATTTTAATGCAATAGTTTCACTTCCATTGTCAATAATGTTTTGGCAGCGCATCTCCTCAACGCAATTAAGGGTCATCCCTAGTAAGAAAATGTAACATGTAATTGTCTCCAGGTTACGACTAGCCACACAACTATTATTCCTGTGTGGCTTAACTTTGTGCACTCTGTACCAGTAATACACTGAAGAGCCAAAAAAAACTGGTACATCTTCCTAATATCATGCAGCCCCCCCGACCCCCTCCACGAGCTCGCAGAAGTGCCACAAGACGATGTGGCATGGACTCGACTAATGTCTGAAGTTATGCAGGAGACAATTCACACCATGAATCCTGCTGGGCAGTCCACAAATCCAATCTGCGCCAATTTGAGAAAGGGTTGCACGTCTGTCACGTTTAATGATTCTCGTCAGTCGTCGTTTGTCCCGTTCTTTCATGATCTTTTTCCGGCCACAGCGATGTCGAAGATGTGATGTTTTACCGGATTCCCGATATTCACTGTACACTAGTGAAATGGTCGTACGCGAACATCCAAATGTTATCGCTGCCTCGGAAATGCTATGTCCCATCTCTCGTGTGCTGACTATAATACCATGTTGAAACTCACTTAAATCTTGATAACCTGCCATTGTAGCAGCAGCAACCGATCTAGCTGCCGACCGCATCGTGTTATTCTGATTGGTTCCATACCTCTGTTATTTGCATACGCACACCTATACCAGTTTTTTTTGGCTCTTCAATGTATATACAATATGTTTCGGAAACGTGTGACTAAACTGTGCCATGCGATGGCTGATGTAAAATGAAGAAATTTGAAATACGACACCCATGGTCCATGTCAAATAATATGGGCTGTAGGGCTAAGGTGGTATCCTAAAAGCATATTATCTGGGATATTATGAAAAGTACTTGCATTAGAGGAACAAAATTTCGTATACGAATTAATTAAACCAAGATCTGGGATAAAAAGAAGGTATGGTATGTCTTACTCACCCCCATAATGTAAAAATAGCATTTTGCACCCTGTTATTGCATACAAATTTGTTACCTTGAGGTAAAATTAATGTTTGATGCAATAATATTAACCAGTACATCGTTATTAGCCATAAAGGCACTTTTGTTGTAAATCTCTAGGATGTATTTTTTCCGTGTAAAACGCACACAATCATTTCAGGTAAAGTAATACTATGTCCTGGAGGGTAGGCAACATGCCCTACACCTGGAGATAAACTCATGTTGTCTATAATATGCCATCGCACGCCAAATAATTATCGCCAAAAATTAACAGTCAGCCAACAAATTATAATTGCTAAATGTGCTACACTGACGCTTAGTTGTGTTTGATGCACATTATAAAGCAAGGGGGTAGAAACAAAGAAAAATGTTCTGTGTAACTGCATAACTCTGGCTGTTCTGCAGATACTGTAACCACATGTTTTAGTGTGTAGAGCTTAAGTGTGGGTAGTGATGAAGACTCTGACATCCTACTGTAAAACATTAACTTCGTACTAGTCAGTGATTTGGTTACCTGAATGGGCTTGCAATAGTGGCTGCACATTGTTGAATGCTATAGCAGTTCCCCCCTCCCTTTCGAAACCTGTTCATTTAATTATTGCTGCCATACAAATTGTGTAGCTTCACTACTGCAAGAGAGGGACATGGCATCGTACACTAATTCGGAAATTATGGACATGGTGTTGGTGTATGTAGAAGGGTGAGGAAATTAAAGGGAAGCTGCACATTTGTACAGACAACAATATCTTGCACCAGTCAGCCTGACAGTCATACATTCGGAAATATCACACACCAACAAGAAACGAGCACATTTTTGAGGAGAGGTGGACCAGTTCAAAAGATAAGTGTTTGAACCTAAAATTTTGAAGAGGCAGTCTTGGAGAATGCAGAGGAAAACACTTCTACTACCACCCATGCTATTGCATGTGCAATGGATGAATCGACTGCGACAGTATGGCATGTACTACAAGAAAACAGCTGCTGCGACAATACAGTATGCGAAATTGCAAACATTACAGCCAAAGGATTATGCCCCTCGGCGAAATTTTTCCCAGTGGTTCCTGTAACAGTGTGAATTGGTTCGTATTATTTCTGCTATTGTTATGTTCACAGACGAAGCCACAATATCACAGGAAGGGCATTTTAATAGTAGAAATAGTCATATCTGGGATGACACTAACCCACAGGCAACTGCAATGAGTGACTACCAGCAACGATATTCGATGAATATTTGGGATGGAATACTTGGCGACAATGTTACTGTATACTGTGCTGTACTTGCTGCCAAACTGCTTGACAGGTTCCCAGTATTGGTATTTTCTGAAGTTAACATTGCCAGACTTACTGGAGAATGTGCCACTCGCCATGACACAACAGATGTGGCTATAACACAACGGCGCTCCATCCTGTTTCACAAGAATTGTGCACAACTATGTGAACGCAGCATATCCCGATCGTTGGATAGGATGGGGCAGTCCTATTGCATGGCCATCATACTCGCCGGACCTTACCCCATTATATGGTTGGATGTGGGGATTCGTCAAGGCATTGGTATACAAGACGGGGGTCATAGCTACCTGCCATGTAGTGTGAGACACACCAGGAGTCTTTGAAAGTGTACGCCAGTCTGTAATGCTCTACTACGCCTACTGCAATGAGGTAGTAGGTGCGAATTTCTTGCAGTTGTTTTCCAATAAGAAGCTGTAACAGCTGCAATGTTTGTTTTGTTGTGCTGTCAATTAGTGCCATCTGTGCACATACCAACCACCACACTTGCACATTTTGGAAACAAAGTGACTAACCAAATTTATTAAAGGCATTACTGCAGAGTCACACTGTTCGCACCATAATGTATTATCCCTACTCTCTTCTTATAACATCAAATCAAGACCAATTCATTCACACATTTCGGCTACCTGGTAACACATGTGGTTACAGATTCTGCAGAACGGCCAGAGTTAAGAAGTTGCACAGAAACATTTTGTCTTCATTTCTACCCCTTTACTTCATAATGTGCCACCAAACACAACTAAACATAGGTGTAGCACATTTACTAATTGTAATTGATTTGCTACCTCTTTCTTATTGGCGATAATTATTCGGCATGCGATGCTGTATTACAGTTGGCATTTTTTACCCCCGGGTGTAGGATGTGTAGTCAACCCACCAGACTGAAACATTTGTGTGCATTTTATAAGAAAACAGTGGGTCCTAGAGATTTGCAACAAGAGTGCCTTTTTGGCTCATTGCGGCATACTGCTTAATACGATGGTATCAAACTAGAATTTTACCTAAAGGTTACAAAGTTGAATGCAATAACAGGGTGCAAACTGCTATTTTTTTACATGATGAGGGTGAGTAGAACATACTATACTTTCATTTTATACAATATCTTGGTTTAAATAGGCCATATGCCAAATTTAGATCCTCTAATGCTACTACTTTTAATAATATCCCACTTAATATGCTTTTCAAACTCCGTATTTAAGGGCTTTTAGAGCGTTTATTAATTAAGATGGAAAATGGGTGTCATATTTCAAATATCTTCTTTTCATGTCAGTAATTCCCTGGCAAAGTTTGGTCACATGTTTCCGAAACATGTATTTATGTGTCAATTCTGTAAATAACTTGCCTATTATCATAATTATTTCTTCTCCTTTAATATTATTAGGATAAATGCATGTAGTAGCGACTTTAGATAAGTTTTTTCACCTTTACTGCAAAATATTCCCCAGATGGTTTATTTATTTTCTGCGATACACGTATATGCACGAACACTGGTTTTGCAGACGATATTCTTTACTAGGCAGGCCCCCTTTGAGAATGTGGCTGGAACAGATCATCTGGCATGCAGCACTCATAAACTGTCTGGGGCCTTGACAGTTACATGTGGCCTGGGGGAGAGGCCTGCTTTAAGGGAGGAGATGGAGCGCAAACAGAATGTAAAGACATGGGGAGATGGGAGAGACAAAGATAACCTATTAATGAAATGTTACCATTTCTCACATTCAGCCTAACCACACAACCTTTGTGGCATCGTCGCATGCTACTGCATTGTTAAAAAAAAGTCTGTATACCTGTATGCTCCCTAAACTGTGCATGTATGGGAAGTCTCCATGGTGACAGAATGCAATGACGCGTGGAGATGGGAGTGAACTGAGGGAACCTATTGATGAAACGTCGAAATTTTTCACATGGGGCCTAACCATGCAGCTTTTCTGACCTCGTTGAGTGCTACTCATATTCAACATGAAATATAGGTGTTAGGATTTTTTTCCTGATCCCTATACCACATGGGTATTCAATCGATAACTCACATAAGTGCATGACATATCGATGGAATATGAAGTTTATGTGGCATGTTGGGAGGTATTGTAACGATGTTTTTAGGCTAGCTCAAAGGTACACATTTTCTGTAGGTCTTCTCCTGGTGTTCGGGGTCGAGTAGCCCTTTGCGCGTTCTGCTTAACCACCTGGTAGAGTCGAGCCACATCGTTCCATGCTCGAGATGGATACTGATCACTTATAATTTCCCTCTTCTTCCTTATCATCTACACAATCGACATCATCGACTGTGGCTTGTGCATTGCCCCCACCCGTACTACAGTGTGGCTTTTGCAACCGACTGTTAACTGATCGTTAGAATGGCTTGTGCCATGAGCATAATAGCAAGTTCAACCCCTTCAGGGATTCACAGCAAATATGCTATAGGTGCAGGGTGTCAATAACCTGCGAAGATGAACTCAAGGATAGTTTGAAAACCTTCACTCTTCTAATCAAGAAGGCTGCGATATCGAAATGCAATTTCTGCAATGAGTTATTTGGCCACATTGGCCATGCACGACGACATGAATGTGGCTGTTGGATGGACCCTGATGCTAAAACCCTGGAATGAAGCAAGTGTGAGAGGCAGTTTGCAAGATCAGATACACTGAAGGCACACAGCTCTAAATGTAGTGGCCCCACTGCCCCACCACCGAAGCGATGTATTAACACACAACCCAGGACATCTGTTCCAGCTTGTCTTATTGCTACAGATGCCAGGTTTCGCCATAGAGTAGTCGTCGGTGCTGGTGAGACTAATGCATACAGATTTGTGGAGGCAGAGAGTGCATTTAGAGGCACAATGATTACTTACATCGCAGAGAATACCTCGAGCCAGATGATGGATATTTGCAGCTACCTGGAGAGCATGCAAGATAGTATCGTCGGTCATCTGGAGCATGTAACCGCAAACCGGGGCGCAATTATATTTAATATATTTGTGGAATGCATTTATGGAATGCCGGAGCTGCATGAGGAAAAGACTGGCAATAGTCTTCAAGACGAAGAACACACCTCTTTAAAATGTCAGCGATATAAAGGATGCTGTGGAGGCTAACATTGACAAGATCTGCCAAGAGGAAGAAGAATTCCAGGGTAACGAAAGTGGTAGGGCACTCAGCTTCATGAAATGTCTTCAACTCAGAATCAACAAGTTTGCAATGGGTACGGGATAATCAAGAGTGGTCAGCTGATGAATTGCCCCATGTTTTATTCACTGATGAGAGAAGGATTTATTTTAGGCCAGATTCCAGAAGGTTGGGGGTGTGGAGAAGCTAATGTGCACAGACAAGGCGTCGTGCTGTGCAAGAAGTCCATGCATACCTAGGTGGAGGAATCCTTATTTGGGCAGGAATCATGATTGGACATTAAACATCTCTAGTTCATATTGAGATCACAATGACAGCTCGGTTGTTCCTCACAGATGTCCTTCAGACTGTTATGCACCCTTACGGGTGGGCATTCGGTGAAATGTTTCTGCTGGCGGATGATAATGTCCGTGCACACAGTGCAAGAGTCGTTGATCACTACTGCCAACAAGCTGGTATTCAAAGAACGTATTGGCCAGCAGTAAGTCCAGACATTAACTGCATAGAGAATGTCTGGGACCTTCAGAAAACTGCCATTCAAGCATGCCATTAACAACCCAACAATCTATAGGAGCTGATATTGGCCATACAGACAGAATGAGACAACTTGCCACAAAAGTGACAAAATACACACATTCTCAGTATGCATCGGAACATAAGGGAACTTGTGAGTTCTCGAGGAGGTCACCGTGGTATTGATCCATGTGGAGAGTGACAATAAAAGAGAGGAGAACAATGGTGTTCCCCAAACAAACAGACATATAGTGTATTTTATTTATTGCTATGATATAAAATCAAAAGGTTTTGCTATATTCGTGTTGATTTGTAAATCTTGCAAGTGCAACATGCTTGTATACAAAGGAAATGTTATGGTATTTGTGTTATAATATATCTCTGATGCAAAACATTGTTTGAGCTGTTTATATACTCAAATTATGTAAACAACTTAATTAATTACATACACAATGTTCCAGAATGTGTGCATAAGAACCACACTACTTTAATCCTGATCAAAAATTGAGACAAAATTGTAAATGGCAAAATGTCGAACGATGACATTTTTCATACACAATGTGGGAACACAACATAGAGTTAGTCCGCTCTTGTGCGCCACTGATATTTTACTACCACTGGCCTGGCCATCAAATTATGGGCGCAGGTTCAAGTCCCTCCCAGTCCTAACGTTTGTTCAAAATGTAGTTTACATAATGTGTTGACCATTGTACAAATTAACTGTTTTGTGGTGTGCAAGCCATCTGCATTCAACTGTATTTTCCTTTCAAACTACAAACATACACGGGCATCTGACACACAATACTATGGGCGCCGGTTAAATTCCTGGCCAGACCAAACATTTGTCTACATTCTGTGTACTGAACATACATAAGAATACCAGGATGTCAAATCAACAAGTATTCGATGGCCATTTATTGTGGTACAAGCTGTGCAAAGTACTGTGTTACGCCCTATTCGGTAATTGAAGTGGAGTGTCTGGCAACATCGCACCGGAATCATGTTACACTTATCACCATATGTCAGTAGTAATGTTAGCTGTGAGCTGGTACATTGGGTGCAGTACTGTCCAGTTCGTCTGTCACGCAGTATAGAGTACAGCTGGAATGAGTAAGCATATATATATCTCATATTTGGTGAATGTCGATGTGTGGATAACATGGCAGCACTTGTGTATGTGGAATGCTATCCACATCATCGTCACCCAGACTACAATGGGTTTCTATGCCTGGATCGCTTTCTTAGGGAAACAGGGATGTTAGCCCCTCATAGGCATGGCGAACAATGTGTTATGCGTGAGGTGTATGCTGACCATCGAACATCTGTCCATCGCATAGCACATCGAACAGGACTGGCTCGTTCGACTGTGCATCGCTTACTGCAGGGGAAACAGCTACATACTTTCCATTTCACAAGGGTGCAACAATTAAGACCAAAGGATCACCAGCTGAGTGTCAACTTCTGTGCAAGGGCTTTACAACACCATCAACAAGACCCAAACTTTACTGTGTCTGTACTGTGGAGTGACGAGGCCAGATTTACGAATGAATATGTCTTAAATATCCTAAATGCCAATTACTGGGCTCTTGCCAACCTACATTGTCAATGTGAGAGTGCCTTTCAACAGTGCTGATCAGTGAACATGTGGGCTGGCATTTTAGGAAGTTGCTTAATAGGCGAATGTTTATTTCATATCTGCACATTAAATGTGGCAATAAAATTTTATCTGTTTTAGTTGATACCAATGTGCACATGTGCACATTTGTGAAGGGGACATGACATGCCTACATTACGAAACCAATCTTTTAAACTATACCAATGTAACAACTGTTTTAACTGATATTATCAGCAAACCTACTGCGTTCCTTCTACCGCAAGTGTGCCATTCTTCCGATGCGATGTTTCCAGACACTCAACTTCAACTGCCGATTGGGGCACAATGCAACACTTGGCATGACATTAACTGTGATAAATGGACTTTGAATACTTGTTGATTTCACGTCCTGGTATTCTGATATATGTTATGTAAAATATATTTTGATAAAATTTTTGGACTGGCTGGGATTTGAACCCGCGCCCATAATATTGTGGATAGAACCGCGGTAGTACGATATCAGTGAGCACAGGAAGGGACTATCTCTGTGGTGTTGCCACATTGTGGATAAAAATTTCATCATACATCATTTTGCCACTAATATTTTCATCTCCAATTTCGCTCAGGATTCACATGATATAGTTCTTATGTGTGCACTTTGGAACAACCTGTATATACATATATACACACAGACATGCATTCTAATTCTTAATTTTTTCCCATTTTCTTTATTTTCCTTGTTATACTCTTCGAAGATGTGCTTACTCTTGAAATGCTCAGCTCCAACTGACATCTCTTTCCATATTTCGCACTTATATATATGTAGATTTCAAGCAGTACGTTTATACCGACACCTGAAACAAGAGTTTCTGTAACCTGGGTTTCGGAAAGAAGAGTTTGTGTACGGTATAAACGCCACCAACGGGAAGTCTCGCCGTATATATCAAAACCAAGGTTTGTAATTCAAGTTTCGCGTCGAATCTTAGGCTTCGTCCACGGTATAAACAACGAAACTACGGTTTCGTTTGTAAATATGGTATGAAGCATATAACTAGAATATGTTGAAGTCTAAAACAAGGTGTTTAATTGGATAAAAATAACGTGTGTAAATGCAGAAAGATTATATAAATTGGCTGTAGGTACGAAAATAATGAATACACATATAATATGTTGCATCTTAAAAAAATTTAAGAAATACCAATTTTTAATATGTTTTACTGAGCTAGGAATGTAACTTTAAAAAAAATTTTCTCAAAATTATTTTTTTCTGTGAAATGTATTTCCTTTTCGTATCACCATAACAAAATGGATTTTTTTTCATTGTCTTGATGCCATTGTGATTTCTAGCATAAAACAACACACGAAACACAAGTTTCCAAAATGGAGTTGCGTATGATGGTGTAAACACTTCACAAAAACCTTAGTTTGGAAAGTTAGGTTTCAGGAAATGAGATTTGGGCTGGCGGTATAAACATATTGAATGCCGTCTTGATAACTTCACCTTCGAATATTAGCGTTACCAACTGTAAAATCTTATGTTCTTCCGAAAACGACCAATAAACCCTAACATTGCCAATTTCAAACTTGAAAACTACTTACTAATGTCCGATCGTCATTTGTTTGAATTCGATCTATTGTTTAAAGTTAGTGATTCAAATCCAAAATCCCATTTGCTAAAACCTGTATCAGTTATTTAGTTCTTACCTTGTTTTTCTATTATCTTTACACATCTCTTCCAAGAGATGTTTTCTCTTCAAGTACTTAGCTTGATAGATGTTTTTTTAATTCAGAATTCTCACTTACATAGGTCAAAATCAAGATTGTCTCGACAATGTAATTTTATTTTATAGAAATCCGATAACATCATCGTAGTTTAGGGAATTCCAATGATATCAGCATAGTTTAGGCAATAATGAAATTGCACTACATATGCAAAAAAACCAAATTAAAATTCTTTATAGTTTCATATATATATATATATATATATATATATATATAGAGAGAGAGAGAGAGAGAGAGAGAGAGAGAGAGATAATCTTTCCCTTGAAGTTACCAAACATTTACAATCACTACATTACACTGTTCAACTACGCAAATTTCAATGTATATAGCTCGTAGTAACCGAGAAAATAAACAGTTTATCTTGGAAGACACTAAAGAAGATATCTATAATGTTTGTGGTCACAATGAATCCTACCACTTGGGATATAAAAGTGTTTGCCTGTGCAAAACAAAGCCATTGAAAATGACAAACTGCAACTGTCATGGTCATTTGAATATTGAAAACGAGTTTGTACAGAATGCATACAATTCGTCAGTCTAGTAAATAGATTAAATGGTGTTATCAAGAACTGCAAATTTGTGTATTTTGCAATTAATTCCTATAGCGAAAATATAAATAAAAAAATTCCTTGTTGTAGTGTATATACACGGAAGAGCCAAAAAAAAAATGGTACACTTGCCTAAAACCATGTATGGCCCTGGCGAACACACAGAAGTGCCACAAGACGACGTGGCATGGACTCGACTAATGTCTGAAGGTATGCAGGAGGCAATTCACACCACGAATCCTGCAGGGCAGTCCACAAATCCATAGGAGTGCGAGGTGGGGAGATCTCTTTTGAACAGCACGTTGCAAGGTATTCCAGATATGCTCAATAATAATCATGTCTGGTGATTTAGGTGGCAAATGGAAGTGTCTAAAGTCAGAAAAGTGTTCCTGGAGCCACTCAGTAGCAACTCTCGATGCGTGGGGTGACGTATTGTCCTACTGGAATTTTCCACGTCCATCGGAATGCACAATGGACCTGAATGGGTGCAGGTGATCGGACAGGATGCTTACGTGTCTGTCACCTGTCAGAGTCGTATGTAGACATATCAGGGGTCCCATTTCACGCCAACTGTACATGCCCCATACCATGTTGGCAGGCCCAGGCGAGGCATAAAACATTGTGTCGTGCAGTCAACAACAGTACATGAGTGGGCCTTCGGCTCCGAAAGCCCATACAATGATGGTCCGTTGAATAGTTCGCACACTGGCTCTTGTTGATGCCCCAGCATTGAAATCTGCGCCAATTTGAGAAAGGGTTGGACGTCTGTCACATTTAATGATTCTTTTCAGTCGTCGTTTGTCCCGTTCGTTCACGATATTTTTCCGGTAGCAGCGATGTCGAAGATTTGATGTTTTACCAGACTCCCGATATTCACGGTACACTCGTGAGATGGTCATACGCGAAAATCCAAATTGTATCGCTACCTCGGGGATGCTATGTCCCATCTCTCGTGCGCCAACTATAACACCACGTTCAAACTCACTTAAATCTTGATAACCTGCCATTTTAGCAGCAGTAACCGATGTAGCAACTTTGCCAGACGCTTGTTGTCTTATATAAGTGCTGCCGACCGCATCGCGTTACTCTGATTGGTTCCATACCCCTGTTATTTGCATATGCATGCCTATACCAGTTTGTTTTTGGCTCTCCAGTGTATATACAGAGAGGAAGACTTAGCAATTCCATTCGCAGCAGCTGCTGTGCTCATATAATCATCACCACTATTATCACTGCTATTTTAAGATGTCATGTACTTCAAGAAAATTTGTATACAGCACCTACTGACAGTTTTCAACATGTGACAAAGTGAGCCAAACAGCATCGAATGCAGAGTGTCTGTCTACCAAAGGAGTGGCCAAAAATTTCTATAAAGGCTATGGCACCATCTACGGACTTGCCTTCGACAAAAATGTGGAACATCGACCGAACGTTCCTGTTCAGCAGCTGTCGGGTAATCCCGATATTGGAAAAAATTTGTTACTGGCCATCTCCTATGACCTGCACGAGATGCACCCATATCTAGGTTTGCCGATATTGAACATACAGTGCTTCCCTCATTCCAGGATATAAGAACTTATCACAAACAGTGTGTGTATGCTTTCTGCATTCGTCATCGACAATGCCCCCTATAGTTTGTGGTTGAACAATATTGTCGACTTTTTCAGTTATTACCCTATATGTAATTTATTGTTACTTTTTTTCTTGTACAAAAATAAATTAAAGGGTTAACAATGAAATAAGATGTATTTTTTCAGTGATTATTTCGCACAATTTCCTGGTTCATTTTAAATAAAAAATTACACTTTTCGTTGATTGTTATGTTTATCCTAATCATAATTTACTTTTGATAGCAATTTCGAAATACTTTACCTCCACCCATGACGAAATTCAAATGCCATCGCTCTAAGTTTAGAATACCCATATTGTATGTGTTAGAATTGGAAAGTAAAAACTATGATTGCAAGGTCGATAATTTAATCGAACTCGATTCCAGATCTCCCTTGGCTTATTTTAATTGTAATGATCGTAGATTCCCATTCCATAATTTCGACACAAACATTAATTTTATCGATCTGGAAACGGTTAAGATAAAGACTATACTTCCCAACAAACATCAATGTGCATGGCCAAGAAGAGCAGGTGGTGGATGCTGACTTCCGATGGTAATGATTGATACTTGTGGATTTCCAACTGCCAGTATCCAAAATATTTCATATCCGCGAGATTGCACGATATTTACAGGTTGTCCATTCAATTCGAAAGGGACCAATGTCAACTATCCCACACAATGGAATTCGTTCGACGAAATCACATGTTATTGCGAATCACTGCCACAGTCCTATTCGTTTGTTCTAGGTGAACCTCCATGCATGTTACAGAAATATTTCAAGGCCTTGCATGCAGTTACATCGATTTTGTGCCGATCAGACACTATTACTTGGATCTAAATTTCGTGTCTTTGTTCATGGACATCAGTAAATGGAAAATACCGGATCTGTGCAAGATCGATGCCTTGACATGTCAAAAATGGTCAGCGATTGGGTCAGTTCGCGAAATTGAAATGGTATTTTGTAGTGAGGGAAGAGGTTTAGGCAGCTCTTAACAGCAAGGTCTTAAGAGCCATTCATAATGGAGGGTTTTTTGTACAATTCGTGTTACATCACAGACACCTTCGAAAATTATTTCTTACTCAACAATGGTTGATTGCTACAGAATAGTCAAAGATTCGGAATCATAATCCTCCTTGTTGGTCAATAAGATGCACACCCTCGAATTCGTATGTCGGTACACAAAACCCCTGTTTGGTTATGCATTCAAAGCAGAGTATGTAAACAGGTTGATCATGTTAAAGTTTTTAAGGATTACCGAACACCCCTTTCCCCCCAAACATCCATCTGAATCGTCACTGGTATTTTATACCATGCCCCACCAAAGAGCCCAATTACCCACACATCGACCATTCGCCCAAAGTTGTGGAAATGAGTCATGTGTTTGTGTGCTTTGAAATTGATTTTCAATCCTCAGTTTCATCCATTAATATGGGATTTTTTTAAATTTTATGGACTACAAACATTTAGAACCAATAAAATTCCTAAAAGAGCAAAATCATCTACCAAGGAGCTCGACTATATACACTAGTGTCTGTAAAAAAAGTGCAAAACCAAGAAAGATACATGTGATTAAATGAACTTTATATCACAAATTAGGTACATGACAATACACAATTGATTAGGATTACATAACTATATGTGATCTCTGACCTTGAGAATTCAGTATGGTGTGAAGTCAACACATGCTGCAATCAGAGCCCCTAAATGTAATCTGATTGGCGATCGTGATTTCTTTGCGCTCACCATCATGCCAGTGTCCAACAACATCGACATGTCCAAGGTATCTACCGATTACCTGGGTTTCCTATATCTATTCGAAAAGAATGTTTCCATCGATATGATCAATAGCATCTACTCCTTGATTTCGGCCGTGTACATGGTCATGAGCACGGGTTCGTGTATGATAAACAAGCTGATTTCCAGACTGATCGAGAAAGGATAATGGCTACTTCTGGTGAAAGCGATGTCGTGAATATGAAAAACAACAGTTTCGCTGGTCAATTGTGCACATTCAATTTCATATTTCCATTAAAGTACAAGTTGAATCCCGATGTGAGGCTGGAAATATTGCGATCAAAGATACAATGCTCATACAGTTTCATCAAGGTACTTGTCTTCATTGGTGTAATCAACTTAAACTATTTTCAGGGGATTCTTTTCAAGACATTTGTGGATACAGCAATCGGATGTATTTGCTTCAGATCCGCATTCGAGATGGCTGCCGATGGGAATTTGGAGAATGCATTGAATCTGAATAACTGCTGCAGACCACACATCACAGAGCGAATACATTCCCTATTCCAGCAAGGAAAAGTGGACACATTGTTCACTACGGTAAACTACTTGAAGACGAAACTGAAAACGAAATGTTACGTTAGATTTATTGAGCTTTGTATAGAGAATGTGGGTATCTATACAGTCACCGAAAAGGAAAGGCAATAAGGTGACATTGAAGAAGAATGTGAAGGTTCCATCATGGTGAGTGATGATGCCATGTTCTTGAAACGAAAATGGTCGTCACTAGACATTCAAAGCTCATGGGAGATGGGTATGCGATCAACATTGAGCAGGACATTCCGACCATGCAGCGACATCGATTCCAGATGATTTTAAATGAAAACCAAATTTCGCATTCTATTGAGTGAGAACACCACACCCGTATTCGCGCCATTAAATAAATCAGAGAATGAGTTTGATCAAATCCACATGTACTGTGGCGAGGTTTACTCCGCAGAGCCACTGGAATATTTTAACAACCCGCACTTCTATGTGTGCGTGTCGTCGAACACATACAGGATATCTTTTACAGACGATGCTAATGACATGTTATCTCTGCACACGAAAATTGAACAGATAAAGATGAGCATCTTCTTTGTGCACAATAACCAGCTGCTTTTGGATGTGATTGTAGATTCTAGACACCGATTATACAACATAAAATTCAGCAAAATTTCGTCGCAAAAGGGATTGATCGATGATTGATAGTTCGCTGCTGATGCAATTGAAGGGAATGAGCATCGATCGAGCGAACGATATACAGAACGTGTTTTGTGGCATATCGTTGATGGCTGTTCTGAAAAACATTGTGTCCGATTGCAAGAGCATCGGCTTCTTGAAATTCGATAATTGATAAATCAACAACTTATAGATGAATGGGTGCAATACTGCAGTTTACAACATTCTTCAATTATGTTATTCGTCGGCAGAATGGTACAAGTATTTCCCAACCGCGAGAAAAACAGCTCCTGCAGCTGTTTCTGATGCTGAAGGAGAATTTGGAATTTAGAGCAGATGTCGTAAACAAAGTCAAGTTTGATTTTTACTACGAAGGCTCGACTTGTGCCAACATGGAAAAGTTGGACGAATGTATTTCCTTCTGTAAAAACGAAAAAAATACATTAATAAATTAATTTTTTTAAATTAATTTTTTATTCGAATTATTTTATTGTCTTTTTTACAACAGTGTGAGAATGTATTCGGAATATTGGTTATTTTTCGCCCGACGATCGGATTTCATTGGTCCATTGTCTCCCATGTAGTTCAAGCACAAAATGTCGATGATTTGATGGAGTGGTTTGGAATTGATGATGGCCTGGATGTCTTTCGGATACCTGTTGTCCAATTCGATGTTTTTCATCTACCCCCAATCGGGTTTGAGCCCAAGTCCCATACCATATACAAAATGGAAATTTTAATGTTAAATGCATGTTCAATTGAATCGATATTGAGTTCAGATGAAGGACGGTAACTTAGTATGTTCAAGATATCTAGTATGGGAAACATTGTCATTGGAACCATGATCAGCATGATGTTCTTGTTTTCCTCCAGAGTGAGTTCTACCCTTGGTATGATGTCATTGGTGGTTATTTAGTGGATCAATTAATTTTGCTTGATGATGTTCATGTCGAGATATTCATGGTTGAAAAACATGTTCACCGATGCCCATATTAGTCTGTGATCGATCACTTGCTTGGTGAAAAGTTTAATTTTATCTGTACTGGCCATTTTCTTGGGATATGTGGAATACTCGAAAAGAGTGACTAGATTCGATAAGTCTAGAAATTTACTATTGTTGTTGGAAAACCGGTTCGTGAATGTTTACACCTAAGTTTTGAGTGGTTGACCGACTAGGACGGGGAACATGGGACACTGATTGACATAAATGCTTGTCTTTGAGATCGGACACATTATCGCCTTGTTTTGTTTTCTCTACAAATTGTACTCAACATTGCACCAATCGGATTTGTGAGTTTCACACAACCCACCGATCAGAAACTGTTCGCTCATGGGCATATTTGCCCTGAAACATTTGTTTTTGAAGAAACAAATAGGTGTTAATTCCATTTCTATGGAGATGTCGCAATAATTGTTAAAGTAGAGTTTATGTTGGGTGTAAATAAGCTGATAAAATCAATTTATGTCGTTTACCTAATTGATAAAAATGCAATTGTCAAATAAATTCGAATCGATTCCTGAAAGAAAGTTCGCAATCCCTTGAGCCTGAGGTTGCCTCTGTGATTGCATTGTTTGTTGTTGCTGTTCTTATATAACTTAAAAAAAAGACTTACGGTGTCTTTATTCATCAGACACAATAATAATTCTTCAAATGCTTTGAAAAATGTTTTCGAACGACAATAAATAGTGACTTATAACAAATTCTTGTTGTTAGTAGTGTATATATTTTCTTATGTTAATGATGAACTTCGCCAAGATGTAGCCTTACAAGAACAAAACATTGATTATTTTTTATTATTGCTATATAGTTTGTCTTAAAGACTGCCGACTGTTTTGTGATACTTCTCGTTGCAATTTACATCATCAGCCAGGGATGATGTGCACACCTTGAGACATCTCGAAAATATTCAAGAGTGTCAACTCGGATGTGATCGCATATCAAGAAGCTTGTTTCCAGACCAAAGATTCCGAATTGGAATATCACAGATCGAACAACTACAGGAGCGACCGTTTTATGTGTGTTTGTTGATCCGCCAAGAACTGTTCATGATGGGAAAAGACGATTTTTGATGCACGAAATAAGGAACGACCATTTCACATGTAAACACAATAGGAACTGGTTTTGATGTCGATTCCTATGTGGCTGAGAGGAGCGATGAAACCATACACTAATTTCAACATGACTTTGGACAATGACGAGTTCACATATAATTTACACAATAAAATCATTGGTTTCTTCATCGTGAAATACCTACACTAGATGATCGAATACAGCATTAAGGAATTAGCTCACATAACCAATCACTATGAAGTTAAACAGCCCCAACTACCACCGACGGGTGTAATGTAAGATTATGTCACCGAATTGCACAACCGCTTCAATCGCAGTGCATTTTGCATCCATCCAAAAATCAAACTCTCCGTTGTGGGTATCACAAAATTCACACCGAGGCATTCGTTTTAGACCACAGAATACGGTGGAAGAGGCAGGCTCATGGAACCCTTGATTGTCACCCACAGCGTAGAATCCATATTTTCAGGTGACAACGATGATGGTGATGGAACAGGATTCGCATCGGACCCCAGGACGATTCGATGATGTATTACTTTGTATATGTTTCGAGCAACGATCATCAATTCAACGAATACAAAATGCTGGGTTGAAAGTATTTTTCCCAACAAATTTCCCAACGAATTATTCAAACCTATGTCTACGATGTATATGGTGGCCGAAATAATACTCAGTGCGATCCAAATGTTCGGAAGCCACGAATTCCTATTGTAGATGTTTAACAATATGGATATATAACGGGTGCTCCGATCTTAAATCGTCAGATAGGTGTATATTTTTTTCAAGGCATTGACGATTGAGTTCATATCGAGAGCGGTCATGTTGACTGCTTTGAAAATGATTGGAGAGGGTCTCAGAGCATTCGCCGCAATTCCATTGTTGGTAAAATCGGTTGTCGATATCGTCTTGTTAATGTCGGTAATCGCTGACATATTTTTTATCTATATACGCACAAATGGTTCAATGTAGCTATGTAATGATGGATTTTGGTCAAAATAGGAGTTTCTTATATATTTATCTATATAGGAAAGGCTAGCGATCACGACCTTCTTGTCGAATTATCTTTATTATTTTCTATGAATCGCAATATGGTATTGAATGTGGTGGTCGAAATTCCATGTACGAAGTAAACCATCATCGATAGCATTTTGTTGTCCGAGTTTGTACTTAAGTGCAAATCGAACAAATTTAAACTTTGCTGATTTCCACAATACCTGTATGCGATGTCTTCTTTATTCTTGTTTTCCAAATTCAAGTCATTGAGTATGAATAGTTCGCAATAATCTTCGATGTACTGGAAATTCCATTTACGATTCTGCCACGAATTTGAAGTTTTCGATATCCAAAACCAATTTGTCTTCGAATGCAGAATTTGTTCCAAACAAAATTTGAGTATTCGCATTATCTTTGAATTGCATACAATCGTTAAGAAATTCTGCGCGAGCATTTGATATGACAATAATGTTCTTCTGTCGATTCTTGTAAGTAGAATTATTGTGGGAAGTTTGGGCCAAGGGTACGGGGCGACAGAGCTCGAAGCTGATCATACTCTGTCATTCCGGTCGTCCAGCGGCCATTTCATCGTCAAAATTTACCATTTTCCCTTTAAAATCAACCAATTTTCAATCAAAATTTCTCTTTTGACTGTCAAAATGTCCTATTTCCCCTAAAAAAAAAAGCACTGATCCCCCAGTTGCAAAAAACCATACCCCGAAAGGCACTTTTCAAACAATCGGAAGGATATTGTAGGTCGTTTTCGAAGGCAGAGCAGTGGCAGCCATATTGCTTTTATAGACATTGGGTATGCCAAATCGATACGAGGGTCCAGGTCCAATGTCAGATCTGACCGTCTACTATCTTGGTTGTCAGCGATCTTAGCCAACATCTTAGCCTTAGGATCTTTGAACTTAAACCCGAAAAATAAAAATAATATCACAACAATTTATTTTACTAATAAAAACTCCAAAATTATATAGAAATCTTATTTTAAAAATGTATAAAAAATTATTAAAAATTTATTGAAAATGTTATTTTAAAACTTACATTTACGGAGGTCCCCCAGCACCATGTACAGCAGACGACTAACCCCCACCAATGTTTATCATTAGTGAATTAGTCGGTAGGTTTCAACCCCCTTCACCACACACCACACCATGCACACCTCACCCTTCCCAAACGCCAACCCCTCGCAATCATAAAAAATAAGCATAATCGCAAAAAAAAAAAAAAAATTCTAAAATTAGAGGAAAATATAATGCTAACACCACCATCACCCCACTCGATCCCAACCCCCTAACACCCAACACCCTAACACCCAACACCCTAACAACCCCCAATCCTTACCCCTCTTCCCGCACATCCAGTAAAAAAATCGAGAAAAATAACAAAAATAAATAAATTATTCTAAAAATCGAGGAAAAAATTACATCGATGACGCCAACGACCAAGTTTGATAGAAGTGACTTTATCCCAACGACCTTAAAAAGAAAAATCAAGAGAAATGTTAAAAATCAATTAACAAATTACATTAATGACTACAATTTCCAGGGGGTACATCATCCCAGGAAATAATCGATAAACCACTTCCTTCAATAACACCGTGCACAACGATAAGCATTACTTAGAATATTAACGAAAAGAATACAAACTATAAATACAACCTGGTGTCGAGTAGCCAGACCCTGCACACGCACATACATCACAAGTACGTTTTTTAGCATTCGCCAGCACATTGTACCCATGCACATTGTAATAAATAACAAGGCATTCACAAAAAGCTGTTAGAGGCCATTAGAGGCTTTTAACTCTTTCACATTACGAAGGGCAGCACCGGAATGAATCGTAGTTTTTTTAATGTAAGACATTGAGATGCTCTGAAAAAACCCCACTTGCCCATTTCGTGCAAGAAGAGGTCACAGATACTATGCAATTTCGTTTGATGTGAGTCGTTTGCTCAATGGGTGAAGATAATCTCCACAATAGAAAATCCGATAGATCTCAGTTGAGGTGGAGAAATTTCCCACGACAGAAAATACCTTGAGACCTCACTTGCTACAAGCATCAAACTTAATTGAGAGCCCTCCTTGTGCTCATAATCCCTAAATGATAATGAACTTCTCCATCGGACACATATATCCGACAGCTGTCAAAACAGAGGAACCTAAAATTTAAAATAAGAAGTCTTCAATTTTTATTTTTTTCTCTATTTACAGATTGGCAGCCTCAATTCTACCCCCCCCCCNAGTGAGTCACAATTTTCAGCACCATTCACACTAAACCTGGAGCCTTGCAGTGCTGTCATGATATGGAGATAACCATCATATATTGAAAATTCGAGACACACTGAAAAAATCCCACATGCTCTGCTTGCACGAGAAGGATCCAGGATAATATGCAGTTATGCATAACGAGGATAGATTGTCCGATGAGTAAAAAGATTCGCTACAGAAAAAAATCACGAGACCTTCGACTCATCACCACACCTGACACCTGTGTGTTATCGCAAAGGCAGACTTTGCACCATGTCGCGAGCCACACCATGAAGCTATGCATGCCGAGGGTCGTTTGACAGATGGGCGAATAACTTATCCTCCTCAAACTGAATGGGTGAATAATCTTCCCAAAAAAAAAAAAACAAGAGCTCAGCTTTGTCGTAAACGAAGGTGAAGATGGAGGCCTCGCCTCCATCTTCACCCTCGTGGTACAAAATTTTAAGCAATATACTTAGGGCAGGCATGGTGTAGAGCCATGAGTTAAATGCCCAAAACCATACAAATATATGAATTTTCTCTCGGTCTTAGATAATATCGGATGGTGTTTTATGAGTGATGGGAAAATGTTTTTAATGTATAAATAAAAAAACATAAAATACACGAAAAAATTAGTAAATTAAAATGGGAATCGATAGTTTGATTTGATAATTGAAACAGGTCCGTTGTGATAATTAAAAAAAATTATATGATCTAAGGTCGGACTTTGAAACAGTGTTCGTAAAAAAATAGTTATAATCAAATAATGAAATTCAGGTTGGTTCTGAAGTATATGTTGCAGTGTAGGTATGATTATGTAGCCACACGCACCTGATATATAGATTTAAACAATCTCCAAAGGTGATGTATGGTGTAGGGACCTATTTAGAGACTCGAAATTAAAAAATATTAATTCTTTTTCAGACTTAGAAAAAAATCTAGTAATTTTCCCCAGTGTTTCGGAGATTTTCAGGAATGTATAATTAAGACAGGGCGCGAGTTTTAGCCAATGGATACAGGAATGAGGATGAGATAAGAAGTTTGCAATTCGATCAATGACACGAGTTATGGAAGCCATTTTAGCGATGTTCTTACATTAATTTTTCACTGTTTACTATACATGCACAATTGAGACAAAGTTTTAAGCAATCTGTAACTGTTCGGCACTGCATAGGGACCTGAGTTCAAAGCCCTTAATCGTAAATAATATTAATATTCTCGTAGAATTAGAAAAATTCTGATAGATATCGCGAGTGATGGGAGAATGTATATAATATATAGCTGTGATGCATCCTGATACATTAGTTGATGTTCAGACATTGAGAAGTTAACATCGATTTGGAAGAAATCTCTCGCTATACAGTGAAGATAAATTGCGGATATGAAGGCCTGCCTTTGACCTCGACGATCATGGAGCAGCGACCTACATCATCTCTACCTGATTGTCGTTAGTACCGATTGTCCTAGAGATTTCACCTTCGGTCAAAATGCTCGGTGACATGTGATAACCACATGCATGATGAGTCATTTTCGCATGAGGAAACATAAGGACAGTGGCCACATGCAGTTTATGCAAGATGACACACTGAAGGACCACATCACATCAAGAACTGCAAGGATTCGTCTTTTGAGAGACAGCGAGTGTCACCGCCAATACATCTTGCTGCATCGATGGCTACTGATTTTACAGGCGATTATGATGAGAGAGTTAATGATGGAATGATTGACCTGGGTCGTACAGTAGAGTCGGTTTGCGCAGAATGCTCATTTGCAAGATATTCCCGTGGAATCGAAATAAACCGTCAGCTGCTCTAAATACTGATGAACATACAACTCCTGCAACAAATAAAAGTAAATTCAATATAGACTACAAAACAGGAGGTGGAGATGACCACGAAGACAGTATTGATGAAAATGAACATGATGACAGTGAAGAAGCTAAATAAGATTGCGATTTTCTCAATGTTTTGACACCCATCCACCACATTTGGTGCAACAAGTGACATGAAAAAGGTGGAAGAAACAGAGAACACTGGCTACATAGTTCCCGAAGACCCAAACGAACTTGCTGATAGACTCAGACATTTGATTGCTTTGAACAGAGTGTAGATTTCTCGCATATTAACGAGATATTTTCAATCATAAGTAAGCTGAAGGTCAGAAATTATATCGCATGATGTGATAAACTGTTTTCTTCTGAAATGGTAATGTGTAAAATAAGATTATTATTTTAATAAAATACGTTTTGATTGATGAGAAGGATTGGTATTGATCGAAGGATTGGTATCTGAAAAGAGCACGAAAGATAAAACTATTTATCACCCGAGCTTCCCTCGTACATTCCAAGTCTCAGGGCCTAGCACATTTGGTTCGTAAACCATAGACAACTATGCCTATGCAAGTGTTGATAGATGCTGATCATTACCATGATTATATCACACCTGTTAAGAGAGTCGTCCCTCGTATGATGAGCTTTGATTGGTCACATATTCAAACATTAAAAAAATAAAAGTGAGTAACATATTTATATTCCTACAAAATCATCGAGACAATGAATAAAGTGCAGATTCCAACATTGTGTATTAGATTTCAAGAGACGAGACCAGAAATGTAGTTACTGAATGAGAGACTTTTTCATGCTTCTGTTATACTCTATATATAGTTTCGGTACAATTTAAAAATTAATAAACAAAAAATAATTTTATAATGAGGTAATAAATAAAGGTTTTCGATTTGACATATCCTATGCCTATAAATATAATATGGCTACCAGAAACAGACATGTATGCTTGAAGGGTTAGTGGGTGTAACCACTAAGCTCCTTCGTGTAGCCTAGCAAACCCAAGTCGAGCCAGGGGGCCCTAAGTCCGCCAAAGAAGCGAGCCTCAGCAAGTGAGCCTCATGAGCCTTATTTTCCCACCTGAAAAGCAGAGAAGTCACTCATAACACAGAATAATTTATAACTATTCAGTGATATTAATTGCATTCTGATTGTAAGTTCACACTATTGGCATCCATTTTCACACACTGGCCATTCACAAATCTCTTGGTAAAATTCATTGCACTCCTCAGGTATGTAATGGAGCAGTTTCTATACATCATTCGACAGAACTAATTTCATTGGGGCACATACTTTTGGATATGCAAAATTTGTGGATATAACAGTCACCAGATTTCCTGGTTAAGACAGATGGAACGTACGTTCAACCAAACTGTCAATAGAAGTACTAGCTGCAATGCAGGCAGGCAATGGCACCATAGGTAAAATGCATGAAGATGCAAATATTAATTAGCATTTCCTGGTCTCTGAGAATGGTTCTCTTGCAGTTTCTTCTGATAAGCAAGTCCTCTTGTAGAAAGTTTGCCAAGATGTTTTAAAATCAAAGATGTATTTGCGTTCACTTCCTTGATGAGAAACTTCTTATTGTTGCTGCTGTATATTCGGTAATGCTTCTTTAGAGACTGTTTGATGAGCACGAAGCCCCTGTCACAAGGGAGAAAAGAATGTCCCCTGTCAGGAAAGTAGTGATCTATATTCTGAAAGCTACAAGTGTCAGGGTAAGGAACATTATAGCAAAATCATGATTTTTATTCTGGTCACCGCAGTTGTCTGATAACAGAGATAATTAATCAACATCTGAAGGAATGTCATTAGAAGCAGACCTAATTAGGTAATTTCTTACACTGTCCTACATAGTAAAGGTACACCTTACATGTGCTTGTCATCATGTTATGTATGCAGAAAATGTTTACAGTCAACTGATGCAAATAGCATATCTCTTGAACTGGTATTTGTGGTATGTGCACATTTTGCATCAAGTCAAACGATATTGCTACCATGTTTGGTTTATCTCACTTTTGGGATTTTTTTTTGTATAGTTTGAAATATAATTTTTTTAGATCTTCGTTTATGTACCAAAAGTTCAGCAGCTGCACACCTCTTCGCAGCATCATTCAGGCGAGGACTGCGAATTTTTACTTTTAACTCCTCACAAACTCAACAACGGTAAATTTGTGGCCTTCCGAACTACAGGTGAAATTTTACAGTGAAAAACTTATGATAGAACTGATAACTGACATTTATATTAGGGTACCTCTCTGTAAACATTTGAGACATGGTTTTGACATTCAGTCTAGCATCCAAATATGTCGTTGCGTTCGCGCTTAGCGGCTTTTCTTAGTCGTTAAATTTTGTATATGCTTTCTGATTAACCTTAATGTTGCACCTGGAAGGGCATTCCCATTTGTAGGGGGAATCGGGATCGCCTTGGTCCTGGTTCAATCCCTGGCCGGGTCACTCCGGATTTTCGCATTGGGGGGATCGTGATGGACGATGCAATTGGATGGCAGGTTTTCTCGGGATCTCCCATTTACCCCACCCTTTCATTCTGGTGCTGCTATATACTCACCTCAATCACCCCCATTGGTTCTCAAGACCTCGATGTTAAGAGCCATCCAAATCTCTTCACTCACTCACTCTTAATGCGCTTAATAGTTACAGCATGCAGTGCAAGAAATGCTTTGAGACATACCTCAGTCCTGGAATCACCTACTATAGTATGGAAACTGAAGGACTTGGAATTTCTCCTAACTTCATCTACATTCCTTGGTTGGCACCATTTTAGATCATATGATACTATGAGGGACTGAAGGTATACATTGATGTGGTCAAGCACGAGCTCGATGAAATTCTCATCCCTAGTTGGGAAAGCCAGCTTGACGCGTGAGGTTACCAGAGCTGATGATGTATGAAATATGTGCCTGGCGCCACAGCCCTGTGGTGAGCTGATGAAATAAGGATCGGTTCGGTCGACAGCCTAGGGGACTCTGGTTAACACTCCGTCACATACGATGGCGAGGAAGTAGGCCGCCTCGCACGCCTTAATTAATTACAAATGAAACACTTACGATGCTTGTGGAGTTATTTATTCCTTGCGACTCCTTAATGAACACACACAACTTTAGTACAAAACACGTGGCCTTAATAGCCCAGATCTGCGAGCGACCAAGTGGCTTTACAATGTGAAACGCGACTGCGCTTAAAAACTCTCTGATGAGAATAATGTTGCTCTTCCCTCGGCACTATAACGAATAAAACAAATGATCTGGTTCATGAAGTGAAGTCTATGGCAGTGAGTATGAGTTCAGCTTAAGATGTCGGCACAGAGGGCCTTTGCAGGGCGAGAGACTTACACGTCTTAATGTGTTCAAGTGCTGAAGATAACTGGGAGGAAGCGTGTGCCGGCTTCCGCTACCTGTGCGCAGCCGTCGCCAAGCGACGAAACCATGAAGCACTAAAAAATGATTATGAGATGGAAGTGACATGAATTAAATTAACGTAAGACAACATAATTTTTCCTTATACAAATACACAAAAAATGGATTATATTAATCCTAAATGTTTCCATCATACCAGCCGCAGTATTGCCCAGTGTACAATGTCAAATGTCCCTGGCTGTGGCTGTGTCGACTGTCTTCCATGATGACAATTGTGATAATAATTATATACACTGAATAAATACCCTGATGCAATACACTGATGCTATTAATACCACTGAATAAATTAGAAATAATGATGCAATTACACTGATTCTATTATGCACACTCTCACTCGTGCCCACAACCCCGTCGGTGTGGTGTGTCTGGTGTAATGGAATCTACTGTGGCAGTCAGAGTGGGCACAAAAGAGCTCATGAACGTGCAGTTCACATCAACATCTTGCTGATATTTAGTCGGTAGGTCATGAAAGCATGCAATAATATGCTGCTGATCATCGTCTGTAATAGCAGAACAACTGTTTCTCCCCTTGCAGCTGTTTTTTATTATGATCATAAAAAAAACATCAAATTGCCTGAAACACACAAACAGAAAAGATAGTTCATGGCATTAAAGTACGTTTTTACTGCTTTCGGTGTAGGACTGCAAATGTACACTGAAGAGCCAAAAAATCTGGCACACCTGCCTAATTTCGTGTAGGGCCCCCGCGAGCACGCAGAAGTGCTGACAGACGATGTGGCATGGACTCGACTAATGTCTGAAGGTATGCAGGAGGCAATTCACACCATGAATCCTGCAGGGCAGTCCACAAATCCATAGGATTGCGAGGCGGTGGAGATCTATTCTGAACAGCACGATGCAAGGCATCCCATATATGTTCAATAATGTTCATGTCTGGTGATTTAGGTTCCTGCAGCCACTCGGTAGCAACTCTCGACATGTGGGCTGTCGCACTGTCCTGTTGGAATTGTCCACGTCTGTCGGAATGCACAATGGACATGAATGGGTGCAGGTGATCGGACAGGATGCTTACGTATCTGTCACCTGTCAGAGTCGTATTTAGACGTATCAGGGGTCCCATTTCACGCCAACTGCACACGCCCCATACCATGACAGAGCCTCCACCAGCTTCAACAGTCCCCTGTTGACATGAAGGGTCCATGGATTCATGAGGATGTCTCCATAACCGGAAAAGGTCCATCCGCCCGATACAATTGGAAACGAGACTCGTCAGACCAGGCAACGTGTTTCGAGTCATCAACAGTCCAATGGTGGTGTTGGCGGGCCCAGGCGATGCGTAAAGCTTTGTGTCGTGCAGTAAACAACAGTACACGAGTGGGCCTTCGGCTCCGAAATCCCATACAATGATGGTCCGTTGAATAGCTCGCACGCTGGCACTTGTTGATGCCCCAGCATTTAAATCTGCGCCAATTTGGGAAAGGGTTGGACGTCTGTCACATTTCATGATTATCATCAGTCGTAATTTGTCCTGTTCGTTCACGATCTTTCTCCGGCAGCAGCGATGTTGAAGATTTGGTGTTTTACCGGATTCCCGATATTCTCGGTACACTCGTGAAATGTTTGTACGCGAAAATCCAAATTTTATCGCTACCTCGAAGATTCTATGTCCCATCTCTCGTGCGCCGACTATAACACCACGTTTAAACTCACTTAAATCTTGATAACCTGCCATTTTAGCAGCAGTAACCGATGTAGCAACTTTGCCAGACGCTTGTTGTCTTATATAAGCGCTGCCGACCGCATCGCGGTACTCTGATTGGTTACATACCTCTGTTATTTCCATATGCATGCCTATACCAGTTTTTTTGGTTCACCAGTGTATATACATGTAACAGAAACCAGTGGTGTAGGAACTAGTATTTTCCTGGGTGAGTGGAGAGATAAAAGGGAAAGGGGGGAGCAGCAGACAGTTTTATTGATGTCGATAAGTTTGAGTAAAATAATTTTTTTTTTAGGATGCTTTAATTAAATAATATGCTTAACTTTTGTGATATGAACAGCTGACTATTTGCTTATAAAATTTACATATATATAACATAATTTATAATATAATTTATAGATACAAAATTATATTATCATAATTATTTATGTTACCAACTGAAGGACATTTCATATCTACACATACGAAGACCCAAATTATAGTAATTGATACAAATACATAAACAATAAACCTAATAGGGATATGTAAAGTGACTATGAATTCACAAATTTGAACAATACTTGCATTATTTATGTGGAAGAAAGGAATGTATGTACAGATTTTTAAGTAAAAATTTTATTAATTAAAAATATTAGCTGTTGCTGAATGTTAACTTCCTCCCGGAGGTCCTGGAAGCAAACTCTTTAAAAATATCACCAAGTTGAAGTGAAAATAACAGTGAACCATGGATCTGAGCAACCAACAAGTGATTTAGTCGCTCTTGTGACATATTTGCTCTAAGGTATGTTTTTAAACGTCTTTGGTTACTAAAATATCTTTCTGAAGAGGCTTCAGGTGCTGGTAAGGCAAGTATTAGGATAATAAAATTGGTAATTTCTGCAAGTAAACATTTTGCTGTTGATGATTCAAGTTTCGGTTTTTCTGCTACATAAACAATTCCACTGATATTTTCTTCAGGGATGACCATCTTTAACATGAGTAGCTATGCATGAAGTGGATCAATGTTGAAATCTGAAGAATAATACCCTAAGTGCACGATCAATTATTCTGAAGATGTGGGACTTTATTTCACTTATAATATAATTATATTTTCCAACTTGATGTGTTCCTTCATTCCATTTTGATCAAACCGTCTTTGAAGTTCATTTACGAGGTGATCCACAATCTCATAAAATTCCTCCTTACATAAAATTCCTCCTTAATTTTTCTTTTGATGTAAGGTTGGCAGGAGAATTTGAACTGAGGCTGTGTTATAGTTTCTGTGGCACTGTGACAATTGTCTTTTGGGCTTGTTCCTTGAGATTTAGTTTTCTGGAATGTTCCTATGCATCATCGTATATTTGAGAAAATCCTTCCTCAGCTCGAAGTTTCAAATGAGTGTGCATTAGTAAATCAACAATCGCCTTTGCACCTACTGCACATAAGTCTGAACCTTGCATAACCTTTGCTAACACTTCACAAAGACTGAAAATATAATTGTAGCCATAATGAAAACATTGTTTCCATTTTCTGGAGCTTTTTTAACAAACCCTTTTAGTGATGATTTTCTTTCGCTTGATGTGTTTCCATTAGTGATTATTTCTTCCAGAGTTTCTTGTGCACGACAATAATTTGGCCTGAAACTTATAATTGAATGTACTCTGACAGCCCACTGTGTTGGAACAGAGAAAGGATGTGTTGTACTTTCTGCATTGTATTTGGCTGTTGTGTACATGGTGATGAAACAAGTTGTGCATAGATAGAATTTCTTTTTGCACTCTAATATTATATTTGAAGTTTCCTTAACCACCATAAGAACATCGTACATTCTGACGCAGGAAGGTGTCCTGCCTTCCAGACCGTTTGCCACGCTACACATCCACCATATCAACCAGCACCATTGTGCCTTAATTATACAGTGCAGAGCTGCCGGCAGTGTAGTGCGAGAGCAGGAGAGTGCAGAGTAGTGCTGTGCAACTTCATACCAACCTGGCCGGACGAGGGTGCATTTTGAAGGACTCGGCAAACATTAATTATAGGGCAATTTAAAATCAAATAATTAAAAGCAAAATAAAGACACACCAGGCGTGTGGACACTCAAAGACGCCCCTATAAACATTTCAGTGCTTTAGTTATGTTTTTTTGAAAATTGACATATTTTTCAAATTTGTTGTTTTACCCTCTTTTCATGCCATCCACATTTAAATTGTATTTGTTCATTTGCATTGTAATATTATGTACTTATTTGTTCATATTTTATACAAGGGTTCATGTCTATTTAGTTGTGCAAGTGTTTTAGTTCAACAGAAAGTAGTGCAGGGCGAACTGCGTGCCGCCATAGTCCGTGCCTCGCGAGCTTGCCAGAGTCAGTCGTAATCGAGTTTCTCAAGGGGCCAGTATGTGCCGCGTCACACTCTAGGTGCTTTCATGTATTAGCGCCAATCATCTTTAGCTGCAAAAGTCTGGTGTAACTTACTGGAACCTGTTATTTTCTGCACCCACAGACGCCACCTCTTCCTCCCAGGGAATAGCATCGCCTGGGGGAGCGTAACACACCAGGTAACCCACCAGTAATTAATTATTGTGCAGTTGTGCACACCTGTGTACTATCGCAGTTTTGCCTATCTGGCAGGCCGCAGGCCAGACCCCGTATAAAGTTTTCACTTAGAGTGATGTAAAGTTTTGTGCAAGAGTAATTAGACGCTAGTTTTCAGACTTCGTGTTTTTCATTTCAAGCACTGCCTTCGGTCGTTTCGGGGTCTGGGTCACATACAACCCACTTTCACCATAATTTCATGTAGTCTACCCTAATAACCAGCATGCTCAACACCGAACTTTTATCAGTAAAAGGCGTGTTGGTCAGCCTGAATAGGCCCACTTAATTCTGACGTATCAGGCGTAGGGTATGCNGGGGCTCATCAAACAATTTTACCGAGGGACTGCGTACATCCAGGCGAACGGCCTGCCATACCCTGAGATAATCATCAGTAGCAGCAATCGACATCACCTGCTAATGATGTCTGGCACCTAGTCGGTTATCCAACTCCAAACCCACCTAACAATGTTTTACACCACCCCTCAAAACTTCCATTAACCCAACACCACCCAGCCAATAGGCATTAATTCCTTCCTGCTTTCTTGCAATTTCTTTCAATGCAAGGCCCAGAGCACGGTTTGCACAATTTGCGAAACAACTTTTAGGCTGCTCTTCACTGAGTTTTTTCTTTACACAATTCCAGTGACCTGATATATTGGCTGCACCTTCATAACAATGACCCTGTATTTTTCAATGCTTATTGCCATTCGAAGCAGCTAGTCTTTTATGGCAATTGTGAGTATATTTGCTCTATAATATGGTGGATTTTACATCGCAATAAAAAGTTATTTCACTTCTAGTGTGTCTGGAGTTACATAGTGCACAAATGAGGAAAACTGCTCATTGCCAGAAATGTCACTTATAGAGTCTCCAATAATGCCAATGAATGGAGACATTTAAATGTCGCCCACAGTGCTTTTAAGAACCACGTGAGACATCATTTGCCAAAATTTTATTTTGTACAAATGGCAACATGAACAAGGTGGGGACTTTCCAATTAGATTATAATTGTAATGGCATGATGTAATAATACTTAATATAATAATTATTATCTTGGTATTCCATTTAAGCTCCCCGATCGATAGTCATGTAAATAGTTGTTGTATAATCCTTATGTTCAATAAACTCCATCTTATACTGCTGTGATCTACCTAATTATGACTCATTATTTAGCTATGCCCATAACCCCTTTCACATATGTATTGACTTAAAAGTAAATTCATAACAGGTGGCTTGTATCTTGATAAAAACATGAGTACTGTAATGCGAATTTTACATTTTGTTTTTTAAATAATCTCTTAGTATTTTTTGTTTGTGGCCCATGCGCACTATAGAATAGTACTGATTATTTTTTATTTTTAGAGCGTGCAGAATAAAAAATGGTGTCGGGTAAGAGCACATTATAAAATAATCTATTCTGACCCCCTTAATCTCATATTCCTGGGAAATTTAATCATGGAATAACTCTATGTGTGGAGAAAAAACAAGACAGGGTAGGATTTACGATTGGTGATATTTTATCGCACATTAAATAAATCTAAAATATATTTGTAACGCAGACTGATATTTACTGCAAGCTGCCAAAGACGTATGCTGAACCTTAATGTGAGTGACAGACACAAGACATGGTAAAATGCTACTGAATTACACATAACAGCTGAAGAATGCGATGTAAATGGATTATCTGCTGCTACTTGCAAAGTCAGCATATGCAAAAAAAAGTTGACAAATTATGGGTTATGTAATTAATTGCTCCTCACTCCAACACATTGCCTACTAAAATAATTTTGCGCATATTTTTTATTTAAAAAATGCATTCTTAAAAAAAAAACAGAAAATCAGAGTAATGAACCACCTCCGTATGTAAAACTTTCAATACACACAATAATTATTTTATATTAGGAAACTGAATATGATTGGTTAGCTAAATCTTTAACAATATTGCTAACATCGATTGAAGAAGGCGAATTTTTGTGTCCCCATTTAATGCAGTTGTTATACTATATTATTTCAATTGTGGCAGGCAAGAAGAATGTCTGAAAACAAAGATAATATTTCGAGTAAAAATCATCCATGTACTTCAATATTTTAATAATTGTCTAGGAAAATTGTTTTTCGGCAGTAGGGGCATCATTTAATTGAAACTTGTGAGGCACTTTATGTTAACAATAATAATTATATTTAGTTTCAGGCTGTTCACATCAAAGTGAGCACTTTTGAAAGCCCTACTAAAAATATATACTTCCTTATCCATTCCATATTCTTCAGTCGCATTTTATATATGAACACTGCCAGATGTGACTTTCACATGTTCACCCCAGTGCTTACTTTCCATTACTGGCAAAATTATTGTATATATTAGTGATGAGCTGCAAAAAATAATTACTGTGGTCAAGAATAATAGCTTATAAATACTTGCACTTGTTTTCACTATGTACTATGTAAAATATGTGTTTTTGTGAAAACGGTTTGATATTGTAATTACATACTGATGCTAGCCGGATATAAGTTTCCTACATACATATCGATCGGTACTAGCGCAATGTGTAATATTGACACATAAGGCCTATGCAAAACTAATTAATTTTGGATTAGAAACTTCGAACAAAGAAAGAAATCTGGATATTTAAGATTAACATTTTGACAGTTGACGTGAACCCTGCATCCACTAGCTCCTTGTGCCCACTTTGACTGCCACAGTCACAACAACAGATACACCACCCCGTACCAACTACATCAGGTTCTGGTCACTTGTGACGCAAACCGACGCCACTTGTTCATGTCGTCTCAGCACTCGGACCAGACCAGCGGCGTTGGTCGACCACTCCGCGAGCCCCGTCGGTGCCATAATTTAGGCTGTAATTATTTCACTACAATAGTAATATTAATTAGCCAACTGGAACATTTTTATCATTTTACTGTACTGAAGGGAGAGCCAACCGCCCTCTCACCAGAGATCTTAAAGAAATCGCGTATCACCATATTATCACATTTATTTCATGCTAAGGTCATCGGCAGGCCGTAAGTGCTGGGTCCATTTTCACATATTATTCACCTGAACAGTGAATAAACCGCTTTACCAAATTAACTGTGTCATATCATTGTAGGGAACTACACCCTTTGTAGCATCGCCCACAATTTCATAGCAAATTTCAGGTGTTATGAGACAGCCTACAGTCTCATCATCAGGTATAAATAGTGCAACAGTAAGTACGAGACGACATCATCAACAAACTGATGGAGATATCCAGGACCCCTGGGCATTTCGACCACACGACCCTCAACATTAACTCTCCACTTGGTTATAGCGCCAGGCAATCCAACACTAACCAGCCCTGGGTACCTCAACTACGTCACAGTTTATATGACCAGAAAATCTTATATTTACTATTACTACTGCACGAATTAATACATACTAAATTTGGAACTAATACAGAATTATTTTATAATCAAGGCATGTGATGTGTAAATGAACAATATAAATGTATGAGGCTGCATTGCCAATAAGGTACTACATTAAGGTATATTTCCATTCAAAATGTTTTCCTCAGTCCCAGAAGAAAAAAATTTCTTTCCAAGTTAAAGGTAAAAGCACTTTTAAGAAAAATACAATTTTTTATTGCAGCTCTGCACGGTTGCAAAACTTACAGTTTATTCAGGAAATATTAAAGTTGAAATAATGAACCGGATGGGGAAAAGTAACTCTGTGAACTGCTGTGAAATCTTATCTAAAATCATTATTATGTTAAATTCAAGAATATAATATTTTTGGTATTACACCCAATTGTATCTTTTGAAATATACATACTAATGCAGGAAATACTTTGTCTAAATATTATAACTGTTTCAAGGCATATGAGGGAACCATCCTTGAAACAAGAAACGTAAATGTCTACATGTTTGCATAGTTTTGATTTTTAAATCTGAAATACAGTACTGAAATTTGTTTGTATATTTACCGCAATAAGTTTACATGAACCACGTGTCTACGAGCTCCTTGTTCCCACTTTGAATGCCGTAGTCGTGTCCACTCCACCAGATACACCACACCAACTGGCTTGTGGGCCCGAGTGAGAGTGAAGTGTAGTTAATCATAGTATTTAATCAGTTAATTTAATTAGTGTTCATAATTGCAACAAACACTTATCCCGCAAAGTGAATATAAATGTTCATAATTGTCAACATAAGAGACCGTCGTCACATACACAGCCACAGCCAGGGACATTTTACATTGTATACTTGGCAATGCTGTGGCTGGTGCAATATAAGCATTTAGGAATAAAGTAATCATTTTTATTAGGTATTTGTGTAAGGTAATTGTGCTCTCTTATGTTAATTTAATTCATATCATTTTCCATCCCATAATGATCTTTCAGTTTATATTGTGTTTCACTTTCTCACCGCTTGGAGTCGTCTCGCGTCACTTGTGGCGGAAGCAGACTCGACTCCCCCCAGTTCATCTCAGCAAATAAACCAGCATGGTGGTTTAAGTAGTTCTCGCTCTGCGAGGGCCTCAGTGCCGACAAGTAGGCTGAACTCCTTTTCATTGCAATAGTTAATATTCATTACTGGAACTTTTTTATTTATTTAATGTACTGAGGGTTAAGCCACCACACTCTCATGAGAGGGTTTTAACGCAATCGCGTTTCAACTTAAAACCATGTGTTAACAGTTTCCGGGCCGTTAATGACATTTAAGTACTTAATTTGTGTATTCATTCTTTAATTGTAATGAATAAATAACTCCGCAAATAAAGCAAGTATCGAGAACTTTATTTCACATCATAAGTAGTGACGCGGTCGGACGTTGAGCGCCATCTTGACGCGGTCGGTTATCAGAGTTGGAATGTAATGATTATGGATATGCCCGGCGCCACAGCTCCGCGGTGAGCTGATGAGATTTTTGGGTCGTTCGGCCGACGGCCCAGGGGTTCTGTGGTAACACACCGTCAGATATTATGAAATTGCGAGCTGTATGGCCGCTGCGCACGCCTGAATTAATAACGCACTCAAGTTTTATATGTATATAATTATTTTATTGAACACTTTGATCAAACATGTAGTGACCACGTGGTCATATAAACACACTGCTGGATTATAATTATTTAAGGCATGTGACGCTGCTCTCTCCTTGGTGAGATGTAACATAAAAATACTAGTTGCTTCGTGAATGATATGATGATGCGATTGCTGAGTGAGGTTGCAGCCTGTGAGGCTGGTACCGAGGTTCTTGTGAAACTAGACTTACCATGTCCGCTCGCGCCGAAGTGATGTTGCCTACTAGACTGCCCAATGCATCGGCTCGCGCCACCTAAGCACGGCCGACACCTGGCAGTGGAGAGATGAAACAAATGCGACTTAAAATGCTAATGAGATGTAAACATGATATACCTTATATAAACATAATTAAACACAATTTACATAATAAAACACAATTACCCTTGTACTTACATAATAAAACACCATTATATTAATATTAAATATAAGTATTGACTCGTAGCAGCCACTGCATTGCCAACTTGAAAATGTCACATGTCCCTGGCTGGCTATGTATGTGATGACTGTTTTGACACACGATAATTATGGTATACATCAATACTGAATAAATACTAAACACTAATGCACTCGTGCCCACAAGCCTGTCGGTGTGGTGCGTCTGGTGTGGGCACACTGCGGCAGTCAGTGGGCAAAAGGACTCAAGAACGTGCGGTTCACGTCAGTAGTTTTATTTATTAATTAACGCAGGCGTGCGAGGCGCCCAACAGCCTTGCCATCATGTGTAAATAGTGTAACAGTAATCAAGCAACTAATTGACGGAGTGTTAACCAGAGTCCCTGGGCCGTCGACGGAACGACCCACAACACATTAGCTCACCGTGGAGCTATGTCGCCGGGCACAAAATTCCAACATCAAACCAGCTATGGTAACGCACCGCACATCACGTGACTCAAGAGACCGTCCGACTCTATTTATATAGAGGTAATTCTTGTAATAAATTAGTAGCGATCCGAAATGGTGTTAACCCCAAAGCCACATATCCGTTGGGTGCACGGGCCATTGGTCGTTACATCATAGTAGCTCTTACCGCGACATACGACGTAACACACCACCAAGTGACATCAACTGGCCTGTAGGGGCGAAGCTAAAGTGCTAAGAGCCCCAAAGTGCAATCAATAGGGCGCAGCATTTTTTTTACATATCACACAACTTTATCTCATTCAAATGTAGCGTCAGGGGTGGGTTTTATTGTGTTAAGAAGCATCGAGTGTTGAAACCCACACCCCTTTGCCCAGGTGGACTCGTCAATCCCATCAGGAGATGGCTACCTGGCAACACTGTAGCAAGTGAAATACAAATACATATTGGGAAATAGAATACAGAGACTTTTCACAATAAAGCATAAAAGTATATCCAGTGTATATTTATAAGAGGGTAATTGTGTTTTCATAAAGAGAGACTCTCTATAAAGGCAGCCATTACAGTAACATTAAATTAAGTGCGGTGACACTCCCCATCAACTTCACAACATCAATTTTAACAGACATTTGTTAATCAATGGGTGTGTCAGCAATGTTTTTCCTTTAATTTATATAATTTTTCATCAGTGCAATAATGTCACATAGTGCTTACATCATGTTTTAACACTCGGAGTAGGACGTCGATTCACGCAACCTGTCGCGGAATCAGACACCATTCTCCGAGTTCGCCTCAGCACAGGAGCAACACCAGCAGTGTTGGTCATCCTCTCCACGTGCCCCCTCGGTACCACCATTTAGGCTTATCTCACTTCATTACAATAGTAATGTAATTAACCAGAACCTTTGATTTCTTTTCAATACCGAGGCGAGCACCACCTGCACTCCCACAAGAAAATTTAACGCTACCATGTATCTCCATAACACCACCTTGACTTAGGTAATTTTCACGCAAAGGTCACTGGCAGGCTGTAAGTCTGGGTCTGTTTCTTTTAGTATTCACATGTCTACTTCCTGAACATGTAACAAAGTATATTTCAGGCATACGAGACAGTCTACAGTCTCGCCACAAGGTCAACATTTGTAAGTAGTGTAATATTGAGTGTGACAACTTCATCTTCAAACTGACAGAGGCATCCAGGGCCCTCTGGGCCGTCGACCGAACGACCCACATCATTAACTCTCCGCTGAGTTATGGCGCCAGCCAATTCTACACTCCACCAGCCCTGGATTATCTCGACCATGTCAAAGAGCAGAGCAAATTTCACACGAGGCATATGGGAGTCCTACGCACTCCTGGCCTGCTGTAGTTGGTGTGGCCTGTTGTAGCTGGTGTAGTTGTGACTGCGGCAGTCAGAATGGGCAGAAGGAGCTCATGGAGACGCGATTCATGTAACCTGGTATCCAATTGTTGCATTGTCGCCATATAGCTAAAGCAAAGTTTTGTGCTTTTTTATTTTTATTTTATTTTTCATTTCATGTATGTTTGCATTCACATTATGAACCTGCGATAGGAATTGTAGTTTGTTGAACTATGTGGAGCTGTAAAAACATATTTTAGAGAGGAAAGAGACAAATTAATGCACAACAAATAACTAGAGCTGATACAATAGCATACTACCAAATACAACAATTACTGTTATTCACATCATTTTGTAGGAACTCAAAACTTTACAATCGCAAGATCCAGTGTCAGAATGTTTATGAAAACTGCGAATGTTTAATTTTTGCCAGATATTGGTATTGTCACAGTGATCCTATATCAACACATAACCATACAAATGTGTATATGTCAATTCACATACCAGAATAACTCATTCATATGAAACCAAGATAAACAAATTAATACAGAAATAGTTAAATAGGAAGAGTTCTTTGTTCTGAACTCTTAACTGCAATAGGTTAACTTGATTTACTGGAGCTTTTATTTAGTTTACAAACAGTCATCCCCGCTTTCACAGCACCCCTCCGTCAGCTCAATTTTACCGACCCTGGAGGTTTAATTACTATTGTAAGTTTTCACACCATTCTTGGCCTTTTTGCATAGTAACAGCCACTGGTTAGCATTGTGAGTCACGTCCCCTTTATTTGCATTGTATAAATATAACTGTGTCCACTATTCGGCAATACAATTTACTTGAGTTAACCGAAACTTGTGAGTTCTAATTTTAGTGCTGTATTCCGGGCCATGGCCATATCCAGAAAGTCATCGATGCCTCAAAGAGGCATCCTTCATTAAAAAGGTAAAAAGGTAATATTAGGGCGTGCTGGGGAGCCTGAATACCCTGTCTATATATTACATTTTACTGTACATTTGTAGCATGTGGGTCAGGGGATCTAGCCATGTGGTCGTTTACCCACGATCCTGAGAGCTATGACTTTGTGATTATGCATTGAGCTGGGCCCCATTCTATTCGGAATAGGAATATTGTATAATATTCTGATTTTTCTTAACATAGTCGCCGGATGACATCCTAATTACTATCCCCAACCGCTCAGGTAACGTTAAATAGCTTCCCCAACTAGATGTGGCAAAAATAAAGTGTAACAAACACATGTGTGCAAATCCGTAGAAGAAAGGCAGTCAGTCTTAAAATTCTGTATTTGTGTTGCTAGACCAGGAATAACGCAGATCGTTCCGTAATTTTGTGGCGTAGGTCAGGCCAACATAGAACAATAGACACTGAAGTCACAGCCAACAAGTCATCAAGTGCGCACAACCTCGGGCTACCGCACCGCAGTAAACAACCAGAACAGGCGATACACTTAATGTGTGCGAGTAGCCTACGTACGGTAAAGGCCGCTTCCTTTCTGGAAGATGGTCAGCAACTACAGGACTAGACTACTGTGTCGCGTCGACCGTGTGTTCTGTGTGCAACCGTGTCATGTGATATACAAAATACTGTTGAGAAATGTTGTACAATCCAACTGTACCATCCACCTTTCTGAAGTGTGATCAGTGTGGTAAACCCCGAACACTCGATCCCTCGACAAATATAACATTCATGCAGGTATATGCAGGAGCCCGCCGACCGAATACGATGCATACTTCCTTCCTCCACTCGCATCCACAGCGGTTGCCTACTAGTGCATGCGATCCATGTGTGCAGGGGTTGCACAGACACTGTTCCCTGTGATACATGCCAATGCATGATACATACCAGTTGCTTACACCATGCAGAATGGATTACCTTGCGGTACCATCAGTTCCTGTGCTTGCAATGTATGGAACAGTGGACAACATGGCAGCCAGAACTCCAAGAACACGTGCTTTAACCAGCAACCGGTAAGTACCGAAAAAACAACCAGGGTTCAATGTGTAGGGCAGAATTTGTGCGAACATCGTAATGACATGCATAAACTGCAAAGAGTATAATGCAAGTTTTCAACCCACATGTATGTCCGCGGGGGAATGGCAGGCGGTCCGCGAGGGAATGTTTAAGTGTAAAAAGGTTTAACAATAGTACGCAGCCCAATATGAGACCATATTGGAATCCACGTGAGTAAAAAAGGAAATTGACGTGTGAACCAAACCTTTACTGAGATTAAATAACCAACAAACCCAGCGAGTGGAACTCATGCCAACCATGCCTGCATGTCAGGGAATGATAGGAGTCAGCGGAACACAGTTCAAAACACCGGGGCTGTACAGCCCCGAGAAAAGGCAAGTCTATCCAGGCAGAATTACAAGACACCTGCCAAATTTCAGACATTCCCAAACTTTTCCAGGCAAACATCTTAGGAAGCACGGGCGTTCCTCAAAGAGTGCACTACCAAATTACGATGGTACAGAGTGAGCGAGGAAGAGTGGGCAAGTGTCATTGGGAACCAACTACTCGGGAAAGTGAAAGCATGGTGGGTGCCCACCATAGAATACGGCATGTCCTGGGGACAATTCGTATGCAAATTTAGGGCCAGATATGCGAACATGTCTACCACATTAAGACAACAGGTCACCCTCTTTACCGAGGATCTAGGAACCACTGAAGACCTGGACATATTCGTTAGCCGAAAGTTAAGTCTAGCTGACAGACATTATCCACATCTGCTGAAGGAAGACGTGCTCGAAACGATCGTGGAAATGGTGAGACACGATAACCGACTGGCCTTACGGCCCATGGTGTTCAACAGAACACAACACATAGAAAGAACAGCCACGAGTGTAGCATGAGACAGAGATAAGCTCAGGGCAGAAAATTTTAATGCCCGCGGCAAAGAAGGGTGGACAGAGACGCGGAGTGATACTGTGGACACCTGGTCATCCGGAGGGAAGAGCGGCATAAGAGATTATCCCATAATCTGGGACGTCAATAGTGGGAAGGGCCCATCAAACCTGCCTCGCTGCAGCATATGTAAGTACGAAAAATACCTTTGGCACAACATGTGCCCAAACTTGGTGAGTGATACGCAGGGAAACAACAAAGGGGAGTAGGGAAAATCGGGGCCACCCTATCCACCATTGTCGTAACTGGAACTCCCGAAACTACCAATAACAAACATATCCACGACTACCTACGCCAGGTTAGCTCTGCCAGTTATCAACTGATCAGAATACCCACATGCTTGGATGAGTGGAATATCGTCAACTTAATCGATATGGCCGTGTCGCATAACCTCGAGCGGACGGAGTTAATAGGCCAACAGCTGATCACCAGGGACAAACAAATTGTATAATTGGCTGCATTGAACAGGACAAGTGAATGTTTGGGTGAAGTCCATGAGGAAATACATATTCGTGACTGTTCATGGACATCATCGCCCTTGTCTTCGACGAGATACGAGAGGACCTGATTCTAGAGGTACCGTGGCTTAGACAACACAGCACCATTATGTGGGAAGAACATGTACAACACCTATCCCTCGTCTTGGAGCTATTGGCTATTTAATGGTTTATGTGTGCCAATGGAAAATGTAATATAGGGAAAACATGTCTTTAGTATCTGGGCCACATGGTCGATGCAGATGGTATCCAGCCTAGTCACGAACAATTGAGGTTAATTCAAGACTATCCCGCACCCAATACATGCAAACACCTGCGAAAATTTGTCGGGCTTATAAACTGGTTTAGGCGCTAGATACAAGACTTTGCCAAGATAACAGCCTCACTAACCGCCCTGTTGTCAACACAATGTTGTTTCCAATGGAATGACAATGCTCAAAATGCGTTCGAAGAAATCAAACACAGATTCCAAAATTGCAATAAACTGTCCCCTCTAGACCCACAGAGGCATTTATATCTGCAAACAGATGCCAGTCGAGAGGGGCTTGACACCTGTCATGTTTAGTATGATGATGGTGGGGAATGCAGAGACATACGCTACAGTAGCTGAAGTTTGCCCCGCGCGAATGCAACTACGATGTGAACGAGAAGGAATTCTTGGCTATCGTATGGACACTACAACACTACCGCCAACACCATAGTACCAACAATTTTCATCGAGGACCGACAATCGGTGTTTAATGTGGTTGCATAACATGTGCAATGTCTGAAGAAAACTCATGTTATTTCAGGGCTATGATATTGTGGTGGAACACATTCAGGGTGAAGAAAACCAACGAGCCGAAGCCCTTTCCTATGTGCCCTGTACAACCGAAATAGCATGTGATGAAGACGAATGGGAAGTCCTATTCCCGCCAGATAGTCTTCCGGTTGCCCGGCTACAGCAAATCACTGTATACTCGAGTAATGTCATCCAAGACCTAACAAATGATGCAGTATACGAACGAGTACTCGCCACACAACAGCTGTCTGCAGATGTCGTGGAGCGCTGGCCGCAGTGTGCCAGAGAACAACTTGCCAAATTGCATGTGGTCAATAACCATCTGGAGACCCGAACCGCAGTGTAAGAGGGGAACTGGCTAACGTATGTCCTGAAGGAGGGACGAATGTTCGTCCTGGAACACACGCACGACAGCCGCCTGACAGGACACCCAGCAGCCACGCAAACCAAGCGGAAAATAGTAGCCCACTATTTCTGGCCTGGGCTCACCAGGCAATTGCGGGAATTTCTACATGTCTGCGAAGCATGTAACCCCCTGAAAATGTGCTGCACCGATGGTGTTACACAACAGCAACCCTGTGTACCTGACAAACCCTTCGTGACCATCGCCTTGGACCTGATGGGACCATATCCCCATGCCTAAAATGGGAAGAAATTTGTATTGGTGATGATGGATTTGTTCACCAAGTGGTGCGAGGCTTATCCCCTCCCGAGTTCACACCTAAAAAATTTAGCAGGAGCATTGCAGAATGATTTCTTCGCCTACTGGGGTTACCCAAAGGTAAACATCTCCCACAATGTACCGCAGTTCAGGGGAAAGCGATGGCCGGAACTATGCTCAAAGTGGGGGGGGGGAAGTACACCACACAACAGCAGTGTACCAACCCTGCGCGAATCCCATAGAACAACGGAACCAAGAGTTCAAGGTGCAGTTCTGGCTTTGCGTGGGAGATAACCACACTACCTGGACCACCCATGCCCCAGAGGTACTGTTCTTCTTGAGAAACCGACAGAACGAAGCCTCGGGCCACTCGCCTGCATAATTACTATATGGACACAGTCTGGCACAACCCGGGAATATGCATACCCACAACCGACCACGAACTCAGAACCCTGAGAAACAGAGGCACGAGCGGACACCACGGGCAGAGGTTCGAACAGGCCAGGGAACGACAGGAACGGTTCATCCAACAGTGGGTGGTAGAAACCACACAGCTCCCGAAAGAGCTGCAAATTGTACAACAGGTCTAAGTGCAAGAACACCAGCAGTCGTCTGCACACACGCAAATTTATGCGCAAGGCTCGCTCCTTCTGGAGTGAACCCTCACAGTGGGACAAATGGCAGGGAATACCAACTACATAATCAAGATGGGTGCGCAAAGGCAAGTTAAATTCCATTGGATGACCTAAGGGCCACGCCGGATGCGTCGACATCAGACACCGTGGCACCCAAAGGTAACACCATTCAGAGGCAACCAACCGAAGTAGTCCTGGCCAATACAGGATGGCAATCACCGGCATCAGGGATGCGCAGCTACCAGGTCCACCAACACAGACACCCTCAACGACATCTGGGTAATCAGATGCCATGGCAGCGCCACGAACCATGGGGTTTTCCGACACGCCAAATAGCATCCAGAATGACGACCGACAACCAGATGCCCCAGCACCCAGTGCCGCCACATCGGAGGCCCACCGGGTCACACTCGCACCTTTAGTTACACCGTTCCAGACTCCCAGGTTACGTTACTGTTCGGTGACCAGGTACAGTTCCAGGTCGAGCATCTCCTCGACTGGGCGGCCATACACCCCTCAACAGTTTTGATTCCGGATGCAGAGGTACAGCATCAACAGTAGTAGCAGCTGCAGCTTCTCGATGGTGGCAGGGCTGCCAACCTGCCAAGCAGGTGTAGAACCAGCCGACAGACTTTGCCGAACCAGTAAGATCTCACCTAACAAGGATAAGTTGAACCGACACCAGGTGGCATGCAACCCGGCAGCAGAGTGATCCAGCTCTGTAAGCTCATCTCGCAGAGACAGTTGCACCCAAGGGCGAGGGGCCGATCAAACACCTGCTACACCACACAGCCTTGAGCCGCCCCTTCCCGCTGTGACAGTGACTTCCTGGAGGGGTGAGGGCATTTGACGTAGACCACTCCTGCATCGTCTGGCACAGGCACTGTTATAACATTATCGGCCCACAGTCACTGCATCAGTGCGTCCTGCGGAACACACACATCGTGCGTCCAGATGCATGTCTGCATTGTTCACTTGGGAACAGGTCATGACCTGATACTGAGTGATCCAACCGAGTTCCTGTGGTGTCCCTAGAGAGATCTGTGTAATTAGGATAGGAATCAAGTGTTAGAATTTGTAGTAAATAGCATTAGAACTTATCGCCCATGGGAGAATGTTCGTGAAATTCGCCCTTAGGGGATTGCGAAGTAATCGCAGAATAAATTAATGCAAAATGCATTTTTAATGAGGTGAATAGTAGCAAGGCTAGGGTATTTGAAGTGTTCTATATAATTTTCCGAGTGCAATTGTGTGTCTAATCGAGCCAGTTAGTGGCGTGGAAAATAATTAGTCTTTCTTTCAACTTGATGGTTCCAGTCGTAGAGTGCCCCGAATCTTAACAGACCTAGATTTCACATGTGCTCTGCAAGGCACCACATAATCATGTTTTGTATTTGAAATTGTGCTTAATTAAGAACTCTGAACTCTTTACATGATATAATAAAACTTGCTCAGAACGTTTCAGTGTTTTATGTGTGTATTTTTCAAGTTCTATGTTACTGAGGTCAGTTAACTAAATTACCTCGTGGAGTGGAGCGAGNTTTTTCAAGTTCTATGTTACTGAGGTCGCTTTCGGCAAGGATGCCACTCGCCCATGCCATCTCCAGCAGTCTGAGTCCACGGGTCTTAGGTGCTGCATGTGCGACGCGTCGCGGAGAATTTTCATTCTTTGTTCTGAACTCTTACCTGCAATATGTTAACTTGATTCACTGGAGCTTTTATTTAGTTTACAAACAGTCACCCCCGCGTTCGCAGCACCCCTCCGTCAGCTCAATTTTACCGACCCTGGAGGTTTAATTACTATTGTAAGTTTTCGCACCATTCTTGCATAGTAACAGCCGCTGGTAAGCATTGTGAGTCATGTCCTCTTTATTTGCATTGTATAAATATAACTGTGTCCACTATTCGGTAATACAATTTACTTGAGTTAACCGAAACTTGTGAGTTCTCATTTTAGTGCTGTATTCCGGGCCATGGCCATATCCAGAAAGTCATCGATGCCTCAACGAGGCATCCTTCATTAAAAAAGTAAAAAGGTAATATTAGGGCGTGCTGGGGAGCCTGAATACCCCGGCTATATATTACATTTAAATTTGTAGCATGTGGGTCAGGGTATCTAGCCACGTGGTCGTCTAGCCCACGATCCTGAGAACTGTGACTTTGTGCCACCCAGTGAGCTGGGCCCCATTCTATTCGAAATAGGAATATTGTGTAGTATTCTGATTTTTCTTAAGATAGTCGCCGGACGACATCCAAATTACTATCCCCGACCACTCAGGAAACTTTAATTTAGTTCACTAAAACGCAGATATATGTGCCTCACTCACTCAAAATAAATAATAATCCCATTACTAGAGAAAACCATGTAAAATATCTAGAATCATAATTTTTTTATAGACGAACATCACAAATTAAATTTTCATATCAATATAATGGTTTATACAATTTTGTAACCTGGACAAGACATGTGGGATGATTATGGAGATAAAAAAGTATGTTTACTTAACCCTTATAAAAAGGCACTTGTATTTTCTGAGCCAAATATGGGCTTCAGCTGCTATAATAGTGCCATTAAATAAATATTTAACTTCCCAAGTAACACAAATACTAAGGAAATCCATGTTTATAGTAAAATGCTTCCTCTTAGTTGACGTCAGTGAGGTTAACCAGGGCTGGTTGAATGTTATATTGCTGGGTGCCATAACTCAGTGGTGAGCTAATGATGAGGGTCGTCCGGTAGACGCGAACCCTGGTAATCCTCCGTCAGTGAGTTGATGGGTGTCGCTTACTTACGGTTGCACTTTTTATATCTGATGGCGAGACTGTAGGCCGTCTCGTATGCCTGAAATATGATAACGAAATGCATGTGATACTACAAAGGATGGCCTACAATGAATTGACACTGATTTCACTTGGTTAACGGTTATTCACTGTCCTTGCTACAAGTGAATAATGCATGAACGATGCATGATAATGAACCCAGCACTTAAGCAGTGAAAAACACGTGGTCTTATATTTGACATGAACCACGTGTTTGCGATTCCCTTGTGCCCACTCTGACTGCCGCAGTCACAACAACTACACCAGCTATACAAGGCCACACTAACTTCATCAGGCCAAGAGTACGTAGTGCGGGTCGACAAGAATGGAACTTGCACCTTGCACCCGCTTATTAACAAATGTCTGTTAATGTTGAAGTTGTGAAATTGATGTGGAATGTCACCACACTAAATGATTTGTTACAATGCCGGAGGCCTTTCTAGGCAATCTCCATTTGAGAAAAATAGAATTACTCTTATATAAATACACATTAAATAAATTATTACATATTCTCATAAAAGTGATTGAATTTCACTTCCGATGATGTGTTGAATTACACTGGTTACAGCACAGCCAGGTGGATGTCTCCTGAAGGGTTGGAAGAGTCCACCTGGGCAAAGGGGGTGTGGATTGCCATTCTTGATTGCCATAAATACAAATAAAAACACCCCTGGTTGTAGCCGTGGATGCCATGACTGTATTCAATATGTTTGTAAAAATTATGTACACTACTGGATGACACTTCAGGGCACTTATCCCTTCAGCTCTGGCCTGCCAGCCAGTTAACGTCACCTGGTGGTGTGTTGCATCGTATTTAGCTGCGCGAGCTGCAAGGACGCAACGACCAGTGCACCTAACGGCTGTGGCTTTGGGGAAACACCGTTTCGGATAGCCTACCCACTTATTAAAAGATTTACCTCTTGTAATACATTGGTAGGACTGTCTCTTGAGTTGCGTAGTCCTTTTCGGTAAGAAGGTGCAAGTTGTGTTCTTGTCGACCTGCACTACACACTCTTGGCCTGGTATGGTTGGTGAGGCCCATTGTAGTTGTGACTGCGGCAGTCAGAGTGGACACAAGGAACTCGTGGACAAGTGGTTCACGTCATGGTAAAATCTTGTTGAACAAGGGGTGCAGTACTCAGAACACACAGCCTATATATAATAGTATTATATATAGAGGGTTATGCCAGAATAATAACAAGTATAATTCGGCACCTGTAATTTCTAGTACCACATCTACTGACATTCTTCTGATCTAGGCAGTATATTTACTAATTGATATAGGATACAATGTCACTAAACACACTTAAAAACTCCCTTTTTAGGGATATAAATTGTCCAAAGACTCAAACGAGTATATTTTATTTTATTCACATCACTTCTGTGTTTTCTAAAGACCATAAACGTTAACTTCTTCTCTCACATTTTCTTCACTTTGTAACTTCGCAAGCTGACTCGTAGATGTATTTTTACACTGTAGCACCAACAAATAAATTAATATATTTATGCCTTATGATATTTCATTATGGTCATCGTCACGATTAGAGTAAAAACGGGCCCATTATGATATATTGACACAGCAAAATTGCCATTTAAATGAATTTAATATTTGAAATACGGCTTTGTTTTGGGTTTCAAGCGACCTCACACGCATATGTCCAATTACAGCGCATTTGCAGTATGAGTTTACTTGGTAGTCTATAGATCTTTGTCGGCGCTACCTGATCGTAGCTTATGATTATTCCACAATGACGTCACAGCAATAGTCTGCGCAATAATGACGCAAAGTTGATTTCTAACACGCGAAAGTGAAATAAACTAAATTTGGTAGGGTGAAGTGGGTGTGTGGTATTTACAGCAAAAATAATTGGGAGTTTATTTAGCCGTAATGGTTGGAAGTAAGTGATAACCGTAGCGGAAGCCTGTCATTCACAAATTTGTATGTTTAAAGCGCAACTTGTACTTATATATTGAATTCATATCGATATAACCTAAATGTCAGGCAATAGCTTTCATATTTGGAGATCGAATTATACGGAATTTGGAAATGTGTTATTTATTTGCAGGTGAAATAATTTCATTATGTGTTCATTACTTTTGTTTAAATGACACTGCTGTTTTGCTTACTACTTATGACGTTAATTAAACTGACGTGTTTTGTTAGCTCCTTTGGGTGAGGAAGTGCTGCAGAAGTTTCGTCAACATTTTTATGCTGAACCAAGAAATGTATTGGCGCAGAACGTGTGTACTAAGATTGATCCCATGGAGGCATGTGTATCGAGGCAGCAGCTCGCAGTCACTCATCATGTTTTTACACATAAGGTAAGTCAAGTCAGTGGTGGGCATAATTCTAAATTTTATAAACCGCAGTTTAAAATAAAATTCTGTAATTATCTAGTGTAGGGGCTTTTCTGTAAAAAAAAAAAAACCCGAAAAGTGGTATATTTCCACTATACTAATTATGCAGAACACGAATATACTAGGGGCATTAACGTCCGACCAATTTCGTGATATGTGCCCACCTAACCTAACTGAACCTAATCCCACGACGAGTGAATCACTATTTTACATTTTTAAACTAACCTAGGTTTGTAAGGTGTTAATCTAACCTAGGATAGTAGGATTTTAGTCTAACGTCGGATTTTAGGGTTTTACACTACGCAAGGCTTTTGTCCAATCTAGGATATTAGGATTTTAAACTACGCTAGGGGTAATTATGCAGTTTAGGGGCTTTTCTGAACAAAATGTCCTAGACCAACAAAAGTAGCATTAATGGGTTCTGCACAGCTCACCTTGTTCATATTTAGAAGGGGGTCATGTTAAAATAAGTAGAATATATTTTAACAAAATTGTGAAATGTACGAGCAGTTTGGCCGGACTGTTTACGTTTAAAACCCTAAAATCCTATGTTAGTGTATAACCCTACAATCCTAGGTTCGATTATCACCCTACAATCCTAGGTTAGTTTAATAATGTAAAATAGTGATTCACTCATCATGCGGTTAGGTTCTGTTAGGTTAGGTGGGCACATGTTACGAAATTAGTCATATGTTAATGATCCTAGTATATTTGTGTTCTGCGTAATTAGTAGAGTGGAAATATNTAAGTGGGGAGGGGGGGGGTTTTATACTGAAAAGCCCCTAAACTGCATAATTACCATCTAGGATTTTAGGGTTTTAGTAACAGTTAAACACACTGGAAATCTATGAATCAACTCACCTAGATAGGCGACCCATTCTACTGCAGTGCATCTTACCTCAATCGACAAAACACCACGATTTAATAAAACATAAAGTAACACCTGCCACATAAACAAATATTACTCTCAGAAGAACTCGTTCTTGCACCCTTCAATCTTAAATCACAAGCCTTCGCATGGTAGGGATTCAGACGTCACAACTCATGATCACAAAAAAACACTGTAATTTTTATGTATAAGGGCTTTTCTGTAAAAATAAAAATAATTCACAGAAAATGGTATATTTTCACTCTACTAATGGTGCAGAACACGAATATACTAGGGGCAGTAACGTCAGACTAATTTCGTAATATGTGCCCACCTAACAGAACCTAACCCCATGATGGGTGAATCACTATTTTACATTTTTAAACTAACTTAGGATTGTTGGGTTTTACACTAACCTAGGATTTTTGGATTTTACTCTAACCTTGGGTTGTAGGGTTTTACACTAACCTAGGATTGTAGGATTTTACACTAACCTAGGATTGTAGGATTTTACACTAACCTAGGATTGTAGGGTTTTACACTAACCTAGGAGGTTTGGGTTTTATACTAAACTACGAATTTAGGATTGTAGGGATTTAAAGGAACTGTATAACACACCAAAAGAATGTAAATTGACTCACCTGGGTAGGGGGCTGGTATAATTCCTCTGACGTTAATATGTGCAAACAAACATATTTCGCAAGTTTTTTAAAATATGTTCTACTTATTTCAACATTATGCCCTCTTGAATATGAACAAGGTAAGCTGTGTAGAACCCATTAATACAACTTTTGTTGGTCTAGGACATTTCGTTCAGAAACGTAAGCAAACTGGCTATACCGCTCATTTTGCAATTTTGTTCAATTTTTTTTAAATATTTTGTACTTATTTTAAAGCCATGCCCCTAGTTTATTAGTGTTCTACGTGATCAGTAGAGTAGAAATATATCATAATTTTGAATTTGTTTTGTGTTTTTCAGAAAAGCCCCTAAACTTAATAATTACAGACAAATACAGCAAACAGCCAATTCGGTGACGGCACAATTCACATTTGTTCACATCACTAATGCATTACTTCACCAAATATTAAGGCGTCCGACGTAAAAAAAGAGCCGGGCCGCTCGTACTGTTAACTATTTTATTTAATACGTTCTACTTCATTACGCCCTCCTGAATATCCGCGGCCACTAGGTAGCGTGGGAAACAGCGATACGCAGCCATTAAACATAGGGGCCGAAATGCTAGTACTTTTGACAAATTTTTTAAATATGATCTACTTATTTTAACATCAAGCCCTCTTCAATATTAAAAAGGTAAGCTGTGCAGAACCTATTAATGCTACTTTCGTTGGTCTAGGACGTTTCCTTCAGAAAAGCAGTGACACTAGATAATTACCTAAAAAATTCCATAAATATATTTTTCTGTTTACAAAAACTTCTCAATCGTTCCTAAAACTATATTTGAACCAAACATAAATCTAAAGGGACTTATTTAGTAAGGAGGGGCTGTGAATATGAAAGAAATTGAGGTAAAAATGTGAAAATAAATTTTAGGCATGTTTAGTAAAAATTATTTCCAACCTGCAATTGTTTCTTTCCCTCATCCATTTTCACTCTCCAGTCTCTTCTTAAATCGCCCAACCCCCTTCACTGTCACCAACTTCTCCTGCAACACATTCCACTCAGTCATTGATTGCACCAGCATGGACTGCTTTTTCCCTTTCCACCTGCCTCCATAACCTCTGAAACTTTCTGTTTGGGCCTCTCCCCCTGTACATCCTGTTGGCTACGGGTGGGTTTTACCACCTGCCGCTAAATCTGAAGGTTGGCTTGCTGGGAGTTGTGCTTGACTGCTAACTAAATAGAAGGTAGATTTTTACTACTATTGTATAGTCTGTTTGTATTCTGAAAGACTTGAGTCTGATTTTGTAGATGTTGGTAACAAAAGTTACTCTAAGCTAGTGACTTCTAGATTACACTGTTTCAAGAACACCATTTAAACAATTTTAATTGGTTGCTTTTTATATTTTTAATATGGTGAACATAATATTTTGTATTTTAAAATTTATTAGTAGCTAATTTTTATTTAAAAATACCAAAATTGTGTGGTTAGTATTTTAAGCTTGTGACAAATATATTTTGTTTCATATCTGTTACTCCCAATTGATTATAATTATAATAAACAAATATTAACTGATATTTACAATATTTATGTCTCCGTGGCCATGTTGTATTTACACACGCAACAGACAGCAGCACATCCATGGACAATGTGCAAAAATATAATGAAATAGTAGAGTTTTCCCCTGCATTTCACGAGATACCACTCTTTAAGTGAAATATTATATGAGCAGTGTACGAATTTATAATTTGACTTGGCCTATATTTAATTTAAGTTAACAATTCCTTTCCTTCTTTAAATACTCGCCAACATCTGAACATTTCTTTATTCAAAAGCAGCACTTATGATTCATTGTGCAGCCGCTGCACTTCATGGTCTGTGGTTCACAGTTTCCTGTAAGAAGCAGTACAGTAATGTCCAAAACAAGTACTGATTATCAAAACGAAAATGCCATTGTTGAAAGTCTTGACAAAATGTTACTATATGGTAGTATTTATAATATAAACACACAAAAAGAAATATCACATTTTTGGTGAGTATTTAAAATCACTCAGCTGTATTTAATATTACATAAATACTCATTATCGCCATATTTCTGCTATGCGTTCCAAATATGGTGCCATTTTATTTCTCCCCAACATCTGATTGGAATAGCTTACCTCTGGTTCATCCTCGGTAACCAGCAACTGGGAGCTAAATACGCTACTAGACGTTGACTCTGAAGTGGTAAAATGAAATTCAGTGTTAGCCAGTAGCTAATTTTTGACCTGGAGATTAACAGGAATGGGTAAAACCGGCCTTAAATGTTACTTAACTTCCCCCATCCTTCCACTCCATTCACTATCCTGTACATCCTGACCAGCCTCTTCAATATTTGTCTGTCATTAGGGGAGCTCCATCCTAACTCCATCATTAAGGATGGCCTATTATTACTTTCTTTTCATCCTCACTTTCACACCTCTTCCTTCCCCATTTATCCTTAACCTACCTCTCTCCCATTCTTTGCACCTTCTCCAGCTCCCATAACTCTTCCTCACATATGGGTCCCCAGACTGTAGCTGCATATTGTTATCGGCCTAATCATAGCTTTATGAGCCTTCTTTACCTCCATACCAACCCCCTTCAAGACCCTTTTTTTTTTGCCACCTAAGATCACTCTGAATCACCACCCCCAGGTACTCATATGTACTCTGAAGCTTCTCCTATGCCCACCATAATGGTGAAAAACTAGACCCAGCACACTACCCTGTGGAGCCCCCCCAATGTAACCCCACCTTCTTCCGACAAGGAATTCCCTACTTTCACCCTTTTTTTCTCCCCCTGAGGATGTCTTCTGTGCAATCCACTACCCTCTTTCATCCAGTAGCTCATCCACTTTTTGCAACAAAATACCATGGGTCACTTAGTCACCTTCTGAAAGCCTATGAAGCAGGCATCCACCTGCTTCCCCTCATCAACTACCTGCACCAAATCCTCTATCAGTCTACCCATTTTAGGTAAAAATGTGAAAATAAATTTTAGGCATGGACTCATTTGTATGTTCAGAGCATAATTAATAATTATCTGCATATCCTGAGAATACCTCCTTACCATAGGTGCCAACTTATCTCTAGAATGTTGCAAGTCTTTCTTTCTGTGACAGTACCCATGTTCATTTAAATCTTCTCTCTTCTCTTCCACCATTTCTTTTTACGGTAAATATCCAGTTTAGCTGCTTTTCTGAACGAAACATCCTAGACCAACAAAAGTTGCATTAATGGGTTCTGCACAGCTTACCTTGTTCATATTTAGGAGGACGTAATGTTAAAATAAGTAGAACATATAAAATAAAATAGTTAAAAGTATGAGCAGCCCGCCGCTTTGTTTACGTTGGATGCCATAATTTTTGGTGATTTTCGACATCATGCCATTACCTTATTGGCAGTAGGTCGTTGACGTCATCGTAACAGTCTTTAGACGTCATCTGCATGGAATTTCAGTTGCCGTTCAGATGGGAGATAAGTGTGGTTGTGTTGTTGCGACCGGGAGTTGTGACATCAGAATCCGACCGATTTAAAAACTGAGAGTGCAAGAACGAGTGCTTCTGTGCGTAATATTTGTCTATGTGGCGGGTGTTACTTGTTTCGTCAAGTGAGGTAAGGTGTACAACAGTTGAATTGGCTGAGGACAGAGGAATTGTACCTGCCGCCTATATAGGTGAGTTAATTCATATTCTTCTGGTGTGTTTTACGGTTCCTTTAAATCCCTAACATCCTAGATTAGACTAAATTTGCAGGTTAGTTTAAAACCCTAAAATCAGATGTCAGTTTATAACCCTATAATCCTAGGTTAGATTAAAACCCTACAATCCTAGATTAGTTTAAAACCCTACAATCCTAGGTTAGTTTAAAACCCTACAATCCTAGGTTAGTTTAAAAATGTAAAATAGTGATTCACTCATCGTGAGGTTAGTTTCTGTTAGGTTAGGTGGGCACATATTACGAAATTAGTCATATGGTAATGACCCTAGTATATTCGTGTAATTAGTAGAGTGGAAATATACCACTTCTCGGGTTTTCTTTTTACAGAAAAGCTGCTAAACTGGACAGTTACCATAATTTGTTCTAAAATATTACTGTATATGACATATTTTGAAATGAATGAGGCAAGCAGATTACAATAAATTATACTTATTACAAACTGAAGTAGTCACCAATCATTGTTTTATAAACCCAGGGAGGTGACATTCCTGTTGGCTGAAAAGTGGAGGGTTGACCACCCCCTTGCCTTCCCATATTTGACACGTATGCTCATTACTGAATTTATTTCAACAATATTAGCAGAATTACATTATTATGAACCTAAATACTGAAAACTGGAGCAACTGTGGCCCAAATATTTGAAATGTTTTATTTAGATCTTCGTAACTTTACTAATTTTAGTAAAATTAAGTTCTTTAATAATACAGAATAAGCATTCATATTTCCAGAATGTTTTTCATGTATGAAAAGTACTTAGCCTAAAGAAAACATTGAAATATATTTTTTTTCACATGTTTAGATTTTTTTTTGCACTTTATTATATAGGCCTATGCCTTGAACGTATAACAAATGTTTGTTCTGTTAGACTGATTTGTTTTTATTTTTTGTAGTATTTGCTGTTTCAGATACCCTGTAAATATATTCTTACGTACATGCTCTAATTAATTATGATAAAACAATGTAGTTCAATTAGTTTTCTTACTGTGTTGTGAATAATTTCAGTCTTCAGTGAAAGTTAACATGCAATGACTACATTTCTCTATTTATGTTTATTTAATAAATTATGTGACCATGTACAACCAAATGTTAATAAAAAAAACAAATAAAATGTTGACCTTTATAAAAAATTCATAAATGCCTCAAGTCCTGGTCACAAACAACATAAACAAAATTCCACAATACAAAACAAACAGTGGCATGATAAAAGAAACTAAATAGAAATAGAAAGATATATACACAAATAATCAAACATGCTGTGTGATCGTACAACGGCACAAAAGAGAAAATCAAATAAAAAATATAAACACAAGACTTTCTTCTAAAATTAAAAACATATATACAGGCCCAGCGGAAGACTTAACTGTCTATAAATAAAAGACGTGACTTGTGGTTGTGTGTTGCTAAGTAAATATTTTCTTTGAATTTATTCATTTTTTCTTTTCTTTCAAAACAAATGTAACTTGTTAATTGACATAAGTGTCGCAAGGCAACAAAACAATCCAATAATTCCCATGATCCGTGTTATCCAAATATCCACTGAAATGCCGGCCAAACTGGACAGAACAAATAATATCCAGAAACAAATAAATTATGTTAACTTTAAAACTTCAAAATATTATGCATTAATTGCAAAAAAAAAAAAAAAAAGCTTTAGGATGCATTGTTAACATCTAATGTCGCACATAGCATAAAATACAAAGAGTGCAATATTCTTAAACTTAAATCGGTTTTTCAGTATAAACATTACAAATCAAAATTATGCACTGATAACTAATTTTTTTGGAACAGTTTTCTTTTTGAAACGTTAAATTCTAGTGCATAGTTTTAAATTTACTTAACTTTTGTTTATTATTTGCATTATAAAGGGTGATAGTTAAACTTTCAAATAAATATTTCGTAGGTAAAGTTCCATTCAGACTAAGCTGTCTTGATGAGCTAGCACACAGTAATTGACTGGCAGGGATGCAAAGGTGGATTCATGCACTTTTCCTTGGAGACTGGGGAATCGGAGGTGGGTGCACACAGTTCCGCCAGTAAACAGAATTCTCAAAAGACTGCGTGTACTCTCACATCAGGAACACTCCAGAAAAAACTGAGACAAACCAGGACCTGAAAACCATAAAGTTTTGAGGTACTGGGTCCGGGAACGGGAACTCTCACTAGAGACAAATAAACAATCCACAAAATTAATAAATGAATTTGGTATCTGTTGCTTGATGGAGAACAAATGAAGCCACCTTAGTCATACTCACCACAGAGGGTAGAGACGAAAGTAGTGATCAAACTACATGTTGGTGTAACTTGCCAAACACCAACAAAAGCACACATCACAGAAGGGTAATAATAAATTAAGAATTGTGGCTTTTCCAAAAAAAAATATCTAAGAAAATGCTATAAATTGACGTTACTCATCACACATAACACGAATTTACAAGAGGCATCATGATATTCGCAGTACATACTGCCAAATGCGATAGTGGAGAGGGCTGTGAATTTGGGGTAAAACATGAAAAATGTATGTAAATTACATGTCATTTGGGTCCCTTAACCATGTGAAATGCAAGAAGACCTAATTTACTTAACCTAACTTCACAATATGTTAATCCAGGGGGAGAGTGTTCATACACGCGTCGGTTCATACACCCCCTGTGATTCACCTATCCTGAAGTTAGGTTTAATTTTGTTAGGTATTCTGCATTTAGAATGGTTGGCGGCAGCAGTACGTAAGCCCTTCAATCCCCACAGTAACATGCAATACTACACAGTACAATTCAGTACACTATATACACTTTCCATGCTAAAACTCTACTATTATTTATGTTGCTCACCCATGTAAGTGGCAAATATAGCTCCTTGGTGATGCTTTGCTGATAACTCACATGTAGGACACATTAACTTATTCTATTTAGTTTGTTTTAAATTCTGCGCTCACTCATATTTCTGCACAATAATGACTATATTTTTAACACTTTTCATGGAAACAGTTGCAAAAAAACGCTCGTGTTTCTGCACAGTAATTATATTTTAACACTTCTTTTGAAACAATTGCAAGGATCACTTGTATTTCTACACAATAATTATATTTTACACATCACATGGAAATAACCACAAAGAAACACTCGTAATAATACTCGTAAATCACAAGCCTTCACATGGCCAAATTCACTCGTTTTCTGAACTTCTGCACACTATCAGCATTCAACCATCACATGAAATAGGTAAAAATTAAACCGGAAGACCAAAGTCGATGCACATTTGTTTCCTGTCTCTGTGCATTGTTGTTCAACAAATATAGCATGGTGANAATTGTTACCAGGCAAAGCCGTGCCAGTTCGGTAGTATATACTGTGTGTGTGTCTATATATATATATATATATATATATATATATATATATATTTTTTTTTTCTACTGCTTATATGTTCCATAGTACAATCATCTCTTGAATATCACTAAGGTAAGCCTCACAATATTCAAAAACAATTTAATGATATTCCGTAACTGCTCGATTACAGTGGTTTATAGTTGTATAACCTTAGCGCGTTGGCAAAACATACCCTGTGAATAACGTTTTGTAAATTAAGGTTTGGTTTCCAGAAATGTTCTCACATTTAACACAATTCAGCAAACCGATTGAAATATATTTTTCAAAAATTTTACGTGTTTTACTGCAAAAATACTTCAATCTTCATAACCCTCCTCACTATCACATTTCATGGTTCATACTGCATATTACGTTTTACCTCATGAAATTTGTATTAAGTGTGATTAGTAATGTCCATAGAAACCATTTTCAGGTATTATTTTGACATTTTTCGGAAAAGCCACGAGTCTTCCAAGCCAAACAAAAAGTTTAGAATTTTGATGATAGATGTCGCACGCTGTGCAGAAGAGGCTAAATACGCTCAGACACACAGAGTTGGGGGAATATAACACGTAAATAGAAGCCCATTTTGTGTATGAAGTCGCATGCTGACGGCTTGAGAGAAATGCGGAATTGCAAGCTGCAAGAAAGTGAGTGAAAGGGGCGACTCAAACTGCAACGTTGCTATGAACATCCGGTCGATAGAGAAACAACTCTAATGAAATACTGGCCTGCAGGCGACTAATGAGATTAGAAATGTAACTTTCAAAGCACAGACCAAAACTGAATTGAAATAATAGTAACGAGAAAAATATGTAAACTGTGAAATAAAGGCAAAGAATGATTCAATTAAGTGAAATTTGTAAATAATGTTCTATATATGCATTGATTAATAATTAAATCAAATAAACAAAACATTTACTATAATTAATTATGTCATAAATAAATACCAGACTCTGAGAACGCAATTAATATTCCAATAAACCTTAGATTGCTCAAATGAGCGGACATACAAATACCCAGGACAACTAAAAAATACCACATATGGTATAAGAGTCGAAACAAACCTAGGACAAGACTAAACAACAAAATAAATAAAGTTGGTGTCAAGAAACTTCTCATGATCCCAAAACAACAGGGCAAGTCCAAGTGTCAAGGAGCAAAACAAAATGTGTTTTGCAACAGTCCCACAAGCATGACTCCAAAACAAAGACACAAAGAAAGGGACGAAAACCCAAACCGGTGCTGGCACGAAACCAAACAAAAGTTCTGACAGTCTCTAACTAAACTAGCAACTAGTGTGTGTCCTGAACTGCAGATGGTTAATCAATCCACCGACAACCAAGAAATCAACACTAGGCAAACTCCACACAGAGACTGATACAAACTACAACACAGTGCCACCAAAATTTATAGGCAACCAACACGATTGAAAGAAAATTCCAAATAATGAACTTAATTGAAAATTAAAACCAAAGTTAAACCTCACAAGTTAATATTAGGTTGCCATCAAGAATTCAATGACACAAAATGCAGCATCTAAGTGTCATACCAAAATCACTCCACTATGTTAATCAAAAATTTATAAATATAAGTTAGAATAAAACTCAAAATAAAGAATAGGAAATAAAAACAAAATTTTTACCGAACTAGCAGCTACTCCAAATGCTTACAAAGCTACAGAGAAAAGGCAATGCAAAGAGAAACTGCGTCCCATACCACAGCTCTCAAAAAAACGTGCTCGCAACAAATGCCAAGACATGAGTACCAAAGTATTGAAACGCGAGACCAAATCCCGAAAACCAAGACACAAAAGTAACTGCACAAAAAGCAATAATTCAAAAGTTAATCAAACTTATGCCATAAAAAAGAAACTTTGAAATAGCAAACAGTAATTAGTATTTGAATTTAATAAACAGACAAACACAGATAAAATAAAAGGCAAGAAAGAGAAAAAAAATTTCAAACACTACCTCAAATCAAGAGGGGGGGAAACCTGGCACCTCACCGCAGTTTAACAGAGCAGGTCAACAACGTTGGAACCCACCAGATGCAGCTGAGAACAATGTGCCATCCACTGCGACCAACACTGAAAAAGCAGCACCTACTCTGGCAAACTCCACACAGCAGATACGTTCCACTGGAGAACAGCCATGGTGCACCAACACTATAACAAAATTCAAAAAGGACAAGTATAGAAAGTGCAAGAAAACAAACCTGAAAGAAACATGAAATAATACAATTTAGATAACCCTACAAAATTTAGACCAAACTCATAGCTAACACATGTCACAACTTCTGAGGACCAATACTCTGCGCAGCATATCACAAGGTGACTGAGCATAAAGCAGCTCACCATGGGTAATAGCCAAACCTGGACATTGATGCAAAGTCAGCATCCCACAAAAAAATTGCAACACATATAACAAGATTACAGACCTGAAAAATAACGCTTAGGGCAATTCAGATGACCCTGAACAAATGCACTGTTAAACAAACACTAAAACAATATATAAAACTCAAAACTGAAATTTAAGCAATATTTTCTTAAATAAAAAAATTAAAATTAAATCAACACTGTAAACACATTTGAAACAGCAGAATAAATACTACACTAGAATATAGACCAGAAAAAGAAATACTTCTATAAAGTGATAGTAATTATAAATTAAATAAGCCAAAATAAAATATCCACACATTATGGAAAACTAAATCACAAAACTCGAGACAAAATAATTCACGAAGCAAATAAGGCCAAGATGTAAGAGTATAAATAAATTCGGAAACAAATACGAGACAGGGTCAGAAATGCAGTCGAATATCAAAATATGCACAGTTCATACTAAAAATAATAATTAGGTATGTTATTTTATACAAACAAATAACTTTCAAAACATTTTAAAACATTGTGATGCAAAGTAAACATGCGACAATGTATTTAGGACTGGTAGTACATGGCCATGGGAGCCATAAGTAACTAAGAGTGGCAGCCCTGGAAAGCACTAGCATGGTGCCATCTCGTAAACTATGATCTACACAATATAAAATTATGTGATTGCAAAACACAATATTAAAATAAAGTACTGTAGTCCTTACTTAGTTTAAATGAACTTGCGATACACAAACAAATTAAAACACACATTATATAATCACATAGCAAGAACAAGCTACTGTATTATAAGCAAAGAACCACATGCAAAGTCACAATCAAAACATACTTAAAAATAACATTCTGCTTGTAGCAAAAGATTATTTAGCTACCTGTTGAACAATAACACAACATGGCGGATATTAAGAACTAGTCTGGTTGTAGCTGCTGCAATGTTTTAGTAAATGAATTAAGTAAAACTCTCCATTGTGAAGCATTTTGTGCCATATTCAATGTGTTAAGATCTTAGCGAGGGGAAGGAATGCGATGCAATCTCCAAAATAAATAATAAGGTTAAGTGGTTCTGTGAAGATTGTAACTAATCACATAGTGACTCCATCCTAGCACTACCACTACCTGGCTCCTGCTCACCTCGGCAACATGCAACCATAGGTTTCCAGTCTCTGAGAGCACCATGCAGACCATCATCAGCACCAGCATCAGTTGGTTGACACCTACCACATCTACTCCCATCACACCACCACCGTGACCTACGATGCACAAGGTGATTTATACCAGCTCCTTCAAGCCAGATACGGTCAATTGTTATCCCAACACCACCCCGGGGTTTGGGTTAGTGGAGTACTAGCTGGGTGACCCACAGTACAAGGATGCCGTGAAAAATATAGAAGTCTGCAATGGTGTGAATCATGCCTGCTCCTATTACACCCTGGTATTTGCCTATACTTGAGCATCATGAATGCAGATGGCAAGTTAAAGGTTTATTTTATCGACAGAATGGGTTGCAATTGCCAAACCTGCATGATGTACAAAATGAGGCCAGATGTAGCGCTACCATGTAGCACCAATGATCTGATGTAGCTGAACTAAGATTAAACAGTCATAATTACAGTAAGCTTTCAGTGTAGGGAGTAAAAAATATGACGAGAGGGTCAGGAAACAGTGCTTTGCTTCGGTGAAGAATGTGACTGCGAGATGCGTAGACTCCTACCGAATGAAGAAGCCAATGTGGTCCAGTTCGTCGAGTGGATGACAACATACTGCAACCTGCTTTGCAAGGTGAAGACCAGCTTGCTGGGTGAGGATGGCACTGGCGATGAGTAGTGGATGTGAGAAAACTACTGATGTTGCATGCACGTTAGTTATAAGTGTTAAAAAAAAATTTTGAGGACAAGAAATGATTTTGGTTTGTGCAAAGTGGGGTGAACACAAAGTGTCCAGAAACACTTACATATGCTTGTGTTTGATCAAAGGTAGTAGGGAAAATTTAGAAGAATAATTAAAAGAAACATAATAAGGACTGAAATTATATTTATGCTCAGTTACCTTGATGTGTGTAACAAAAAAAATACTGCAGTATTCTGTGTTGTAAAAAAATCCAGCAGGGAAGACACTCAATCATATTTGTAGTATTGATTGTAAACAAAAAGAGTGTAATAATTTAGAGATGTAGAAATGTGTATGCATAAACATTGCTGTAAATAAATAGCCATGAAAAACTTGAAAATTTCTGTAAAATCATTGGTGTAATTCCATGCCATACATTTTTTTTTTGTTAAATAGGAGAATATATATGAAAGGAACGATAATGGCAAAAAGAAAAAGCTCAAGTTCAAAAGCATGCTTGTCAAATTGCTAACTTACAGGTCTGCACCTGTGCAGTATCAGATAGCCAGATTTTACACATGTGCATGTGCAAAGTCTGCAGGTCTGTAGACATGCATGCATTTGAAGTATAGCATTAAAATTTGCCAGCCACACTCCCCATACACATTGTCACCAAAAACAAAAGTTTTGTACGAAGCTGCTTGCAACCGTAGGCTTTTACTCTTGCACATTACGAATGGTCGCACCTGAATAGGCAGTCATAAGACAACAAAGTGAGTGAAGTCAGTTCCTTACATTCCTTACAGTCCATTACAAGAGCATGTGTGCCTGCTGGAAAAAATGCATCACATCTTCGTTTCTAGCAGGAATAACTGTTATCAAGCTTATGTGAAAGACAGCATAATTTTCAGGCTGGCAACTGACCATAGTATCTGCCATGGTTCATACGACTGTGAAAGGGGTTTAAGTGCGAAACTCTAATATCATCGTTGCTTTACATGTGCATGTGTAGGCAGCCAGGACTCCAGTAGCAGAATTTGATGATAATAATGGGACATGACACCTTCATAATGTCACAAGATGCCTGAGAGGTGTATCTGAGCTCGTGAGTGATGGAGGTCTTAATAGAAATAAATGAACTAAATTTTTAATTTATTCACACAGTTATTATATACAGCATTAAATTATCTATATCCACTATAACTTTTTATTTCTCAGTGAGCACAATATTTAATGTCTATTTCAACTAATTGATGTCCCTCTTAATGTGTCTGGTTATAGTAAATTAATTCATACTCATCATTAACACATTCAGTCTGTCTATGCATTATATATAAGCTGTGTGCATGACCTAAAACCTGAAAATCTCCATAAGTTCCAACCAACTTACACGAAGCATCCATATCTCATCACCTAATTCAAATTTCAACTTTTTACGTGAATATAATACAGGAGATTGAGCAATAGAAATTACTGCAGTCTGATTTAAAACAGTTTCATGAATTGCAAAAGTCTTCCAACATATTAAATCACAAATATAAATTTGGTTAATATAACCTATAACAGGCGCCGGACCTATTATGAGCCTGTGTAAAAAAATAGATCTCTAATAATCCACTATCAGGATAAGATGTCATACCCTGAACATAAAATATATACAATAAAGATATAAGTACATAACTTTCTTGACATTTTATAACTTGCTTAACACAAACATCATCTTGTTTAGACACGTCCGTACTAAGTCCTCCAATATTTCTAGAAATCATCTTTGGGTAATATCTTCTCCTTCTATAGTATCTTCATGGTGGCATCTTGAATCACTGTTGTCTGGTTGAATCACTGTTCCTGGTTGTTTGTGCAGGTCTGGCAGGTGGGAAGATGCCGATTCGTTCTTCCCAAAATGTCTGCTGTAATAACTGATGTGTCTTCGCTTATGACACTCATGCATCCAGTCCAATAGTCCAGCCTGCCAGTTGCACTCTTCACGTCTCTGATGCTCGCAGTTACAGATTTTCTTCCCGCTGGTTACTTCCGCTGCTACTCGTTACTCTTCTAGCACATTGAACTCCGCGTCACCCGTCAGTAGTATTAGTCCAGGCAACACAAGGCTACATGAAAGTGAGGTTATGTTAGCCTAAAATGAAAACTACTGAACCAATTTTGGTCAAACAAACTTCATTTTACATTATGCATTATACACAAGCCTTTGATATCTCAAAGACACCTGATACCCAAGGTCGGAAGTGGCACGCACTCTGATGGGCGTAACAGGCACGTTTTGTAAACATTCCTTTGGGAAAAGTCGCTGCATCTCCTGTTGCAACTGATAGCGCACATGCATCCATAAATCATTTGTGCCTTGCATGTTCGCAGAGTGGCCACCTGTAACAATAAAATTGCCAGGGTTAAATGGACATATATTCGCTCAATGTCTGGCAGCCAAATGAAGATAGCGAGATGCTCTGGCTACTATGGTTGTGTCAAATGAATGGCCAGGCCAAGATTGTACCTTAGAACTTGAAATCAGTCGTAGATTTCCAACATGCATCAAAGTCACATTTCCCTAGGACATTAAATGAGCTTTAAATTCAAGAATATACAAGTGACAAAACTGATGGACCTGAAATTACATTAAAAAGGCCTCAGTTTAACTTTATTAGAGATATAGCCTGGCAGTTCCCATCTTTATTGCCACTCAGAGCCATGATTTCCAGCCTTGTTCACCCTAAATCCTAGAGCTTTGCAATTGTGCAATGGCCAGGCTTCTCGCCCCCTACCATGGTGAACTGGGTTTGATTCCCGATGAGCCACTCCAGGTTTCCATACACGATGGGGCCGAGGTGGTTGAGCGGTTAGCCTACTCGCCCCTCACAAGGCAAACCGGGTTCAATCCCCAGCCGGGTCATTCCTGGATTTTTGCATGTGGGAATTGTGCCGGATGATGCCGCTGGTTGGCGGGTTTTCTCTGGAATCTCTCATTTCCCCCGCCCTTTCATTTTGACGGTGCTCCATACTCCCCTCAATTACTCGCATCGGCTCTCAAAACCTTGCTGTTAAGAGCTGCTTAAATCTCTTCACTCAATCCATACACGATAAACATGGGAGGACGTTGTCGTTGGTCGAGTTACCTCTGTGTGTTTTTCTTTCTCCCACAGTTACATTTCATCATAGTTCCAGATTTCACACCATTCGTGGTCTACAGAACACACATCACTCACTTGTATTTTGGTTGCTGGAGGAAGGCTCCACCAGCTCTCTGCACCAGAAGGCGATCTCACACACACCTGGGAAGGGGGGGGGGGAACTACAAAGATAATATTCTGTACATGGAATTCCATTTCATCATACGTACAACACACCACCAGCAGCACCCTGTTTGCGATTACTGTTCACTTTCAAGTAGGACCATACTGTGCAAAATAACATATTTGAGATAGTGACTCATAAATCCAGGGGTACAACATCCCAGGAAATAATGTATGAAAAAATACTTCTATCATTGATGGCGTGCACTATAGCAAACATTACTTATAATATTTATGAAAGGAGTGGCAATTTAAAGATACATTATTCTTTTCACTGGCAAAGTATGATCCTGAAGATATAATGTTAAACTTGTCAAACAGCAAAGATAGTTCCATACACCCTTGTCTGAAAATGCACCCAGAAGGCAGTGTCTGAATCTTTGCACATAATTTGTTCGCCTCGGATAAAGTGATTCTGGTAACTATGAACATTTCCTATTTCTCTGCAAAACATGGACTGTGTGACAGTAGAACTTTAAAATACAGTAATGTTTTAACCATTTTAATGAGAGGTAGTCACTGCAGAACACTATCAAATTTAATTCTAAAAACATTTTAGACATTCCTACACTATCGTACACCAGGGCCACCCAGAGGTTCCTTGGGGCCTGGGGCAAACAACCGTGTTTGGGCCCCCACCCCCTAGGCCATCCCCCTACATTCTCCTTCAGGGGGGCCATGGTGGTGTAGTGATTAGACTACTTGCCTCCCACCAAGGCTAACTGGGTTTGATTCCCTCCTGAATTTTCCTATGTGGGAATCGTGTCAGACGATGTCGCTGGTCTGCGGGTTTTCTCGGAAATCTCTCATTTCCCCCCACCCTTTCATTCCGATGCTGCTCCATACTCTCCCTCAATCACTCTCATTAGCTCTCAAGACCTCAATGTTAAGAGTCTTCTTGCAATTGCCTAAAATGCAGATTACTCGTATAGCATGGAAATGATACAGAATCCAGAGTATCTGTAGATGAGAGAGGGGAGGGTGGCTCTCATGCCAGCTCTCTACATAATAATGATGCTGTTTTAAATAGCTTTACAGGTGTGGCACAGTGTATTGAACCTAAATGTTTTGTTGCAAATTTTAACCACCTCGCAATAAAAATTGGCAGAATCAATTATGTACAGAACTGCTCTGTTATTAGCATGACAAAATTAATTGCATGCATTAGGAGGAGACCATACATGTTATCAAAACTTTTGACACAGGATTTTTTCCTTTAACTAACAACCCCCGGTTTATTTGACCTTCTTTAGCTGTAGTACAATACAGTATTTGTGCATAATTATTTTCACACATAATAAAAATTAATCAACGCTGAGTTATACAGTTTGTCTCTTCTGTCTTTTTCACCAATGACATTTGTTGTAATCATCTTATAATATTAACATTTTAAAACAATTGATCAGACTTGCTCATTTCAAATGCCATTCGGGACCACAGAAAACTACAAGATACAACATGTAATATTTTGATTCAACATGACATAGTTTTGTAAATAATTTTACATCAGATGTTACATTTAGAGCTGCTGTAAGTGAGTATAAAACTTTAGAGAAATTATTATTTATTTACCCCAGGATTCATTACTTGTACCTTAAAAGTAAAACAAAAATTAATGCAGTATTCTAATTTTGGTCAGAAGGAACAAAGTTATTACCAGTTTACATAAATTTCTAAATCGTGCATGAACAGAAGTTTTTGAGATAATGGTTAGTGCATAAGATTGTGATGCAAAACCATGTAGATCACAGTCTCAGGTATGGGTGGGTACAGTACAAAAATTATGCTTTAAGTTACGAATTATAGCAAGTAAAAATTAACTTAAACTGGTTTAATGTGCTTGTTCATAATATACCTTATTTGGTCTTGTGCTTTTAAAGTGGTAACTACAGGGTGGCTGGACTAGCAAATGTCCATGTGCCCACAACATGAAGGGGCCTACCAGGTCCTAGTACATTTTTCCTTAAGGAAAACAAAATTACCATTAGTAAGATTAGACACATGTGTATTCATTTCTATAATTATATCAATGTAATGTCAAATTTTTACCATCAAGTTTTTTTGGCTTATATATTTTAATAAATAATATGTCTACAATAGTCATACTAGTTGCATGGTGTGGTAATTGGTGAGATTATGTTAAAGCTTTTTATTCCTATGCCACGTTTCTGCTTATGCAGTCTGATGTGACTGGTCAAGGCCAGCGAGAAGAATGTCAAAAACTTATAAGTATATTCATTCTACGTTTGTAACTCAATCGACTCCACCTGTCTACCTGCCTATTAATTCGTGCTTGCACCTTGCAAACATAATATGGCATATACTGGTACATTCAGCTTGAACTTCTTCGTACTTGACCAAAAAAAGTGTGGTGTCAGTACGACGAACTCTCTCAAGACAAATGGTTAAGTGGTCCTGAATGTTTCTTTAGGATAAATGCTTTTTTTTTGCATACTGTATTTAATAAAAAGGCAACAATAATCTCGTTTCAATGGTTTGAGTGAAATTATACCAAACTTTGTGTGCCAGAACCGATGTCTGCAAAATCTAAATATGCGAGTTAAGAGCGTTCATTTTCCAATCTTAAATAACAGTTTCACATTTTTACTTGACTTATGCACGAACAAAGCCATAAGTCCCAAGGGAATGTAAATTTTACATACAGCAGAAGAACACAAAATGAGGAGAAAAGTATACTTTAGGCAGGGACTTCAAAAGTGCTCAATTAACTGGGAAAAGTTTATTATATCGAAGAAGCACTGTGGGTCAAAAAACGAGACAGGATTATCACTTATTTCTATTGAGGTGTACGTAGCTGTCAAGCTAGACTTTCAGAGCAGTGTTAGCAAAAATCCTTTCTTTGGGTTTTAATGAATAAACTTGGGCTTTTTCAGTAAAACCTGGGAATGTGATGATATTACTATACTGACTTTTCAAAATGTAGTTACCAAACTAAAAGTTACATATTAATTAGGTTTTACATAATACTTGCAGTGTTTGTCAATATAAAGTAAAAAAAAATTATTTTATAATTTTGAACATGTTGTGCATCTCTATTCCAAATTTCCATTGTATTTTGATAAATACAATCTTGTAGGAATCTTATAAAAAATTTACTTTACGCTTAAGTCAAATACCTAAAGTTCAAATACCTAAAGTTGTGTCATTAACAAAAATTACACAAGTGTAATTTTCACCTTGGAGAAACCAGAGTTTTTGCCAACTCTATAAAACTACAATAAATCATATTTTTGATTGTTGTAGCTGTTCATTGCTTTACTTCATAGTGTCACAGACAGCACTGGTAATAGTGCTAAGTGCAGTGCTTTTGTAATAAATTCCACCTAAAGTGCTACAAATGGGTTGAAGCACTGAAAATTGATGCTACCAGTGAAAGGCTGAACTTTTATAAGTGAAGATTCAGGGATAGTAGAAAGAATGTGTTTTTTTTTTGTAAATACATAATAAATGTTATTCTTAAGTGAACCTTGGGCTGGATAGTTTATGTAATGGACACTATTCCAGAATTTTTACAAAGGATTGTGGCATTTTCTAAAGCAATGACATATCTTTGACCCATGCATCTTTTCAAGAGTTTCTCTTTCACAGGGGATGAATGCTTGCATTTGCAAAGAAGAAAATCTCAAAATATAAAGAATGATACTCCTAACATGTGCAGATTATTTTCTGATCTTATTAGATAGATACCCAGCTAGTTCTGTATCAAGCAGAATTTTTTGTTTTGCTTTGATAAAACTAAGAAACAGGGTGAGAGAGGAGAAAACCCACAGATTTGTAGAAGCCTATCATTTACAACATGGGCAGTTTTTAATTGTAGGCTTTTTTTACTATAAGTCAATGATCATAACATTAGTATTGACATATTTTGCTAGAATGTGTAACAATTGATGTGATAATAAACATGTTAACACATGAAATATTATTTTAGTTTAAACCATAAAATATTATTTTAATTTATCTCATACAACATTACTTTAATTTATAAGGTACAAAAAAAACCACCCAGATTTTTTCACATGGGTTTTATTGAAAAAACCCAACCTTATACCTGTGAGTTGGGTCCACCGCTGCCAACCCTGCTTCAGAGAAGTGATTGATAACTTTGCCAAACTCAAAGTTGTAATATATATATATATATATGTATATATATATATTTATTTAGACACACACACACACACTAATGCAGAAATGAAATATACGTAATTGGCATATCAATTACTTTTAGAGTTGCATATTTCTAATACGTGGATTGTAGTGCTAATCCAGAGAATAATAATATATATCTGTAACATAAATATAATTTAATTTAAATATGTTTGATAGGATGCACACAAACTATTGCCAAATTCATGCAAGTTTCTACAACACGGCAGTCGGGAGACTGGAGGTGAGCTTCACTCTCTTGCCGATACACCTACACGTAAATTTACTAAGATAGCAATAGTGGTTAACAACTATAAATACGGGCCCAGAGCAAACAAAAACACGTCAGCCTGCCACTGACTCAATAATTTGGCCCAAGTCTGTTGGGCTGCAACTAGATATGTAAACACACTTAACGAGTTATGGGAACTTTGGTTCCTGGTCTCGTGACAGCACTGCCTTCCGGGGGCATATGAGAGATCAGCAGCGGCAAGTTTCTAGTTATGCCGCTACATGCATTGTTAGTTTTTCCTGAATAGTCACAAGGAGTAGCTTTATTTTAAATCTTCTGTGGCGGTGATTACTCAGAACATCGCAGTGTGTGGTGTTGGTGGAAATTGGCATTAACATAAACATATTAAAGGGGCAAATTTGTGATAATTTTTATGATTATATTTGTGAATTAAATTAACAATGAAATAATTATCTGCTAGAAAATATCCTCCTTGAATAACGATAAGCCTAAATGCTGGTTTTATTATGTGATATTGTAATTCATTATTAGGAAAATGTAAAGAGGGCACACTTATCATGAGTGGCAAGAAGTTCGTTGGCTAGAATTCAAAACTATCATGTGAATTGTGATTCATAAATAGAAAAGACGTATCCTTATGCACAATAGGCTATTACTACATAATTCTTAAGCCATAATTTTAAAAATACAATCCCATGTGTGGTAATTACACTCATTTTTTAAGTAGTTCATGGAATTAACTCAAAATTTTCTCTTTTTTATGGCAAAAATAAGGTATTCAAGTTAGATTGATACATCTGAGACAATAATAAACGTGAGGCACTGAATGATTGGCTAAAACAAAATCACCCTTGAATTACAGCATAAGTTATCACTGTGTACTCTATCTATATGATTTGAATAAAATACACTAAAATCTAGACATCTACGTTGCTCAAAGGTCTGGAGACATTTTGTTATTCATTATTAGTAGGTGCACATAACGTATATTTAAAAACAAGGAACTATGGTATACTGATTATGTGAGGAAGTGTAGGCTTATCCTAAATATGTAAATGTGTATGCAGTAGAGCACCCCTCAACCGGAATTCCATCAAAGGGAATTCCCCTTATCCGGAACTAATTTTCCAAAAACATTCAAACGTCGCAAAGTTGTGCCATAACTTTCCAGCGCTCGCAAGAAGTCTTTCGTTGCTCACACCAGACTGTACATGCCCGCTAGCCGCACACAAGCAAGCCAGCGCAACTATAAATAGCCAGTTGTTCGCGTCCGTCACGCCCTAGTGATGCATTGTTTGTTTTGAGTCGGCATAAAGTAAACGTTTCCGTGTTTATGTTGTAAATCTTTTTATATAGTTTCACAGATTATGTTGAGTAAACGAAAGATACCAGCTTCTAGCAATACAGCTAAACTGCAAAGGAAAATTCTTTCTATATAAGAGAAAGTGGAAATGTTAAAAAAACTGGACGCTGGAATTTCTGTGAAGTCTTTGTGTGAATTTTATAGTGTAGGAGTGTCTACAGTGTATGACATCAAAAAGAAAAAAGATGAACTATGCATGTTTTACGTGGCTAGTGAATCAAAAGTGGGAATGGAGAGTCATAAAACACTTCGCTCAAGAAAAATTGGGGAACTTGATGCAGCTTTAATGAAATGGTTTAGACTAAGGAGAAGTGAAGGACTTAGCATTTCTGGGCCAATGCTCACTGAACAGGCTAAAAATTTTCATAATGAACTTAAACTTGATTATGAATGTGACTTCTCATTAGGGTGGTTACATAAGTTCAAGAAATGACACCATATTTATCTTTATTCACTGAGCGGCGAGAAACACTCTGCAGATACAGGAGCAGCCACAAAGTTTGTTGTAGAGTTCATGCAGCTAGTGTCAGATGAGAAAATGTCTCCCGAACAAGTGTACAATGCAGATGAAACTGCATTGTACTGGAGATGTATGCCGAGAAATACTTTGTGTACTCCAGACGATGCACATACTGGAATGAAAGAAAGTAAGGAAAGGCTAACTGTGTTAGGTTGTTCCAATGCAGCTGGAACACAGAAGCTCAAACTCCTGGTTATTGGTAAAAGTATGCGGCTACGGAAGTTAAAAGACGTCAAGGTAATGCCTGTTGAATACACAGCAAGGAACAAAGCCTGGGTGACCACAAAAATAACCACCAAGTGGTTCGACAGTTTTGTACAACAAGCTAGGCAACACTGCAATAGCATAGACTTGAAGCAGGATTGCAAGATCATGCTTGTGATGGATAATTGTTCCGCCCACCCACCAGCTGAAACCCTGTCAGGAGATAACATTGAAGTTATTTATCTGCCACGTAACTGTATGTCACTCATTCAGCTGCATGACCAAGGAATTCTACGCTCGCTAAAGTGCTGCTTGATCGGAGTTTCTGCGGCCGTTCTTGGGCAACTTAAATGTCTGGAAAACTTTTGCAGAAATAAAAAAGGATTACAATTTGAAATATGTAGTAGTGTGGGCTCTAAGCAAGGGCTTGGGACAGCATTCCTAAATCAACTCTCAACAATGCCTGGTACAAACTGTGGCCNAGTGTGGGCTCTAAGCAAGGGCTTGGGACAGCATTCCTAAATCAACTCTCAACAATGCCTGGTACAAACTGTGGCAGATGATTATTTACTGAGAAGAAAATGAAAATCAGCCTGCCGACTTCAGAGGATTCAATGTTTCACAAGAAAAAAAATGTTAGATGAACTGATGAAATATGCAAAGACAATAAAGAGCCCTGAACTGACAGATTTGCCTGACAATAACATTGAAGAATGGTTCACTGTGTTTGNTATGCAAAGACAATAAAGAGCCCTGAACTGACAGATTTGCCTGACAATAACATTGAAGAATGGTTCACTGTGTTTGTGATGTTCCAGTTGTGCAACATTACACAGATGAAGATATTCTGGAAATGGTAACAAACAAGAATAATAGACGAGAATGACAGTGAAGATTCGGATGAGGATGAACCTACAGAAAAAATTACACCGGATGAATGCATTTTTCACATCAGCTGTTTGATAGCTGGGCTTGCGCAACGTAGCTATGTAAGTGAATAGCAGTTAATGAGCCTGTACCTGCTGAAAAAAACAATTGGAGGTAGAGAAGACCAAGAAAAATAAGCAAATGCGCATTATGGATGTGTTCAAGATCTTATCTGCGCCGGCTACGGTAAACAAGCTGCGTGATAAAGAGACAGCCGGCCCAAGTGGCACAGCTACAGCTATGCTGCATAATGACACAAGTGACAGTGACTAATGCCAATGTGCGACACATGCCGTTGGTTTTAGTGGTATGACTTTCAGAATTTAGTGTTCCAACGTGTTAGTGTAAATGTACCTTATTTTGATGTGTATAGGCCGCACCAAAAGTTTTTGATAAAAAATTAGGTATAATTAATATTTCAAGTATAGGCCGCACTGAATTTTTGTATTTCCGAAAATATTGCATGGCCTCATCGTGCTGGTGCGGCAACAGCAAACTATGGCAATCAAACTAATTAATTTTCTGTTGAGTGTTATCGTTGCCGCGTCTTCTGGCCTCAGCCTGCTGAAAAGTGGCAACAGAGCAGTATTCCGCCAGACAGAGCGAGGGGCGTGAGTAGTTGCACGGGAGAGGACTGTGAACTTGTCGCCACAGCCCCTCCCACTCCTTTTGCTCGTTGCTTTCACTTATGTCACTTGTTTCGTGCAATAACATACTTTTATTACTAAAACTTGTGTGTTTAAAGCCGGAGATGGGAAAGGATAGAGCTACTTACAGGACGAACTTCAAATTAAAAGTTGTGCTGTATGCACAAGAACACGTTACCCGACTTACCATGTTTGCCCGAGTATGGGTTGCACAAAATTGATGCAGATTTTGTGTGTACAAAAAATGGGGTGCAACCCTTATGCAGATTTTTTATTTTTGCCAAAAAAAGTTTATTTTACCGTAGGATACAATATGTTTATAAATTTTACTGTGTTGGTTTTTCCTAAATAAAACTTTTTTATATATATGTCAAAATGCTTCAATGCGGCATTTGAATTGCAGACCATCTGTGGAGAAACAGTGAATGTGAAGAGAGGATGCGGCTGAGGTTGTGGGTCTATAGGAGGGGGTGGAAAGAAAGGATGCCAAGGGAGAGGGAGAAAGAAAAAAGAGAAAGGAAGCAAGTCGGCTGGATGGTGGCTGGAGGTGATACAAAAGCAGAACTGTTAAGGACATGTAGGTAAAAGTATGGTGCGACCCATACGCGTTTAAACACATTGATGAGCTATTTATTGGTTATTGACTTCCTTAGAAACTAAGTTAAAACATTAAAGCGTATATTGACAAATTTCTTAACATTGGTTTAAGGGGAAATTAATTTTTATGCCAATGTCTCGTAAATAAGCAGCACCCCACTTTTTGTAATTGTTTTTTTTGTAAAAATGTGCTGCATATATATATATATGCCGAAATACGGTACTTTGTGAACTGTGTATAATACGTCAGTCCCACTCTTGTAAATATGTATTGTGCCGACGTGCCATGCAATAAGGGAAAGACTATCCTAGGAATTGTCTATACTCCGGGAAGTTTTATCAGTTGCATGTCAACAAAGTAAAAATTTACAAAATAAAAATTTAGTCAAGAATACTGATGAAATCAAGCTGTTATTTTTCATCACAAACAGCTGTGTTTAATAATAAACTGTTATTTTCCAAGCTACATATTTAAATTAATTAGCAAATAAGAAATTAACCACTATCTGCCCAATTAGTATCATATATATATTTGAAACCAGCTGTACATTCAACCAGGGTATTTTTTTAAGATGTGATTACTAAATGCAAGAGCATTAGATAAAACTATGAATTACAGAATACTTCCCACGTTTATGTTTCGCTGTTGGTGTCTTTTCGAGCTTTGCAAATAAATATGAAATGCAATCAGAGCACATGGTCCACACTATGCCGCCGCCTTGTTGTACCAATCCCAAGTCATGTTACACGGACTATATATGTGGAAGAAAACTCCTTACTAGTGACTGCCCGACTAACGGTACTAATTGCCGATGAGGGTTGGTTTATGGTTTTATGACCCCCTTGTCTATGCAAGGGTTGCACACAGAATAAGAGAGACCGCATTCTCAACCTCCCCTCCCCAATTCAAAGTGTTTGCTTGCCACTGGGTTGGTCCAGGATGGCTTGGCAATGTTAAGTCAGTCAGTAAATGGTGATGTGCACAGTTTTTTGATCACAAGGGTAGATTAACATCAAGAATATTTTTTTAACTTCAACTTCGTTGGGTCCCTTATGAAGTGGGCCCCAGGGCAGAGTGTATCCACCTGCACCCCCCCCCCCTCCACCTTCAAGACTGGTCTACATACAGATGTTACTTCCTGAACTATATTTGATAAAACACTGGTTCTAATGCATTTATTAAACAGATAAGTAAATGTACCTGTTATGCAACTCAGGTGCCACTTCACTTACCATCCAGAAATAATTATACAAATTCGGTAACATTTCATTGTGTATTCTATTTATGAAAGTGCCTATTTCAACAGCTGTAGGACCCAAAACAGGGCTTAAGACATCTAGTGGAGGGAGGAGGGAAGAGCTGTGTCTGGTTTTTCAATACTGGGATTATAAATGTCATAAAGTCTTGAAAGTTTTCTAACAAAATTATACATTAATTTTTTTACAGTGTTGGATCATTTTGTGCCACATCCATGCAGTTTTAATACAGATTGTACCTCACACTTTCAAATATCAACTTTTTTTTTTCAATTCTAGCGCTTACCTAAAATGTATGTGAGGAGAGACATATTTTAAATTATTAGATAAGTATTTTTGTTATTAATTTTTAAAAATGGCAAAAAATGTTAAATGTTGCATGTTTTTTATTTACAAAAATTTATTGTAGTTCTGGAATGCCAAGTGCTAGAAAGCCAAATTTGGCTTGTTTGGAAGATTGATTAAAGATCTGCCATATGATATGGAATGCAATAAGGGTTACTTCAAAACATTTTTCCAAAACTAATAGAAAATCTAAAATTCGGTTTCCTCAAAAAGCAATATTTGTAAATATTTGAAAAGTAAATTTTAGAAATGGTTTGCACCATTCTTATTTTACCCAAAAAATATAATTTTGAGCTCATTACAGGATTCTGAGGTATGATATTTAAAGCAGTGGTAATTTAAGAGAAGGTAATTTAAGTTACAAATTTTTGTTGTATAATAGTTTTAACAGCTGTTATAAAATTATTGATGTTAATTTAAGTACTTAAGCACATTCTCATACTTAAGAACTGTCAGATGTTAAAAATAACACACACAGAAGGATGTGTCAGATTATACTAAAACAGATAATGGCGATAGTGATAGAGATTAGTAATACATATGATCACAAAAACAGAGCAGCAGGACAATTACATATGAATCTGTGTTATGCCATCCAGTCATTTTCAATAGTGTGTTGCACCCCGTCGCACTGTGATACATGCTGCAACATTGTCTGGCATGTTGTCTTGAGGCAGACGCACCACAATTGTTGGGTGGTTTGTTCCAGATCCTGGATATTGTGGCATGGTGGCAGCTGGCATTTCAGCTCGATTGTGGGCAGTCCATGGTAGTGTTTGGACATGATGGAAGTAGTTCTGGGCAGTCTCTCGCCCACATACCTCTGTGCCATCAATGTTCGGTGTTAACACAATGAGAGCATATCACTTATTATAGGCTATGGCTTCCCAGATCACAATGCCTGCAGTTTTTTTGGGGTTATTATCTGCTCTTCATACAGCTTTTGAATACTTGCATGTGCTGCCAATTTTGTTATTGTACCTCCTACACTAGTATAAATAAATCTAGAAAAGAAAATATCATTATTTTTTAGACTCTCATCTACAGAAATTCCACTGGTTTCCCCTGAAAGTATTGTGCTCAAGACAGTTTGAAATCATCACAACAAAGCTCAGGTGTTCAATTTTCGCTTCAGAGTCCTTGAAATACACCACAACAGGACATACAGTTGCTCGGCTATTTGTTCACCTGTATCTCCGGGCCTCATTTTTGAATCTCAAATAAATAATTATCTCTGAGAAATCACAAAACACATAAAATTTCTGTATCAGACAAACTTCCTTTGAATTGGGTTTGTTTTGCGGTGAAATTGTGACAAAGTAAAACTGAGACTTTAGCACAGAATGACTCTAAATACACTGTTGAACTTTCTGTAGTGCCTCCTAGGTGCACCTTTAAACAGAAATCCTTTAAAATTACAGAAACTTACCTTTAACAAGCTGTAAGTCTCCTTTAGATTATAAAGCAACAAACATTTATGGACATTAATCTTTTGTCAGTTACAATCTTTAAATTATATATAGTTTTTCGTTCCAAGCATAGTCTTGCAGGCTTAAACCCCATCATATAACTCTTTTATAGTTTTTTGCAGTATCTGCTGGGAGGCTTTTGCCAGATTTTTTGATCAGGATTTCATCAATAATTATTTCTTGCATATGTTTCCTTGCTTGGAAAACCATGTAATTTTAGACTTTGAACTCTCACATTGTTTTCCATTCACTCCAACTCCCAAAATGTTGTTATTTTTATATCTGCAACTTATGATTTGGAATTTTACTGTTGTCCAAAATCATATCGTCTTCAGACTCTAAATAATTGTTGAAATTCTCTGCATTCACAAATATTTATTTATTCATTGCTGTGCTTATTTTCCTTACCTTTTCATTCTCATGATTTTCTCCTATTTTTTGAAGGGACCTGTTAAAACTTTGCAAAGCTTGTTAAGGAAAGAACAAATCCTGATCTTTTGCCAGTTTCGAAGGCACGAGCTGACTGGTACCTTGAAGCTGTAAATACTTTTTTCATTTTATAAATTTTTTCTGCAGGCACCACTAATTTTTGCAAACTTAAGCACTTCAGGGGGGGNCATTTTTGTGAGAGTGGTTTCCCTTTTTTAATATGTTAAAGTAATATAAGCATCGCCATTTTCTGTTTTGATTTAAAAGTGTCTTTAAGTATAACTGTCAAGAATAATTGCTAGTAGCATCCCACACACATGCATAATTTTCATAGATAAATAGGCCCACACAAATTTACTACAGTGCCTGCACCTTTATAGTTACATGTAAACTGTCAGTCTCACAGTAGCACCAAACACAACACGTGGTATTAAAATAATGTACTTGTAACATTAAACTCTGTAGGAAACGTTATCCTCTCCAGGCAAATTCTGGCAGTAAAGTGAGCTAACTGCTAATCACTACCAACATTAAATGACTGACATACTCTTCATGCCTCCATGGGGCAAATGCATCAGAAAACTTTCCACCTTGTAAGGGCATACGGCCAATTAGGAGTACACTTTGGGTGATGCTTCATCCTGATGCTCTACATCCCCCAGTCTACACCCATAGCTGTTGTTTTGCAGCCAAGCCAGTGTAATATCAGTGATGCAAGTAGCAAAGTAAGGTATTGATACTGTGCTTCCTAAGATCAAGCGTTTTTTTAATAAAAATCTTTTGTGTTTTGTGAGAAACAGCATTGGGTACGTAGCAACCCCCNCCATGGGTAGACACATGCATATTTATCATTTGTGATAAAGTGAATTTACATGTGAAATATGCAAGTTTAATGCAAAAAACCACACATTTCAATAGTTTATTAAAATTTTATTTAGATAGTTTTATTCACATGCACCAATATTGTATTGCAGTTTAAAAAGGTAAAAAAACTTTTAATGAAAATAAAAAAACACCATAGATAACTTCAACATGCAGCAACCACCAAACTTTGAGAAAGTGAATGTCGTGATCTTGGATTGTATGCGAATGACAAAATAACTTTAATGTGTTGGCACTGCCATACAACTTGTCTTGTGGGAAAGAAGGGAAATTTGTGGAAAGTGAAAAACATGGAAGACATGCTGCCAACAACAATGAAAAGAAAAGGCAGATGTATCTGTCTGCTGTGTTGCAGACTGCAAAAAAGAAGAAAAATTCTGTAAATGAAAAGGCAAAAGACACGGCAAAAGCTTTTATTAAAGCAAATATACCATTAGTAAAACTTAAAGATCCCAATTTTTGCAGTGGGATGGATACATTTATTAAAGGTAATGTAAAACTTGATGCCCCACAGTTGTGCGCCAATTTAACTGACGCGGGCCTATCTAGGCCCCATGTTGGGCGTGACTATTTAACTTGACGCTACGCCACTGTGGAATACAGGGTGGCTTATAGGGGCGTAGTTAATTCCTCCAAGCACAGACTATAATGTGCCTTGAAGGTTGAGGGTATTTCAATAATGTAGTCTTTGGCTGTTTCATTTTGAAGGACGAATATATTGTGTCGAGTTTAAACAAAAAACAACATACAGAAACACTTCCGAGGTGTGGTACTCTATTCTGACTACTCGCATTAACTGGGGCGACTTCGTGGTGGAGGGGGGCTTCTCTGGACTGCGACGTGATACTTAACTCTGCTGTTGGTGCTGGTATGTGTCTGTGGTGGGTGAGCTCCGGCGATGTGGGCGGCCTTGGAAAAGGCCCGCATTTGGTGCCGTCTCAATGGACTGCTGTTCTACTGACGTGGCCGAGGGTCCGATTTCCTGCGCTGCGCTGCGATATTCANCCGGCGATGTGGGCGGCCTTGGAAAAGGCCCGCATTTGGTGCCGTCTCAATGGACTGCTGTTCTACTGACGTGGCCGAGGGTCCGATTTCCTGCGCTGCGCTGCGATATTCAACTGACTGCTCAACTTATTACTGATCTAACCTCTCTGCGCGGTAATAATTGACTGACTCTCGAACTAACCTCTCGGCTTGGTAATAAAGAACTGAGCCCCCNCTAACCTCTCTGCGCGGTAATAATTGACTGACTCTCGAACTAACCTCTCGGCTTGGTAATAAAGAACTGAGCCCCCACCTTTCACAAAAAGAGGCTTATATGCTCTCTAGCTTCCCTTCCTAATTGTCGGCACGTGTCGCCTTGTTGGNTTCTCGGCACCACTTTCCAGCTTGTCAGCTGTTTCTCGGTGCGTATTTTCTGATTTCCGGCGAAATACACCTGACACTCGTGATATCTCGGCGTTCAACAAATCTCACGGGCTTGCTAGAACGTAGGGGGTGAAGGTGGGTTGGGGGGGGGAGGGCTACGCATCAGCGACACGTGTACGGCTTGGAAGTGCGTGGTTACCTCTGCTTGACCTTTCTCTGTGGGGACGATGACTGTCACGTGTGTCTCTAAGTCCCTACACTGGTTATGCTGGCGGGGGGGAGGGGTTGGTTGATGTGACAGCGCCGTCTAATACTCCTAATTCGTCATGCATCAGTTTATCACGGTGCACTTTGTGNAGAAAAACTGTTTAATAAAACTCGAGAAACTTATTTTTAACATTAAAACATAGGCCTATATATTTTGAAATTATTATGAAATATGTACAACCCATATAACTACATGCCCTAATGAATGTAAATTATGTGAACTGAATTCACACCTATCTTTTAATCACAGGTGCAGTTTTACCTTTTTTTTTCTCTCCCAGGAGCAGGCAATTAACCACAATCAAGAACCTTTCGAGAGATATATGTTCTTGAGCTTGCTAGTTCTCATCTTGAAGGGGTGAAGGCTAAATTACAAGGGATGGAGATTGTCATACTATGCGATGAAACGACATACAAGATGGGGAGGTGTATTTTTGTTGTAGTCTTCAAGATGTTACACAATGCATATGAGCAATTCTGGATTCCTTTAAAGTATATTAAGTGCAATATAAGGATGTGAAGTGTCTAGTCCCTGATTCAGCTAGATATATGACAGTGTGTGTTGAAGGTTTGCAATGGGTCTCACAGGCCCCAAAAGAGCTTTACTCAACAGCCCATTAGAAGTTACAATAGTTTTTGTTATTAGCATTAACAATTATGTGCAACAATTAGGCAAGCAACACGAGTCACAATAAAAAAGGATTTAATAAAAATCTTTCACAAATTACAAAGAGCCTTGCAAAAACTGTGCACCATTCTGTACACTTTTAAACTCTTAATGTACAATAAATTTGGGTAAAGTTCACTATATCACAAAGGCACAGAATGCACATTTTTAGATCCACCATACTTATATTAAAGAGGGGCCCTCATAATTTATAAACAACTTCCATACAAAGTTGACTAGTCACATATTCTTACCAACAACATTTAAATTAAAGAAAAAAGGAGATGCAGAAGTATTCAAGGTACATTATTTACATGGATACATGCATTGTAACAACAAGAATATTTATACCACTTAAGTACCAAGTAGACTACCAAACTATCCACAAAACCTTTTTAATACTGCACATTGCAACATGCAGTATTGTAAATAAAAATATTTAAACAAAATATCATAGTTATTTTTTATCTCGAGGATACCAAATACAAATCCATTTGACACACCTTTCAATAACAGGGCCTAAAAATCCACTATCGCTATACAACAGGGATCATAAAAAAAAGAAAACAAAATATGTAGCATAGTACCTCCTTTTCTACTCTACAGAACTTGTTGCTTGAAACGGGCAAAAAATGCAAAGGTGAGCATTGTCCCACCTTCATGGTTGGCTGCACCACCTTTGCCTCATTCCACCATTGTTTTCTACCAGTGTTCCCTTTTGGTACACACTGAATAATTTCTGGCGAAAACACCATCATATCAAATGGTTGAAACCTACTCTAGTTCCAAAGTTTTGTTTGCAATACACCCGATATTAATAGAAGTTTCACTCCATTTTATTATGGAGATCCGCATTTACCGCTGCCATCATAACACCCAATTCCTGGGAAAGTTACGAATATGACGCGGGATGCAATCAACACAAATACATGACTGGATTAACCATGCTAAATGGTTAAACCTCGAGGGTTCCCAGTTACGTTTCCAGACACTGACTGGTCTATCATGAATATTACCATTTTCTGTGAGACACAAGTATGTCCGGTCTACAACAGGTAATCTCACACATCCGAACTGACAACACCTTTTACATGTCATACCATCTGCAATATACCTACATTGAAGAACACCACTGTTCCACAGAAAATTGCTTAAAGTCTTTCCCGTACAAAAGCTTGTAAACATCAATGTACGAGGGTAATCCCAAAAATGTCTCCTATTTTTTTTATACATAACAAAAACGTTTATTGTCTACGTCTACATCATAGTAAAGGTTGAACATTTATCTATTTTTCTGCATAATCACCATTTCGGTTGATGCATTTTTGTAGATGCTGTGACAGTTTTTGTATGCCCATGTCATACCAGCTTGCCACCATGTTGTTAAGGAAGCATTGAACCTCATTTTTCACCTCATCGTCGGAGCTGAATCGCCTTCCGGCCAAATGTTCTTTCAACTTAGGGAACAGGTGGTAGTCACTGGGTGCCAAGTCCAGACAATAGGGTGGGTGGGTGATGATGTTCCATTGAAACTCTTGGAGGAGAGCAACGGTTAAACAGGCAACGTGTGGGCGAGCATTGTCATGGAGAATGTTCACACCCTTGCTCAACATTCCTCTTTTCCGGTTCTGAATTGCCCGTCTGAGTTTTCTCAGTGTTTCACAGTATCTGTCAGCGTTTATTGTGGTCCCAGGAAGCATAAAGTTGACCAACAATACCTCCTTTCGATCCCAAAACACAGTTGTCATGACTTTACCGGCAGACTGTGTTTGTTTGAATTTTTGCGGCTTGGGCGAAGAGGGATGCCGCCACTCGCGTGATTGTTGTTTGGTCTCAGGTGTAAAGTGGAACGCCCAGGTTTCGTCACCCGTGACAATCGAGTCCAAAAAGTTGTCCTTTTCATCTGCATAGCGGCAAAGAAATTCGCGGGAATAATCAACACGTTGCCACTTGCGGTCTTCTGTCAGCATTCGTGGTACCCATCTTGTGCACACCATCCGATATTGCAACTTGTCCGTTAAAATCCTGTGAATGGTGCTTCAGGAAACCGCAGGAACCAAAATTGAGGGATTCAGAGTGATCCGCCGATCTTCACGCATGGTTTTCTCAACCATCGCGACTGTCTCGTCGGAAATTGACTGTCTCCCGCTCCTTTGATTGTCGTGAATTTCGGTACAACCGGCTGTAAACTCTACACCACTTGCGAACGTTTTTGACATCCATGCACGACTTGCCATACACTTCCTTCAATTGGCGATGAATGTCAATCAGTTCAATGCCTTTTGCGTTCAAAAACCGAATAACTGCCCGAATTACGCACTTGGCGGTAACGTCCAACGGTAACTCCATTCTCAACGGCTGCCAAGACTGAGCGTCCCAGCGAGGTGCGTGTATGCTCATTTGAAAGGGCGGGAAGCACACATCACAACAATGTGGCCAATAGCCGCACAAACTGTTCTTTGTACGAGTATGAAAAAATAGGAGACCTATGTTCAACCTTTACAATGATGTAAATAATTTAGACAATAAACGTTATTTATAAAAAAAATAGGATACCTTATTTTTGGGATTACCCTCGTATTTAATCGTATTTGATGTGAGGCGTACGATCAACTGTCTCGTTGCCTTTACTCAAGGGTCTCCAGCTGCTCATAACACCAGCAAACTAGTAAACACGTTGCCAGTTAGTGATTTCAGGAATACCAACTGTGAAACTATGCACGTCACTAAACTGTCAATGGGATGCGTTCCAAACTTAAAAGGCATGACAAGCTTACAATTTTTAATTTAAAAAAATGAAGATCTCTAGGCAGCCATTTTATCAAGATTATTTAAAAACAAAAGTGGTACTGAAACGTCACAGCTTTAAAACTTGTTGGGGAAGGCCTTCAACATGTGCAATGTTGAGTACACAAGCTGAGTCTGGTATTATTTGTGCTCTGGAGTTGAAAGATCTGAATAATGTAGTTAAGTCAAAGAATGTGTTTTTGAACTCCAGGAAGAGAGGACACTTCATATTCTCAGTTTCTCAGAGACAAAATGTGAAAATTGTCAGATGTTTCTAATGCCTGTAGTCACAAGGTGGAATTTTTGTTTTGAAAATGTATTTTACCTTGCTGACTACTTTCAGCTTATTGTACAGTTTTGCAAATCAGATGAAATGAAAGCGACACAAAATGCTGCTGTTTTGTGCTTGTCTTCTTTATGTGACAGTAAAATAGTGTGATTCATTATCAAGCAGTGGTCATCAAAGATCATGGGAAGTGTCTAGTGGATCTAATAACAAGACTAGAAGGCTCATCATGGTGTGTGTATGGTTGGGTCATCGGTCTGCGTGTGGCCCCACTTTTTTTTCTTCAATGTTTGACCGTATTAACTGAATTTTATCAAACTCGTACACATATAGTAGTTAGTAAGGACATTATACTATTATAGCTTTTAAACATGCTGAAAGCTTGCTTTCAAAATGGTTGTCATTTTAAAATTGATGTTGATACATCATGTCTTTGGAACTATTCAACAGATTTAAACCAAGTTTTGTATATTGACAGAGGATAATGTAAACACCAGATTTAGAAATATATATGGTTTTTAATCTACCATTTTGGACGATAGCACCACATAAAAAATAAAGCTGTTATGTTGAAACTAGAGAACTCCTGAACAAATCCTAGCCAAATTTTGCATGTAAGTAATAAATACTATGGTAGGGAATGTAAAATTATGCTATTAAAATTTATTAGGCACTTATTTTCAAAATGGTGACTATACAAATATTTGGAGTTTATTTTGTATATCTACCATACAGTTTGACCAATTTTGACCAAATTTTGTGTCCTGAAAGTATCTGTTAGAAGTATATATGAAAAAAAAAATACACACTTTTGTCATCCATTTTGTAAGCTAGTGCCACTTGAACAAATTAATGTTTTGTTATATATTGGGGAAACAATTGACTGATTTGTACCAAATTTGGCAAACAAGTAGTGCTGCAAGAACAATTTAAATTGGTACGTTTTAAGAAGCCAGACTTATTTTCAAAATGGCGACCATATAGTTATTTTAGTTTAGTTTGCTATATCAGCGAAACCATGTAATCAATTCTAATGTAACTTTGTATGGTGTCAGTGTACATTCAAACTATCAAATGTATCAAATCTACACAGTGGCTCTTTAGCAAGTCATTTTGTAAGATAGCACCACACAATTAAATTAAATGTTTATATACTATCTCGGGAAAACTATTGACAGACTGTTTCCAAATTTGGCAAACAAGTAGTATTGCTGCAGTAGATCTAAACTGGTGTTTTTTATGTAGGTTGGGCACTTATTTATTTTAGAAATGGTGGCCATATAGCTATTTTAGCCTAGTATGCTATTTTGTTGGTACCATGTGCTAACTATATATATATATTACAACAATCAAATGTGTCCACACAAAGTCTCTTTTGTCTGCCATTTTGTAAGATAGTATCAGTGTGACAAATTAAAATTTTTATGTAATATCTTTGGGAAAAACCAACATATTCTCACCAAATTTGGCAAACGAGTAGTACAACAGCAGGTTATGTAATGTTATACTTAATTTCAAAATGGCAGCCATATAAATATTTTAGTTCAGTTTTTATATCTACGAAACTATGAAACTAATTTCAACGTAGTACCTTACTTTGTATGCTGGCAATATTATACTGAAACTATCAAATTTGCCTATTAAGAGTCTCATTTCGTTGCTGTTATGTAAGATAGCCCCACATGAAAATACAAATTTTTATGTCATATCTCCGGTTAAAATCTACTGATTCCTACCAAATTTGGTGGAAAAAAAAGTTTTACTGTGTTGGCCATATTAATTTATATGTTTAAGTGTGTTGGACACTTTTCAGAATGGTGGCTATAAAAACAGTTTAGTTTAGTGTGCTTAAACTATGTAACCGATTTTAGCTTAACTTTGTATACTGGCAGTATCTATCACAAACACTGAATGTGCTAATACATAACTTTTTTTTGCCCCCCATTTATGAAGACTACCAAATTAAAAATTGAGTATTTTTTTGCATATCTTTAGGATTATTCAACCGATTCCCACCAAATTTTACATTCATGTCATTCTATAGTAGGGGATGTAAACTAACATGTTTTAGGTATGGCAGACCTTTTTTTTATGGTGTTAATATAAATAATTTTGGTTAGTATATCTATTAAAAAAATTAACAGAAATCAACCAAATTTTGTATGCTAACAGCATTTATTAGAAGCATCAATTATGCATAGTGATAATATTTTACTGGTTTTTTTTGCAAAATAGTGCCAGGTGAGAAAATTGAACATTTTGCAGTATATCCAGAACAATTCAACAATTTAGACCAAATTTTTCACACCAGTAATGCTACGGCCATGTAAACCGGCATGATTTAAGTGGTGTCAGACAATGATTCTCAAAATGGTGGCCATAAGTTTATCATATCTATTAAACAATGTAACCAAATTCAACCAAACTTTGTATGTTGTCTTTCTTTTGTGCCATGTACGATCACCCATCATGATTGTTGGATTATATTACTTTCTCTCTATGCTGGGTCCTTTGGTAAATGTTTCATTATTTTTTGCCACTTTGTTTTGTGTTTCCTGTAGCATTTGTTTTATATTTTTTTGTCCAGGACTCTGTGCATTTCTTTGTTGGTTGAACTTGATACTTTATTTGATTATGATCTTTTGGTTATACATGGGGCACATGGCTTCAAAGTCTCTGGTGAAGCTAACCACTTTGATGACTACAAATCTGAGCAAACTTTGTTTTGAAGCACTGTCTATCTTTGATCCAAAGGATGTAGTGCTGTCAGATATGAACCCTCTTTTGCTCAAAAATCTGAGTAATGTTTCTACTCATAAAGAAATGTACAGGCAGGAGTTGATCACCAGTTGTGGACAGTTGAACAAAAATGTTGAGAAACAGATGAAAGAAAGTAGGGTTGAAGTGGTGAAGGCACTTGTGCCAATGTTGATTCTGAATGCTTTCTCTCACAATTTAATAATGTTCTCACTGATAAGAGAACAAATGTGAAACAAGAAAATTTAGCTACAATGGCTGTTTTTCATGTGAAAGTTAAAATTTAGTATGCGTGTACTTTTGTCTTTTAAACTAACGTGTGTAATAATTTTAAAGGTTTTCATTGATATTCCAAATATATTTAAATTTCACGTAACATTTCTTACAGTTGTGACCATTTATTTTCATGCACAGTGCCATCCGTAGCACTTGAATGCATGAAAACTTTAAAAAAAGTAACACCACTTTTAGGATAAAATAACACCACTTTTCATTACAAAATACACACATTTGCAAGTGTGTATCAATGGGTGACGCTCTCAACCTTAATGTAATACAAATACTTTTTCTTTCCTTTTCTATTTTGAGTAATTCACATAGATAGATATGTGTTTATTTTCTTGTATGCTTAAAATATTGGCATAGACAGTTCTGAAAGCATTTTAAAAATTGTAAATAGCATTGCCAACTTAATTAAATATTACGTATAATAGAGTAATATTATTTTGTATTTTGTTGTGCCTTTTTGTATTTTGTTCTGCTATTTGTGTTTTAGAATATTTGCACTTTTTCTAAGTTTTGGCTGCAATAGGCAACATGCAAATTTCGTAAATATGGTTGAAAATGATACAAACACATTTGTGTATGCGTATGAAAATAAAAATGCACAGTTTTTTGCATAAAAATCAGTTTTAGTATTAAAACAGTAACTTTCGCGGCCGTTGTCACGTGAATGCGGAATACTCTCTCATTGTTTCGTTTTTTGTAACTAACAAATATTTTATCAGGTGTTTTGCGAGATGTACTAGTACACTGCAGTACAATAGACCAATTCAATGATTTTGGTATATTTAGCTGTTAATTTTCTCTTTTCATTAATTCAAACAATTTCTATTTAACCAAATATGCATCACCGCTGAAGTAAATCAACGCGGCAACCGAGGTTGTATCTGACTTGTGACATCACAGAGTGCGCAGACGCAACAGGCGCGTTTTGGTGGGCGTTTCAAACTAAAACTTTCATTCAATCGTAACTTTTTCAAAACTAATTTTTAAATCTGAATGCTTTGTAAATACGTTTCTAACACATAAATGTTTGAAAACCAAGTGCCAGCAAAAAATGTGCATGTTGCCTATTCCAGCTATGACTAGTCCAGGTTGCTGCTGTATTGGCAGGCTGGAATCTGACCACGTGCAGTGTAAGAGTGTCTTTTGGAGCTCCCTCAATTGCTTTTCATTTTCTCTCTTTACCAATCAAGTAATTTGCTGTAGTAAATGATTCACTGGAACCTGTTGCATTTTGCACCAGAGTGGCTGACCACCCAGCTCCCTTGCAGGTTCAGTGGTCCTGAATAAAGCTCTCATTTTATCTTTGTCTACAGCTTTGCACCATTTTTAATTAAGCTTGCCACCAATGAGCCACATTACTGGGTCCAATCTAATGCCTTGTACGAGTCTCAATATGTAAATGTGACAGTCAACATATCTCCTTTCCAAACAAGTGTGTTTTTTTTTACACTCCTAGTATTTCACGCTGACCATGATCAATAGTATGTGTTCTAAAGATGTGTAAAGTGGCCTTTAACAGCTTCACACACATTACTTGTATCTCGGATGGCCAACACACTTGGGTATGTAGGTGGGTGGGTGGGCAGGTGGGTATTGTACCGTTGTCATTACTGTCTTTGTCAGTGGGCCACTTCAAGGAGCCACATGGCCATCAGCCCATCACCCACAGCTGATATCTCACGTTTTGACTGAGAACTAGCATTTAGAGCATTTCCATCCAATTCAGTTGGAGAAACTCCTACCCTCAAAACTTTCTAGTCCTAACAGTGAACTGTTGGAACATCCACAGTAGCAGTTCCTGAAACCCTGCCCATGTAATTAAAAAAAAAGTATGAGAGAACATTGGTTTTTGAATTGTTATCTGAGGATCATATATATGGCTAGTGAATACTATTGTTTATATCTTTTTATAGAAATAGTTTAATTGTTAAATCATATATGGCTTAAACAAAATGGCTACAAACATTTTTAAGAATTTTTTTTTGGGAGTTTTGGAAAATGTCACATTTAGAACCAAATTTGAAATAAGGTTTTTAAATTGTTCTTCTTAAGTAATCTCCATCAAGTTGCTTGTCATATGAAAACCCTTCAAAATAGCCTTATAGCTTTCAAATCAGCCAAATTTTAGCTTTCTGAGCATTAGACCTTACAGAATTTCAACAATTTTTGTAAATAAAAACCATAACAAATTTAGCATGTTTTGCCTTTTCAAAAAAAATAGTTTTAAAATATCCTTATATATATATATATATATATATAAAAAATTTCTTAATCTATGTTTTGGGAACAAGCTAGAAACAAAAATAATTGAAATTTGATAGGGTTAGGTAGAATGTATGTGCTGAAGTGACTTGGAATTAACCTATAACTTTGTTCATAATTGTTGAGTTTGTTTTATCATGTACTGGATATGCATAACTGAATATAATGCTAATCTTTCAAATAAGTTTAAGAGAAATGTTATGTGAATGTGGAAAAAAACTAAAGAAATGCTTAGAAAATAAGAAATAATACATTAATATGTTTTTGTTCATTTTTATATGCAATATCATTTAAAATGCCATGTGGTAAATAGTTAACTTAAATTTATATTGAAATAAAGATTCATCATATATTTTAACTTCAACTTCAGTACAGTTAATTCTTCAGTCCATTTTTCCCCAGTGTTAATTTTGTGATATGAGATTTTATGTAGATAACTTTGTTTTTAGGTTGATATTGAAGGAAAACCAACCACTAATCAGAAGAGTACTGGACGATGTTGGGTTTTTGCTGCACTGAATGTGATTCGCCTACCGTTCATGAAGAAATATAATATTGATGAATTTGAGTTTAGTCAAAGTCATCTTTTTTTCTGGGATAAGGTAACGCTCATAAATAATGAACTCATGGTAGATGATGCTCTTAGAAATATTTGTCAAAACTTAGCATTCTACCAGCTACAAGTATTTTTTGTTCAAAGATAGAATTATGAAATATACGATGAAGATACCCATATTGGGCGTTGGGGTGTGTGCAGGCAGTGGCATTTATTTATAAGCATAGAAAAACCAACATGCTGATTTTTACTTGTAATTGAAATTCTTTGATGTTATAGTTAAACAGATTTGCTGCTAGGTGCAACTGCAGCATTTACAAATAATCCAAGGTTTGGATATTTAATGGTATTTTTGTGGTTACAGGTTTGCAGTGGTTAGACTGTATTTTGCTAGTGGATATATTTGTGTGAAAGATGAAGTATCATCATGCACTTTATTTATAGTATGATATATCTCCTGCAGACTGATGAATATAAAACTTCCTGATGAGAGAGGAGGTGGATGAGTTTCTGTCCACAAATGATTTAGACTTTCTCCTTTGTATCATATATTAGAAAATTAGATACATTTCTTTTAAGTTTTAATTCAAAAAAGAGTTTCATTCACTTATTAACCTGGCTGCACTCACAGCTTGCAACATTGGTTTCAGTGGCAGGAAGTACGCATGTGTTCAAAAATATAGTTACATATTAGGTAACAAAGTAGGTTGTGAATTTATCAAAATTAAAGACACTTATTGGGTTTGGCCTGTTGTTCCTATTGAAAGGTTGCTATAATAATAGCTGGTAGTACCCACTAGAATTTGAGATATAAAATATTACAGCAATGCTATATTAAAATCCTGAATATATTTGTGTACTCCATTTAAGGTAAAAATGTAAAATGAAAATTTAATATTATTTGTTTTATAACTGGTAGATATTTAAAATGTAATATTTTGTTAAATGTACTCTTTTGAGTGTTCTAAAAAGTTTCTAGGTTTTTAAATTTCTGTCGCAGTGTGAAATACATTGAAGCATGGTACAATGCAAAGTGCTAAGTCACATTCTTTATATATTCACCCAACTTTCTTCTGATTTTCTTGCATTTTTTGTGCAACAAACGCTGCTGCACTTACCAAAAAGTTTTGTGGGATGTTGTTTCTTTTCTGAGGCTGGAATCATTAATAGGAAATGGAAACTAGTGAGATGCATGGGGTTGGTGTTGCTGGATAGACGACCTAGATCTTTTGGAAATAATTATTCTTTTTTGTGCTTTGAAATAATCATCTCAGTGGTAGCGGTACGAAAGTCAAGTTCCTCTGAGTGAAGAAATGTTTTTGTTTTATAATATTTCCCCCCTCTTTTTCAAGGCACTGGATTTGCAGCTAAATGCTGGTCAATTTTTTCTACTACACCTATCGTTCTTTTGTTCTTCACTACTTCCACTGGTTTAATTTTTTTTATGGCCATCTTATGAACAATCTTTATTTGGGCATTGTGAATAGTGGTCTGTATACAAACATCCTTTTTATCATTCCATTTCAGCAGTGTCACTTTGTATATTTGATAGACTATGAGTTCACTAACACATGCACACGCACAGACACACACACACACCCACAGAGCTCTATATATATCAGTCTGGTTGGTCATCAGTAGGTTACAAAGTTGAGGCGATGAGTAATAATTGTCTTATTGTAAACAGTAAAGCTGTAGCCTATGTTCAGGAGGGGTTTCATCAGCACCATGACAATCTGTGTTGACAGAGGCAAGTTTACAAATTAATTTTCAAAGATTGTTGTACTCTTTCCAGTCTGTTTGATCATAGACCACACGCAACCGCATAGCGATTCACAAATCATGAATGTCTTTATGCCTAATCTTGGCTTTTTTGAGGGGCACATATTGTACCCAACCTAACCTACCCTTGTAGAGTATCAAGCTTTCATCAATGGTGACATGTTCTGGGGTATAGACACTGCTAAACTTTTTATTCAAGTACCGTACAAGCTGCTAGATTTTGTTCAACTTAAGTTATGGATGATTTTCTGGATCATAGACGGAATGATCAGAAAAGTGGAGGCACTTCCTTAGCTGCAGAAACGGTTTCTAGCCAAGAACCTGATGGAAAAAGAAGTTAAAAATGAAGGTTGCTTACTTCAATTCATCTGATAGTTCAGTTTCTTTACATAACATTTATAAATATACATCTTTCATTATCTATACTCTTTCCACTGTGGGTAAATTTTTTTCTCTTTCATAAGTCTGTCACAACAATATTCACAAACTCATCATCAAGAACAAAGTTGAGATACTGAGTGATATCAGTATCAGGATTGAATTCAGACTGTATTGTTAGCTCATCTAAGAAAGGATACCTCAGTGGAACTGGTGAAAGTGCAACAGATGGGTTTATTTGTACCCACCATTGAGCACTCACAAGGATGTCCCCAGAAGAATTTAAACTCTCATCTTCTGATGTCATATCAATGTATGACTCACATTTTGATTCACTGAATTCAATTTCCAGTCCATCTTCACTTTCAATTTTTTTATTTTTGATAACAATCTAAACTTTGGTGACAATTATTACTGTAAGTACATGTAAACAAAAGTAGTTTTTTATAATGCACTGTTGTCTGTGGATAGATAAATTTTTGCTACCAAATAAAGCATATCAAAATAAAATTAGAGAAAATTTACTGTGATACACATTTTGACCTGACTGTGAAAACTAATGCACTTTAGCAACGTAAAACTAAGCAATTATTTGTTAGCTCTTCTGTAGCATGAACTTAACTAAAAACTATTCTTGAACAATGATAATTTACTACTCTTTAGCGGCATACATGCAGTCTCATTTGTTGTATATATAATGAAGATGCTGGTCTGTAGGTGTTGTAACATCAATAATATTTTGGCTGCACTGTAGTGGCTATGGAAATAACTATTCAGCAAAGTATGGTTTAGCTGTTCTCTAGTGGCTAAAGAAACAACTTCATATTCAAAACATACAATCACTTCACTGCACTGAGGAGTAATTAATACATGTAGTCTTGTTTCTACTGGAACTAGACTGCTATCCAGCGAGGTAAATATCAACCATATATGCCCTCTCGAGGCTGATGTGAAAATAACAAGCAATCAACGAAAAGATTTGGAGATAATTATTTACTGGTTACTGGAAACATGCTTGAATATATTTGTGTTTTTAATATATTGCCAAAATTAAATACTCAAATATATTTAGAGTTTTATGTTAAGGGATTAATGAAATGGTGGGTAAGATTCAGTAATAATGTTAGTGAAAGATGCATGGGAAAACTGACAGTTTAAGACTGGGGTGGTGAACCTTTTTTGCTTGGGGGCCAAATCCAGATCTCAGTTCATGCTGCAGGCCATGCAGTTGAGTGAAGTACTGTGTCTGAGGTACTAGTGTCCTGGGATGATAATTTACAGCATGCATTTAAATCTTAAACCTTTACTGGTCACTTACATGTACTGGGAAGAGTAATTTCTGAGTTCACATGATACATAATAATTTTTTACTATAAATTTTCAAAAATATTCTAACATGCATACAGTATAATCACATCTGAAAAATTTTATTCCATGCAGGCTGTTCCTCTTTTCCATGTTCATGCCACATCAGGGTGATTTAATCGCAGTTGCTTAATCCGCCCTCCCTAGCATCTTTCCTGGGCGAACACGCTACGCTGCCAGAGGGGTGGCACCACCACCCTCCTGCTGGAGTGATCTGCGGCCGTAGCCAGTTGTGCAAGCTTTCTAGAAACCTCCTTCGACACGAGCAGATGTGAGACAATTGTTCTCAATGAAGCGCCGGGCCTTATAAATAGTGCCATACCCAGGGGGGTCGGTAGTCTGTGGTAGCCAGCCACCTGGTGAAGTGCAGTGAGCAGTGAAATAAGAAGAGGACCGATGGCGAAGGTGAGAAGACTGCGATGGGTGAGTGTATGTTCGGCGGTGACAAGCAAAGCTCGCAAGTGCTGCAGAGAGCCATTCACTCGACAAGTAGAGTGCTCATGTGTACGGGAGCATTCAGGGTGCTCTAGAACATTCTGGACAGAAAAGACTGGTGGTGTCTGGATTGAAATAATGTATGACTATGGAGGAGTGATATAGACTTCACTGTAAATACTGTAACTGTCAGAGAGCAAATATATAATTTTAATAGTAATTAAGTAGGTGTTAAAAATCTGTTTATAAAAACTGGTTTTAAGTATTTAAGTTAATTTCTGTGGGTTGAGGAACAATTATGTAAATATCAGTTGTAAATACATACCATGTGATAGCCATTGTTGTCAAGATAAAAATTTTAAAGTATTTTTTTGAAATTTTTGTAAATTAAATTAGGAAATTATTGTTAAGTCTTATTAGTTAAGACCTTCATCCCTTAAAAAACCTGGCTATGCCAACAGATTTTGGGAAATTGTAACACTGGTGTCAGAAGTGGGATGAAGGCATTTGTTTTACCTAATAGTTTTGTAAATAATATTGTAAAAGTGTCAAATTGGTGTCTGATCAGCTGAAGGGAAAATAGGGGGAAAAGGGGGAAAGGGAAGGGTTTGAAGAAGTGGAGGTGGGGGTTTGAAGGAAGAGAGGGGTTGAGGGTAGGGTTGGAGGAGGTGTGGGAAGGGTGAGGAAAGGGTTTGAGAGGAGAAAAAAAAAAGAAATTGAAGGAGGGTTAAGGTTGAAGGTTTGCTCGTCTTCCTATCTACCTATCTACGTAATACATCAACTTAACTTTCCAAACTAATTAAGGGCCGAATAGGTAATGAATAACACACACTACTAAAGCATCAATAATTGTATGTATTGTTTATGGGGGGGGGGGGAACTCCACCACAGGACTGTTTTCGGACTCGACCTTGAAGAGGTACAGCCCATAAGGATCAATAGTCAGTTAACTTGAAAAATTAATCTTCTGCTCAACACCTTATAAATACAGATAATCACTCTCTTTCACATACTGGGTAGGATTTCTACTACTATTTAAATAAAAAATTTGACCTTCTGAACATTAGTATTTACTTTAATCTTTCCTTTCTCAAATTTGATAATAGCTACTTGTCCTTTACAATGGTACTTGGTAGGTCTCGGAACCTTCTTCTAAACATAAAAGAATCAGTACTTCAAAAGTACCATGTTTTTCTTAGATAATTACACAAAAATGTCTTGTCTTATTTGCAACTCTTTGATTTTACAGACTTCACAACAAACATTTACTAATATAATAACTTTGCTCAAATATCTAAGAGAGGAAACTTGTTAAGTCTTTATAATAAATTTTTCAATTATCCTAGTTAGGCCACTCTGCAAACATTCTAAAACTTTGTGAACTACTAATAGGCCTTCTGAACACAGTCACATCATTGATCTAAGGTATGCCAGCTTCTTTCCCGTTGCGGTTCTTAATCATGACGTGTGACGTATTAGGAGTATTATTGCAGCGCTGCCACCCAACCCCCCCGCCAGCATAACCAGTGTAGGGGCTTAGAGAGACAAGTGGCAATCGTAATCACCGCAGAGAAAGGTCAAGCAGAGGCAGACACANTAACCAGTGTAGGGGCTTAGAGAGACAAGTGGCAATCGTAATCACCGCAGAGAAAGGTCAAGCAGAGGCAGACACACGCTTCCAAGCCTTACATGTGTCCTGCTGCGTAGTCCNGTAATCACCGCAGAGAAAGGTCAAGCAGAGGCAGACACACGCTTCCAAGCCTTACATGTGTCCTGCTGCGTAGTCCTACCCACCCCCCACCTTCCCCCCTACACTTCTAGCAAGCCAAGTAAAATTTGTAAGCGCAGAGATATCGCATGATAGGAGACGCAGTTCGCCTGAAATCAGAAAACATGCACTACGGAAAAATAAGCTGAGATGGTAAATTCAAGGGGCAAGATCACTACTCCCCCCCCCCCAAAACCTTCAGGAACCAGGGCACATTTTTGAAATGCATTGTTCTGTTTCCTACCACCCCCCCCC
>NQII01000003.1:3263910-3292866 GCA_002778355.1 Clitarchus hookeri
AGTTAAGTATCAAGTCGCCGTCCAGAGAAGCCCCCCTCCACCACGATGTCACCCCCAGTTAATACGAGTAGCCAAAATAGAGTACCACACCTCGGAAGTGTTTCTGTATGTTGTTTTTGTTTAAACTCGAGACAATATATTTATCCAGTTAAGTGAAACGTCAAAAGACTACCTTATTGAAATACCCTCAATCCCAGGTACCTTATAGTCTGTGCCTGGAGGAATTAACTCCGACCCTACAAACCACTCTGTGTGCCACAGGTGGGGAATAGCGTCAAGTTTAATTGGCGCACAACAGTAGCGCCGTCAAGTTAAATTGGCGCACTGACGAGTGGCGTAGCATCAATCACTACAAGTCTAAAATTTGTAACTTCCAAAATCTAAGTAATCCTAACCAATGCTGAAGCCCGGGAACCAACTACGATAGACTACATAAACGTGGTTCACTTAGTTTTCATTGCTAGATGATGCAGAACTCCACAGGCTCCTCCGGCCTACCACAGGACTTCTCTACTGTGTTTCTCTGCATCACGTACATGACCATCTTGCTTCGCAGACCAACACCAACTCTACATCTGGTAGCGCATCCTCGCCAGACCCGTGCTCCCGATTTGCTGTTGCCAGGCGGCGTCAGCGAAAAACTCTGTTAACGCCACCTCCGTCTCACCCCGCGGTGCTCCAGACTACTTATACCCCACCCCTCTGGTGCCCTAGAGCCACACATAGCCGTCCTTGCGCCATGTGTCCTCAGCGATTTTACATTTCATGCCACCGCTTTGCCGTCTGCTTCACCAGCCCTCGCATCCGGTCAGCCACAGTCCACGTGCATACATCTGCTGGCCTGACTGCCTGAATGGAGGTCCAGATCAGCACTTCCCACAGCAATGCATGCTCGCAAGAGACCTGACCATCCTAAGCCCCAACTAGCCATAAGGCTGTGTGTGGGTGAGTATTATAAAATTTTGAATAATACCTAAATTAAAACCAAACACCAAACCACTACTATTATTTAAAAGCCAAACGGTCAGAACTGACAAAACACGATCAAATACCAGATGATTCAAAACAAAACAAACAAAAATAACTTCCAATAAAGCAATTACCCGCTTTTGAACAAAAGACTAAAAATCTGATAAGGAAATCAACAAAAGAAAATTGCTGTCCAACACCGATCTGAAGAAAATACCAAAGAAATTTCCTGAACCTCGAAAAATTACCTTGTAAAAATTTTCCCCTCATGGAGAATTTTTGACCTCACAAATTAACTATTCATTTCTATTCCATCTTACCAAACAATCAAAAATTTATCTCAAATAAAACAATTAACAACATAACCTTTCTTGAACAGAGGTTCACAGATTGCTCACGTTTACAATCGACAAAATTATCACGCATTTCACAATCTAGAAAAGTATCTCCTCAGCAAAATGAAGACTTTCATTTAACATTCATATTTTATTTGTAAACAAAATTTTACTTGATCTTCAATTAGTATTCTTCCTTTATTTTTTTCATTCGTCTACGGCAAGTCCATGTGTCCTTTTTTTTTTTTCTCCCAAAGTACGAGTGAGAGAAACAACAAAAACGTTTAAATGTGTATATGATCAGCTGCATTCACAACATTTTGTTTCTTCTTATCTGTACGTTTGGATAGAGTCTCTGGATGGGCCTTAAAACTATTGCCTTGAGGTGCGCTGAAGTTGAGGGGGTCATCACCAACACTGCCGGGCTGGCTCCCAACACATATCTTCACGACCCGCCCCCTGAACAGCCAACATTGCTCCACCAGCAACCAGTTGTTGAGTCGGCCCAGGGCCACTCCTCCTGGTTGTAATTCTAGGACATAAGTATGCAAGAACAGCAACACAAGGCAGTAGACAACATTTTACAGTCCATAGGAGGCCACTAGGACGAACCTACTACAGAAACACACTCATAAACCTCTAAATCAGTTGAGCATTTCTACATTTAATCACAAAACTCTTTTTATGATGACCTTGCCAAACAAAAATTTAATCCTTTGACTGAAAACAATACTAAACTATAATGGTGAAGGGTGAGACACTGTACTCTGAGACATAACAAAGTAAACAAACATCAACTTTTCCCAAAAAAAATAGTAGCCTCCCAGCAAAACATTAATCTAGTCATGCCGACCTTACAACTAGGTAACAAAGGGCTTCACTAAATGTCAAAGGAAAACTGGGGGAGTGGGGGGACGTGGGACTGCCCACATGACGGAAGTTGGGCACAAACTCCTCGGCACGACAGTTTGTCCACTCTCTAGCGTATTCTTCGTCTCGGTGAACTGCTTCTGTGCAGCACTTCTTTTCTTGTTCTCTGTATCCCCTCATCATAAAACCAGCTAATGGGGGACAGGGAGATCATGCAGCACTCCTTCTCCGAACTCGTCCTTCACTTGGCAGACTCCACTGGCCAGATGGTGAAATCAGGAATGGGGGGAAACCTCTAAGAAAAACCCTTTCCTGGTGCAGTCAGGAGTCCAGCCACTCTGCTGTCAACTCTGGATCTTGACGTCAGGTTGTCCTCTCCGATGTGGTGGGCTCAACTGGTTACGGATGACAACCTCAGGGGTAGGAAGGCATAGCTCACCCCAGGAGTAACCAGGAGTCACTTCCATCATCAGGACACAGACCAGACCCATTGCTTCAGTGTCCAGTTCCTTTTCCTCGTTGAGCTCTTCTTCTATGGGATGGAACCTCCCTGTCGTTCATGGTGTAGGTCGCATCAGACCCACACCCCAACAGTGTCCAAGGAACCACCACTACCAGAAGTCCCGCATGGCTCGTCCAACACACAATCATATATATATATATATATCTCTCTCTCTCTCTCTCTCTCTATATATATATATATATATATATATATCTCTCTCTCTGATGGTATTCCCCACCTTTGGAATGTAGGTGGTTTATATGGCGGAGTTAATTCCTGCCGGCATAGACTATAAGATGCCTAAAAGGTTAAAGGATTTTCAATAAGGTAGTCTTTTGACGTTCCCCTTTACTGGATAATTATATTTTCTCGAGTTTGAACAAAAACAACATACAGCAACACTTCCGAGGTGTGGTATTCTAATTTGGCTATTCGTATTAACTGGTGCGACTTCGTGGTGGAGGGGGCTTCTCTGGGCAGCGACTTTATACATATCTCTGCTCTGTGGGTGCTGGTATGCTGTCATCTGGGGAGGAGCTCCGGCGAAGTGGTCGGCCTTGGAAAAAGGCCCGCATTTGGTGTCGTCTCACTGGAGTACTGTTCGGACTCGTGCTCACATCTTCTCGCGATTCCTTGACGCAACTCTTCCCTCGGTGCGGTGATAGTAAACTTTCTGCCCCACCTTCCCTGCAAGGAAGCTTATATACTCTCTAGCTTCCTTCCCTAATTGTCAGCACATGTCGCCTTGTTGGGGGAGGGGGTGGTGGAATGAAAACAGAACAATGCCTTTCACAAAACGTGCCCTGGTTCCTGAAGGCTGGGGGGGGGAGGTTGCACCTTGCCCCTAGCTTACTCGGTCAGCTATTACTCCGCGGTGCATGTCCACCTCGTCACGGGGGTGTTTCCAGCTTGTCAGCTGTTTCTCGGTGCGTATTTTCTGATTTCTGGCGAAATACACATTATTATTTTGTGATATCTCGGCGCTCAACTGATCTCACGGGCTNGCGGTGCGTGTTTTCTGATTTCTGGCGAAATACACATGATTATTTTGTGATATCTCGGCGCTCAACTGATCTCACGGGCTTGCTAGAGGTGCTCTTGCTTGACTCTGTGATTTCTCCCGCTCCTACGTATGTACGTAGCACTATCCGGGTGCTCTGGCGATATGCCAGCTCTTACTCGGCACAACCTTGACACGTGTAACTGCGATCCGTTCTGGCTGTTCACCTGCCGCGTGACACGTGTCAGTTGGTAGGCGCTCGCGAAGGGGGTCAGCGAGGCTTCTACTCAAAAGGCGTTACACGACATCTCTATCTCTATATCTCTCTCTCTATCTATCTACATCTCTATCTATCTATATCTCTCTCTATCTGTCTATATCTATATCTCTTTATCTCTATATCTATATCTCTCTCTATCTCTATATCTATCTCTCTCTATCTCTATATCTCTATCTTTAGCACGGTGTTTATACATTTCTATGCGAAGTGACGTGTAATATAGTGTGGGTATTTGCAGTACGTGGAGTTCATGTTGATGTATTACAGTCCCATAGACTGCACCACACAGGCAGCCGAGAAACGTGGGGAAGCAGTGCAAGTCGTAAACAATACAGCAACTTCGGAGGATAGCATGCAGCTCTACGGCATTGTTGTCGCACAGCCAGGAGAAGGGAAGGGGGTCTTAATTACACCTGCCCTTATGATGGCCAGATTTATTGGCGGGAGTACCATCATCAGTTTGAAATATTGTCGCCATCCTGATTGGCTGGTCAGCGAAACAGCAGGCTTACTACCTCGCGGCTGTACTGAGAGGCCCTACAGTGAGCATACTACAATCTCTTTCAGAGTGACATCAACTGGAGTACCCCACACTGGTGTCAGCCTTGAAACTACATTTCTGTGACCGACACCTGCGACATGTCCTCCATGCCAAACTGTGAAGCCGCACCCAGCAACTAGGAGAGCCGCTGCAGGAGTTATGGCAAAACATCATGCTGCTCTCACCTATCTCTTGAAGGGTTCCCCTGAATAGGCATGTGTGACATCATCACAGTTGGCTTCTTCATTGATGCCATCACAGACACAGAGGTATGGCAAGCAGTATGTCTGTCTGCACCCCACACTATGTAGGATGCCCTGTCCCGAGCAGTGAAGGTGGAGTTATAAAAGACAGGTGTCCGCACCCTGATGTCTGGTACGGGCAGTGATGCTAAACAAAGAGGACTAAGACAGCATGAAGAAGACACTGAAGGAGTTGCAAATCCATGAGGGACACCGCTTCCAGGTTACATGCTACAGATCTTTGCCCACACCCAAACGGCCTGAGTGTTAGTCATGTGGACAGCCATTGCACCTGAGAGCCTACTGCCCACAACAGCAGCAGCAACAGAATCAACAGCGGGAGAAGAGAGATAAATTACTGCAGAGAAATAGACACACTGAGATGCCAACTGCTACAAAGGTTCCCTAGTTACTACGATTTAGAGACAAAACTACAATTATATGGATTATAAGTAAGCAACTAGGGATTTTTAATTTTTGCAATTCATGCCCTTGTTATATTTCTTTCAATTATGTGTTTTTTTTTTGTTACACAACACTCAATGCAGTTCGCAAAGAAATGTGTAGTAAAAATCACAGATGGTAGCACAGTACACTAGCAAGGTGCAAGTAATGCTGTTATTTTTATATTTATCAATTGTTCGGGGGAACATGGCTGCTTAGTGTTGACACCGTTAGGTTTACTAATAATATTGTCTGAAAAACAAAAGTGATAGTACCTTAGAAAGTATAATGAAAAAGCAAGTCTGTTATGCTGATATGAGCCACCCAGAGGCCTCATCTACCGGAAGTGTAATTAGTTTACATACATTAAGTCATCTAGAACAAGCGACTCGAAAACACACCCAAACTCTATGGCTGCTGATAGATGGCAGAAGGTATCAATATAAAATGACCTGTTTCTTGTCAATGCCTTCCATTCAGTTTTTGTATAAATTAGCAGCAATATATATACTGTATATATAAATTTGACACCACCTGTCTTTAATATTCTTATTTTGAATAGTAACCAATGAAACAAGTTATTATTTGTTGTAATGCAGATTTACTATTTTGTACTCTGTATATATTGTATGATTTGTGACTGATCACCACCAGAGGTCTCAACCTTCTCTCGGTTGAGACAATAAAGGGTATTCAGTACAGAAGAAGTTATACAGAAGAGTTTCCTTGCATACAACCGTCAAATGTGTTGTCATATCACATGTTTTGCAACATTTGTAATTGTGATTTTTATTGTAAAACACGTTGGGCGGAATGATTGTCAATGACACGTGCAATCTAATAAACACCAAGAATACGGGCGCATCAGAGGTCAGTGCAAAACGCGTACAACATATTTTCTACAGAAAGATGATCAAAGTGTTATTATAGCAGAATGTTACCTCACACGTTTTTTAGTTGAGCACAACCTTCCGCTATCTGCAGCAGACCACGCAAAACATTTTTTTAAGGTAATGTTTCCCGGCTCGAAAATAGCAGAAAAATATCCTTGTGGTCGGATGAAAACCTCCGTGATTGTGACAAAAATATCAGTCAACTGTTTCAGACATTGTAAGAAGCTTGCAAAGTTGACCATTTTCATTGTCCATGGATGGGAGCAATGATCAGAATGATTGCAAACTTTACCCATTAATTCTCATGTTTTTTAGTGAAGAAAGTGATAATATTGTAACCTTGCTTCTTTCAGTTGTGGAATCTGCTATAACAAAGGGGAGGGTATTTTTTGGGCACTTCATTGTGAAATGAAAGATAAAATGTTGAAGTGGGAAAACTGCTTGTCATTTGGGTGTGACAATGCCAATACAATGTTTGGAAAATTTAAGGGGATTGTATAATTTTTGAAGCAGCAGTATCCTTCAGGGTGCATCTGTCATCTTATTCATTTAGCTGTTCAGAAAGCAACTAAATATTTGGAAGTGGGTGTGAGTGTGGAGACATAATTGGTGGATATATAATTCCTTTTGGAAAGAAGCTCCAAAAGAAAGAAAATGTTTAAATTGTGTCAAGAAATGTATGGACCAGATCTGAAGAGCCACAAAATACTAAAACATGTGAGCACAAGGTAGTTATCTCTCTGTGATGCTGTGAACAGTATTTTGGAACAGTGGGAACCATTGAAATTATTGTTCCATGTTGGTGAGGATACAAACTCAGATGAAACTTCTAATAGTAGATTCTGTGCTGTGAAATCTATGATGGAAGCAGGTGCTACGAAATTATACCTTCTGTTTCTGAGAAATGTTCTTCATGTTTTTACAAAGTGTAATGTACTTTTGCAGCAAGAAGCTCTCTCTATTCTTAAAGTTTGCAGATGTATCAACTCACTCTTAATGGATTTGCCAGTAAGATTTATGAAACCAACAGCTTTAGGAAAGCAGTCAGGACCAGGTTTGAAATGCCTGTCAGATATAAAATTTTCTAGTAGTCTTTCACAGAAGGACGATGACTATATTTTCATAGGTGTAGGTACAAGGCAGTACATGAAGGAAGCAATTGGAGGTAGTTGGTCTACCAGTGATAAAATAAAGTTCTACAAATGTTTGCACAGTTTTTTTGTTGCATCTTGTAGGTACATCATTGCAAATTTCCACTGAAAAATCCAGTTTTGAAACATGTAGAAGTTGTTGATGTTTCACTAAGAGCAAGTTCTTCATTTGCATCTGTTATGTTCTTTGTTGAGTTGTTTCCAGCCATAGTTTCTTGTAATGATAAAGACAGCCTGGAAGAAGAGTTTGCATTGTACACAGCAGATCATTTGACCAATAACAGTCTAGTGTGTAAAAGAGTGGATGTTGCCTGAACTAAAATTGCAAAATTTAAGAATGCTTCTGGCAACATGAAATACAAGATATTTCCCAAGGTGATGCTTTTGGTGTTGTTAATCTCTTTTTAGTAATGTTGGAACTGAACGTGTTTTTATCATTGTTCGGAAAAACCAAAGTGACTTCAGCCCAAATTTTTGCACCAAGACCTTAACTGCACTTTTAATTTAAAAAACAAAAATGTTTTCATCTTCAGAAGCATGTGATCAAAAGTGTTTCACTGCAAAAGAACTGAGTGATGCAAAAGAAGCAACACTGAAATCTCTAAGTGAAAGAAAAATAATCTGTTCAAGAACTGTTTTACTATGTGTTATTTGTGGTGGGGTGGTTTAAAATAGATTATTGATAAAATAATAGAATAAATTTAGCCAATGTGCAATAATATTATGTAGGGAAATAATTACTGAAGAACTGTGAACTGCGTAATGTGCTCTTCATCAATGATTCTAACTATTGGTAAGTCTGATGATTTTATTCATATTTAATGTCAAGTATTCTCTTCCNCCCCCCAGGTTTTCCTGAAGTAACTAGTGACAGGCATTCTAAAAAGGTTGGCATTTCTGGATACGCCTTCTCATGTGGATCAAATGGCCTTGGAAGGACTAATGAGACCTGCCATCGCAGCATTGACACAGGATATTCCAGGCCCATAAAGCAGCCACCAAAATGACTGCCACTAGCTTCGCAGGAGACAGTAGAGGGAATTCTGATGAAAATGGAGTTAAATGTGATAGAACCATCAGTTATTCCATGGACATCCCCCATTGTACTTGAGAAGAAAGATGGTTCTCTGAGGTTTTATATGGATTATCACCAGCTTAATGTGACAGACTATTATCCAATCCCAAATAGACAACACACTGAACAGCATATCATTTTTACAATGATTTCTACTTTGGACATGAAGAGTGCGTACTGGCAGTGCGAGGTGGCCCCACATGATCAAGAGAAGACTGCATTTTGTGTTCAAAGGAAAGGAACCTGGCAGTTCAAAATTATGCCTTTTGGACTGTGTTATGCCCTGCCACCTTCGAACGCCAGATGGAAAAAGTCCTCCCTTTAGATATCTGACAGGAAGGACTTTAGAAGCACACATATACTCTGTATTCCAGAATGTGGCCACAGCCAACGTAAAACTAGTTCCTAAGAAGTATCACCTGTTCCAAAAGAAAATAAATTTCTTGGGACATGTAGTGTATGCCCATGGAATTGAGACAGACCATGAGAAGACCACAGCAATAACAAATTGACCAACACCAACTGACCACAGCAATAACAAATTGGCCAACACCAACTGACAAAACCAAATTGTGGAGTTTTCTGGGATTATATGCCTACTACCATTGATTTTTCCTGTTTTCACCATGATCACCAAGCCACTACATGAACTGAGGCAAAAGCAAATTTCATTGGACCACTGCGTGTGAAGTTTTTAGTAAACTGAAGGAAATTCTGACATTTCCCCCAGTCCTAAGATTCCCAAAAAGTGAGGGCATGTTCATTTTGGACATTGATGCTAGTGATGGAGCTGTTATATCAGATTGAGGATTGGAAGGAGAGATCACTAGAATACTTCAGTAAGGTATTGCATAAGCGTGAGAGAAATTACTGTGTTACACGCAGGGAGATTCTGGCCATGATGAAGGCATTTTCACACTTCCACCCCTACCTTTATGGCAGACATTTTATTCTAAAAGCCGACCGTGCTTCATTATGCTGGCTTCTTAATTTCAAGAATTCAAGGTTCTTTATCTCGTGATGGTTCACCTACCTGGAGTGGTGATGATATTAGAAAAGGTCAGCTCTAATGATCCCAGTTTACATCCATTAGCAGAGTGGAAAGAAGCTGGCTGTCGGCCAAAATAGGAAGAGATATCCAGCCTGAGCGCAGCAGTCAAAGTATACTGGGCCCAATGGAATTCCCTTATACTGAATAATGGTGTGCTTTACAGGTACTGGGAAAGTACTGATGGAAAACACACACACTTAGAGTTGGCCTTCCAGAATGCAGGGTACCCAAAGTTTTCAAAGAACTGTGTAATGTGGCAGCCAGTGGGCACATAAGACCCTTGACAGAGTTAGACTGAGATTTAGCTGGCTTCATTGTTAGGAGGATGTTGAGAAGTGGTGACAAATGTATGACACTTGCACTAGGAGGAAGGACCAAGGACGAGGGTACAATATCACCTAAATACAATGTTGGCACCCCATTTGAGAGGATAGCAATAGATATTCTTGGACCCTTGCTTGTCACAGAGAAAGGTAATCAGTATCTACTGGTGGTCCAAGATTACTATGTCGCCTGAGGTCATTCCCCTTCCCAAACCTAGAGCTCTTACTGTGGTTGATGCACTCGTAGACAATGTCTTCTCAATGTTTGGGGTGCCACTACAACTTCATTTTGATCAGGGAAGTAATTTTGAAGCTGCCTTGTTCCAGAATGTAACAAAGTTTCTGGGGATGAAAAAGACTAGGACTACAACCTTACACCCTCAGTCGTATGAAATGGTAGACACACTTAACCGCACTCTTGAGCAGTACCTATCAGTCTTTGTGGCAGACAAACAAAAGGACTAACATTCAAAGGTGCCATTGTTTCTCCTTTCTCACTGCTTGGCAGTTCATGTGTCTACAAGTGTAACACCATCAAGGATGCTGTTTGGAAGAGAGCTATGCCTCCCTAGTGACCTGCTGTTTAGCCTACCGATAGAAGAGAAAACTGCTGCCACTGATTATGCCAGCAAATTACGCCACAGACTAGTTGGCATTGATGGTTTTGTACAATAACACTTCAAAATAAATGGGGGCAGGAGAATGTCGTGCGAGGTATTTCAAGAACTACTGGTGTGGCTTTAAAACTCACAGAGGTGGAAAAGGGTACTGCCCGAAGCTACAGAAATGTTGGGAAGGCTCCTACAGTATTCTGAATAAGATCAATGACGTGGTCTTAAGGATTTGTCGTAAAGACTCTCTGACAAAGCCTAAGTTTGTCTACATTGATCAACCGGCACTCCACGAAGGTCCGGATGTTGTAGAGTCTCTTCAGGATGAAAACAGTCATGAGGAGACGGCAGTGATACGTGTTACTGGTCTTCATTGCTTCCTTTGCTCAGTCTTGCATGAGTGATCGAAGGAGTGTTTGAAGTTCAGGACAGATTGGTAATGTTGTTTAAAGCAGGCAGCGATTTAGAAAGGCAAACTGCCACGTGCTGCTGCAAATTGATGCATGTATGGGGCTAACCTAACATGCTACCCAACAGTGGCATAACCTAACCTCAACTTTGGTTCTTTTTTTTCTCTCTCTGTTTTCACAGGGTTATTTTCCTCTATTTCTAGTTAGGTTTCACATATTTGGTAACTCTACCCCCAGGTTTCACTGTTTCCTGTATGGCAGAAGTAACTTCCTGTACACCCTTATTATAATTTAGACCCAAATAACAGCTTCCACTTACATTAAATGATAACTGGGCCTGATAATGAAAAAATAACAACCCAATATTATCCCATTTAACAGGGCTATAACAACACCTACTGGATGTGCATAAATATATTTACCAATTTTGAACACTAAATTTATCATATATTATATTGATTTTGTCCTGTCACTCCCAAAAAATCTTTGCTTCTGCTTCTTTCCAAAACTTCTGCAGTACTAGTGTCTCATCGATCAAAGATACCACTATACCACTGTCCACAAAAATAGGGGTTTATATCCCAAATATGTAAATGTAAAAACTCATGACACCTGATTCACTTGAGACTCCTTGAGCCTACCCGACAAACAATTCACCCTTACATGGTTTGCTTTAAAAGTTTCCCTGAGAGTTGTAATTTCTATTATTATTCTAAAGGTTTGTCATGCAAACCCTCCTGATATGGCCAGGCTGTCCACAGCCAAAAAATATAGTTTTTTCAGTGGGGGTTCTCCATGACCTTACTACTGTTAAGTTTTCTGCCGGTTATCTATCTGGCCCTTATGTTGGAATGTTGATAGATTTTTTCTGTGGTCCTCTGCATTCAGGCTACCTCAATTAAGCTTACTGCTCCCTTTGCACTTGTGCCCCTTTTGAATTCTCTCTGCAACTTTTACCTCAGTCTTATGTTAGGGCTTGCCTATTTCTAGCATAATAATTAGTTGCTTCCATATTTCTTAACATTTTTGTATCAATCGTTGTAAAGTTTTGTTTTTCAATATTATTACTTTCTCTATCACTGGCCTAAGCCCCCTCAAAATGTACCTAACCTTATATTCTTCCGACATTTTGCTGTCCAACTTGCTGTGATAACATAATGAAACAACATTGTAACAATGGAAGAACTATTATTTTGTAATTTTTACAACTTTACAATGGGAATTTATGCTAGAACTGGTCTTTTTGACAAGAAGGCCTCCGGTTGTTGGAATAAAGGCGTGCAACTTTTTAGTTCCTGGAATGGTGATTGCAGATGCAAACCGGGGCTGCAAAAACATTCTCCGACGTTGAATATCGTCTTTGGAGCAGTAGTAAATGACTGTTTGTTTTAAAGATGATTTTGCCCATTCGTATAATCGCATTGGTGTAACAATTGCTCCACTTAATGGTAACTGTAGACTTGCACGCGTAGCTAAACTTTTTAGGGTCTCCCCTAGACCATCGCATGTCCCTTTTCAGTGAGACGTTGCATGAAAATGTATATCTGCATCTGCATTAAAATCTTCTCTGTAATAACGTAGATTCACAAAGTTGAATTTTTTTTTTAAATGTTGTGAAGCCCCATCGGTTATATATAATTTTAGATACAACTATTGCTTTTTCTAAAATATCCTTGTGTAGTACTTTTGGAAAGCGTAGAAGGTGGCTGTATCATGTTTTAAGCCATCCAAAATCATAACAATGCTGCCGTGCTTTACTTCACTGCCATCTATATAATAAAAAACTGACGTTAGAAGTGTTGCCTGTTCGTTATTCCAATGAAAAGATTGAGCAGCATCTTGGACAACAAAACTATAATTTTCTGCAAAATCACATTGTACGAGAATTTGACCATCGATAGTCTCCTTAATAGTTTTAAAATAAAGCGCCTGATCCTCTGCAATGTAAGCATGAGGTTTCAAAGAGTCCAAAGCGTCGCATAAATCATCGACAAAATTATCAGAGAAGACAATAGTTGAGTAGATATCGTGAAGCGGTCTGTACCAACCCATTTTTCAAACTGCACGTCTGTCACTTGATTGTTATCAAATATGATTTTTAAATGCTCTCAAATTGCACTTAAGCCAGGACAAGAATCACAGTATTCATTTGGCGTTGTCTTTGTAGTTATTAAATGACATGTCGGTGTTGGATTGGGACACATCATCTTGCGAAGGCAATCCTTATAAGATGAAAGTTGCATGGCAGTTCCAGCTGTAAGATTGGCAATGTCTCCTCCATTCAATATCAGCTTTACGTTTTGATGGTAAGTACAAATACATACCATATGTGTTCCAGAGTCGCCTGCGAGAATACATTGTTTGGGTCTTAGAGTAAAAAACTTTAAGCCTTCCTGGATGTTCGGATATTCATTTTTGAACCTCTGATAAAGTTCATCAATGTTGCACAGCAGAAACTTTTTTATATGTGCGTTCTTTTTCCATCATCTAATTTAACGGATATAAAATCTTTTTTACCGGGCATTATTCGGCTAATCTCTTCTCGTAGATAAAAACATTTCACCAAGTTTTTGGTCTCTGCTGGTAGTTTACAGCCACCGCGTGGGTTTGGAGATGACAAGATACCGAATTGATCGACAAGTTGCTTTGCTTTTCTCGCTTGTCGCCTGGATGTTCCAAATTCTTCTGCAAGTTTATTTTCACTCCATGACGTAGGTGCTATAGTCAGTATCATAGTCTTCATAGAAGTAGACGTTTACGGATCATTAAATTTCTCCTTTAGCTGCTTCAAAATGTCTTGGTTTTCTATGGTTGTGTCGATTTGGGTTGAATTATGTTTAAACTTATCTTCGGGAATGAATGGTTCATCTTGGGATTTTTGTGAAGGTTCACTCAATGTTTGACTGCACTGCACAATATCTTCATCCGCTACTGGAGGTTTTTCATTTAAAAGTCACTTCCTACAGGATGCACATACGTAAACATCTAGTGAAAAACCCCACTTTTGAGCTAAACATTCAAAAAATTTCCTTAAAATTTTTAAACTTTCGAAGTACCAAGCGAAATGGATTCAAACATTGATCACCGTACGGCACCATTATAAAATAATAACTATCTTAGAATGTGCACAAGTCACAGAGAGGTTAGAGCAACAAACTGAAAATACGAAACCGCTTGGCGTCATATTTCTATCTCTTTCGTGTCCATAGCTTTGATTCTATTTGAAGAATAAGTAGTACTTCTCGCTGCTAAGAGATGGCGCTACTAGTTGCGTTTCGCTATTACAAAATTATTTTTTCTACTGCTTCCTAATAATGTTTTTGTTCTTTATAATATTTTATTAATTTGAATAATACTTACCCTACATCATTGTAAGAGCTTAAATATGCTTAAATGGGATAAAATAATAATAATAACGGTGCAAATTTAATTCAATATCGCGCAAACCAGCTGACCTAAGTAAGTGCGAGATATCACGCCCATTGCGTCGCGTATGTACATTAATCCATCTAACTCCCTAAACTAATGCAGATCCCATTTTGAATTTTCTAGTGTGTTTTTAATATACTTTAAGCTATATTTTAAAATAAAATAATTAAAATAAAATTGGTTGAAGTGACTGCAATTCTGGTTTGAAATGTTTACGTCCGGTTTTGTACATGACAAATTTTGTTTTTTTTCTAATGTTATTTTATAGTTAAAAAGAACAGTACATCTTCGATATAAGTTGCTATGTTTAATATTTTATTTTAAATTTGTTAAATTCGAAAAGCTAATTTCAAAACATTCTAATTTCAATTATGACAATTCTTTAGAAGCCTATAACTTGTCAAATAAACATCATACAAAGAAAATATTGTGTGTTCACATTCATACCTACCAGAAGTACTATTAGCCCCACGTCGGAATGATGAATATAGTCAGTTCAGATTAGTCGACCAGTAATTCCCCGCGCCGAGAGGCGCTGGACCAGAGTGAGTTCAAATCAGGCAGTCATATTGCCACGCCGGGACGCGAGGCAGTCGGATGAGTCAGTCAACCGAGGCCGGGGTTCAGACCCCGGCAGATTCAGTGATGTAGTGTCAGTTGTAACCAGCGCCGAGAGGCAACAGACATGAGCGATGCCGAGACGCAAGATTAGTCAGTCGTGTGACGGGAACAGAACAGTCGTATCACCAAGTCGGGACGCGAAGCGCGAGACCGAGCCAGGGAGTCTAGTGGCGGCCCCATAACAAGGGGTGCCACCCTGAGAGGAAGTAGACGGCGCCGGATGGCGACGAAGCAGCACATCGGGACGCAAAGTGCGATACAGAGAAATTAAGAAGTTAGTTGTTCGGCAGCCAAGGCGCAAGGCGGAAGAGTTGGAAGCGTGAGCCGGATCGTGGTGGACGTCGATGCAGAAGAGGAGATGCGCTAAGGTCTCCGACGGGAACCGCCAGCCGAGATTGCAGAGACACCACAAGTCACGGAAACCAACTCCGGACTTCCAAGAAGGGACGTCAAGCTGACCCAGCTACACCAACCAATGAAGACAACTCACCAAAAGCCGCAGTCACAGTTAAGTAAAANGGCTGCCTGATGAATCTTGTTTAACCAGTAAAACATCACGATAGTGCAACAGCGTGGAAAATGTGTCTTGTGTGTGTGTGTGTGTGCACGCGTGTTTGTGCGTGCATGCATGCGTGGTTGGGTGGGTGCGTGTGTGTGTATACACACACCCATGTTATTTTCAGTCAAATAAAATACTTGTGTGTTAACTAACTGAGAATAAGAGTATTTGTTCACCCCTTACGCAACAACTACAGGTGCCCTTAGTCTGCACCAAAATACAGTAACTCGGTACCCTACTTGCCACCATCCTGTATAACTCAGGTGGCAGTAGCGTCAAAACAAAAATAATTATTTTCTTGAAATAAATTGCATGAATTTACAACAATATATCAACTTAATTATTTGACTGGCAGCTTTAGGTTACACTAGCCCCTCTTTTGATGCAATTGTAATTTATTTTTCATCTTTGCCATTGAAAATTAATCTTGTGAAAAATTATTAAAATGCTCTTGACTCAAACTAGCTCAGGTAGTAGCAATAAACTTATGTCAAGGTGTCCATGGGTTGAATTTGTTGAAATCGGTTCATATCTTTCTCCAAGATGGCAACCAAAATGTTCAGTGAAAATTTAATAGCGTCTCTGCTTTTGAGAAAAGAAAAATACAATTTTGAAAACATAGCTGACGTTAAAATATTCTGTAGAAATACAGAAGTTTTGTTTATTTGGCCTGGGGCTGGGGCATTCACCTGAATGCCACAGGATATCTGCTTGAAGGCTTCCTATGCCATGCTCAGAGGCCTATAGTGCAGAGATATAGTCCAAATTGGACTTTACAAGAGTGTGGTCATTAGATTTACAATACCTATAAAAAATATATGCAGGTCTTGACCATATAGGCCTTCTTCTCACTGGAATTACTCTTGTATCTTCATCCCCATCAGGATGGCCTGCTTACAGGTGTGAACTCTACCAATTATTTAAAAATCTAATTAAAAGCAGTAATGCTAAATACACTCAGGTCAGTGTCCTGCCTGTCAGAACCAGGATAGCTAAGAATTTCCTTAAAACACATTAACCTGAAACGTATTTAAATAATCAGCCAATCATAAGAGTGTTAGATTAAAAATTAAAACCACGCCACTCCGTTGCTATGTTAACAAGTCAACAAACATATATATATATACATACACACATATATACATATACATACACACATATATACATACGTACATACAGACATACAAACATATATATACACACACATAAATACATACATACATTCATACATACATACAAACATATATACACACACACAAATACATACATACAGAGAGAGAGACAGAGGGAGAGACAGAGAGAGAGATACAGAAAGAGAGATACAGAGNAGGGGGGGACGGAGACAGGGGGGAGACACACACACATGCATGCATACAGTCGCGCACTCGCTTCCCTTGACCTGTCCCGCATGAGCAAGTAGAAGAGGACAGAGTAGTGATATGATAGCGGGCGGCAAGTCACAAAAAGATGTTTGAATGACAGACGAGCAATAACGCTTTATTTTACAAAACTGGGCTGCTGCGATAAGCCTATGGCGGCTCGCATGCTCCTGACATTCAGCAGATGGAATTTCTGTGTTTATCGGTAGGAATTTTCTGGTTAATGATCTAGTTTCTCTCAGCGCGACTCAGGATGCAGCGAACCCTCCACATCGGGTGACTGAAACAATATAAGCGTGATGGGCCTCCGAGCCGAGAGTTTATGAGAGCCGGGAGTTTGTGCAATAGTGGTTGGTGATTTGCACATTATGACATGGACGTCATCAGAGTACCTATCTGCTACACACTCCATTATTATTGAGGCTACGGAGCACACCCCAAACGCTCATGCATAACTTATATACGTACACACAATAACTTAGGTGACTCCAAACATGTCTGTAAAATAGTATCTTTTATTTAGTAGTTGACACATGGAAACACGGGGTATGACATACATGAGCACTGCACCACACTGCATAAAATACTTTGCTTCGTTCACACTGATTACAAACATTTAAGCAGATACTATTAATGCATGCTGAGCACGTGGTTACACAACTTCGAAAATGGCTGACTGCATGGTCGGTTGAAACACCAAGGTACGGAGATGGCAGTGTCCAAAAATGGTATATTTAAGCTCCCTTGTACCACAGAAGTACAAGGGAGATCTGAAGGAAGCATGAGGGCGAAAGCGAAAATGGTTCAGAGTGATTAGACTATTGTAAACTAACTTGGTTGCTGCAAAAGTTGAGAGCCTTTCATGTGCACGTCTTCCCCCAGCTGTGGCCCATAATGAACTGAACTAGGCGGGACGCTGTGGCTAGCCACTAGCAGCTGCATGCTGTCGTTAATGCTGAAAATTAAACTTAAACCTATAAAGTACAAAAGCTTAACACAGGAAATTAGCAAATTTAAATTTACACAAGATTTTTACGTTGTTGAAAACCATACTTTAAGTTTTATCTCCGAGAATTGGAGCAGTTGCAATTTAAATGTTGCATATTTTACAAACACACATAGGCTGATCATAAAAGCATTTCTCTTGCAAAATCAAACATAATTACATGAACCTTTTTTAATAGAAGCTTTTATTAATTTAACGTGAATGCTAAGGGGGTTGTCTGCCAGCTGAAACAGCCATGCATCCCAAGTGACTACCGGCATCAGTCCAGTGTCTGGTTAACTTTTGTAATTACTGAAAATTAAATGGCAAGCAACGTGCCCCGTTCACTGTTTTGAATTTACTAACATTTTGGTGTACTCAACAATCCTGACAGCACTGGTAAAACATACCTGGATGTCACGTTGCACTGTATCATAACTCTGTGCCTCCGAGCGAAACTACCATTTCCCAGACGCACACTAATTGCATTTTAAATTACTGCGTTGGCACACATTCAATCTATGTTGGTTATTTCTTATATGGGCCATATGGTGGCCACGTGGTCAGATGGATGCTGATTTGGCTCTGGTGGTAGTAGCCATCTTCTAGACCTCGTGGCCTCCGCCTCGTTGTGCGCTGCCAAGTGTTGTTGGTTGGTGTAATGCTTCAGCATTCCTCATGGCGCACTGGTGTAGTGCTCTTGCGTTGGGGCGCGTGTTAGGTTCAGTTTCAGGAACATGAGGAGGTACGACAACAAACGCCCTCCTCCGGATAGGCGGAACAGGACCACAACTGCTGTTGGCTACCCTGGTGGTGGTAGTCTGCTGCAGCGCCATCTCTGGTCTTGTTCTGGGTGGGCGTGTCTCTCGTAGTTAGCTAGGCCGGTTGGCACACAGGCAGAGTCATGGCTGTAGTAGCTAGATCCTGTTGCTTTCCGCCCGCTGCCTGGGTCTGCTTCGCGTTGGCTGGGTCGGGTCCTAGATTCTCGCTCATGCCGCTGGGCGCTGGAGCTCGGCCTGCATCCGCTGGTGGACTGGTATGCTCGCGCCGGGGCCGCTGCGCTGTGATGTGCCCTGCAGTGTTCGTTCCAGGGCCAGCTGGGTGTCTGCCACCTCTTTGCCTCTCAGCTGTGCATGAGAATACTGTTTGCCTGTTGTAATCTTGTGCTGCTCACATTGATGCTCAGAGTTTCCCTCTCTGCTATCCACTGTGCAGCAACTCCAGCTTCATTCCCGAGGTTGTTTTCTGAGTTGATAGGAGTTATTGTCAGCTCTGGTTGTCAGTTTTGGACGCCGGTCTGGTGCCGTTTCTGTTGGCGTGAAACATTGTGGCATGCGCCTGACACACTGCACGCACCTGGCTCATGTCGGCTCCAGCATGTTTGCTGATCCTCCAGTCTCCAACTTAGGGCCATCTCCTCCCCATCGCTGTCGGCGCTCTGCTGTACGTCTTGGTCACCGAGGTATTTCGTCGGGTGGCTCCTCTACGTGGATACGGAAAGTGGCATCTTGAAGGGATGTGTCGGGCTCCCATTAGCCTCTTGTTGGGGACTCTTTTCTCTACTGGGTCCTCCTTTGGTTCCTCCACCAGTGGGCCATCGTCCCCCTCGGTGATGCTGTTAGGCTTAGGCGGGAACAGCCAATCAAATGCCCAGTCCAGATCCGTCCAGGGCATGCAAAGCGGTGCTCACTTTTCCTCACCTGGTTCTTGTTGTGGCATCAGTGGGGCGGTTTCAGGTGTCAGTGGCTCATTGTCTTCTGCCGGTGTAGGCTCGTACGGGCTGATGTTTACCCTCCTCAGATCATTGTGGTGCACCTTGATCTGTCTGCCGTCATCCCCTCGTATGATGTATACAGAGTGCCCCAGTTTGCGTCATACTGTGTATGGCCCGGTCTACCTGGGAGCCAGGCCGGCGTAGAAGTTCTTGGCCCCGTCTGAGAGGGGGTGGTTCCTGACGTACACTATATCTCGAGTTTGGAGACATAGTGTCTCCAGTGGCAGTGTTCACCCTTCGGCATAAACAAAACAGTGCATCTGCAAGCTTGGTGTCCCAGTGCATGTGGTTTTCCCCCAGCTTGTAGCCTCAGTTGTACTTAAAGTTCCTGATTGCGTCTTTCTGTGGGGTTGGCGCGTGGGTGGTACACTAGCATAGTCAGTGGCGTCATATGTAGTTGTTTGCACCATTGTCTCTACCGTCGGCCTACAAATTGTCTCCCGTTGTCTTTTAGGATGGGAAGAAATCATTCTGCAGAACCGTACAGATGTTCAGTGCTCAGGTTTGGCTAACCGGGTATGCCTTGACCCACCTAGTAAACAGGTCTGTTACCATCACTACGAAACACTTACCACAAGGTGTGCAGGGGTATGGCCCCATGATATCCAAGGTGATATCCTGGAATGGCTGTGTGGGGTGACATAGAATCTGTTGTTCTACTCCGTCACTTCGGTGTGCCTTCTTGGTTAAACACTTACAACACACTCTTACGTACGTACTGCCGGGTCTCTGTGGCTATACCGGGCCAGTGGTAGTGTTCCCCCACGTCACACTGCATCTGCTCTGCCCCGCCCCCATGTGTCCTGCTAAGGCGTGATCATGCACGTACCGAAACAATAGTTCCCTAGCCTCTGGCGGTACATATGTTCTCCACGTGTCCATGCCTGGCCTTACCGCCTTGATGACGTCATGCCTGTCGCACACTGTTGCCTCTGTCCATGCCGTGGGTGAAGTTTCGTATATTTACTCTGCTGTCTACATCTACCCAGGTGTTCGGGGCTAAGTCCGGGGCGTCATTGTATATTGTCACAATGGCTACTTTGACTGGCGGCATCGGCAGCGAGGTTCCTGATGGTGATGGTGGAAACATTATCTCACAATCGGCATCATCGTACAACATTTCTGCCTCATTGGGATCCCATGATAGCATGTCGGGTAGCTTGTGATTCTCCCCCGGTACGTGTTCCACCACAAAATGAAAAGACTGTAGGAGGAGGATCCATTGCACTAGCTTGCCCCGCCTTCCCTTCATACTGTCCAACCAGCTTAGGCACTTGTTGTCGGTGCGCTGTGTAAATTATTGGCCCTCTAGATGGGGGCGGTATTTGCATAATGTCCACACTACTGCTAGACACTCCAGTTCATTACTATGATAGCACCTTTCTGTTTCACCAAACTTCGCGCTTCCATCAGCTACGATCAATTAATTATTGTTCTCGTCTAACTGATACAGCACTGCCCCCGTAACTTGTAGACTAATGTCTGTTTGTACGTACACTCGGTGGGTTGGGTTAAGGCGTGCTAACACGTGACACTGTTACAACTGGGTTTTCAGGTCTTCAAACACTTGCTGCTCTTCCGGCATCCAGCTGTATTTGTACTTAGGTGACAGAAGGTCAGTCAATGGGGCCGTGATTTGCGCGAAGTGGTGAATGTATGTTCTGAGCCAGTTGGCACAACCAATGAACTTCTACAGCTGCTTCCGCGTAGTTGGGGGGTTTAGTGTTGGTAATCTTACGTAAGTGATTTGGGTAAGCGTAGTTCCCTTCTAAGCATACTACGTGCCCCAGGAAGTCTTTTGCTAGCTGTCCTATATGGCATTTAGCAGGTGATACTACGAGTTGGTGGGTGGCCAGTCTTTCCAGAACCAAGCCCAGATGATAAATGTGTTTGTCTCAGGACCTTGACCAGGTGATAATGTCGTCCAAGTATATGGTCACAAATTCTCCGATGAACCCAGCTAACACTCATGCCATCATGCTGAAAAGTTTATGGCGCGCATTTCAGCCCAAACGGCATTGCCCGGAACTGAAAATGCAGGCCATTGGAAATGGTTAACGTAGTCTTATCACGATCATGTGGCCGTATGGGTACCTGCTAATAACATGCTCGTAAGTCCAGGTTAGTGAATACCCACTTATCCTGCAAGCTAGCTAGTGCTTCTTCAACACTAATTTGGGGAAGGGGGGTACACTATCTGTCACCAGGTTCAGGCGCAGAAGTCTACAGAGAACAGGATTCCTCCATCTTTTTTAGCACGAGAACAATCCGGGAGTTATACCTGCTCTCTGATGGCTCTATCACCTCTTCACTTAACATTTCTGCTACTTGTTCCCATGTCATGCGCTGTTTTTCAAATCCGTAATCCAGAGACCCCATGTACACTTGTTCACTGCCTGCTGTTGGTATGGCGTGTTCGGCGGCAGTCGTTGCGTAAAGTAGATCTGAGAATGTGAACATTTCTTGCAGTCCCCTTAGCACTTTTTGCACCACTTTGCGATATTCAGGGGCACTCCATGGGCTAGATTGTCAAGTTCTACAGGTTTGCTTACCTTCGGTCGGGTGGTATCCACAGCTTACACCGTCCTGCGTTCCCCGGTTCCCAGATGTATGCGCCAGGTAGTGACCTCGATGATCGCCTCCTGCTCGGACAGCCATGGTTGTCCTAGCACTACCTCTTCCCGAAGTCTGTCAACAACTACCACTTCAGTCTGTGACAGCTGGTCCCGGAGTCACACATGAATAAAGATTGTACAGAGGGTGGTCCCTATGTCATCACAGGAGGCCAGTTGGAACACGCCGGATTCCAGTCTTAGACCCGCGAGGTCGACGAGTGCGGGCTGGACAAATGTGTGGTAGCAGTGTCTACCAGGGCGGTTGTTGGCTGTCCATTCACTTCCACGGGGATGTGGAGTAGATGGCTTATGTCTGTGGTGGCATCTTGGCACGTGAGCTGGGTGCAGGTCATGTGGGGGCTGGTATTAGTGACTATGGGGAGGTCGGCGACTGGCAGCTCTCCCTCAACCTCTGGTTTTCCAACGGCGGAGGGTGCCATATCGGACACTCTCGGTTTCAATGGATGATTGGTGCCGTGCAAATATAGCACTGAGGTGGGCGTGTGTCTCCTTGTGGTAGATCTGATTTCTCGCCCGCCAAGCTCATAGTTCCAATGCCCCGGATAGCTCTCTGGTGTGGGTCAGCTCTTGGGTTTCCGGCTCCAGCTTCCATGGGGGCAGCGTCGACGGTGCGCTGTTGACTGCTATTGTTGATGGTGAGCGTCTGGTCTACGTCCTGAGTAGTGCATGGGCGGAACAGCCGTTTTGAGGCCTTTCTCTGCTATGACTGATCGACAGACGTACACCTCCACATTCTCTCCTCTGACTGCTGTCATGAAGGGCTGTATTATTTTGTGGAGGCGACTGGTGATGTCCGGCAATGCTGTGGGTTCGATGCGTCTAAACAGCTGAAGTTTCCGCGCCACAAAGTGCTCCATCGATTCGCCTTCCCTCTGCTTCTCGCCATAGAACTGGATATGACAATCTGCCCTTGCTTCTGGCGCTGAGAACCGGTTTCCTTAGTCTGTCCATGTTGAATCCATTTGTCTCCATATCATCTACCGCTCGCATGCCACACTCTGGAGTTGCGCTCCGGCCAGTTCTGCCCACTCTTAATGCAGTGCTCCATACCAACTCATTCGTACTGCACATTGAGTTAGGAACAGTTTGAAGTCTTCCATACTTGTGCCTGTGAACTCTGGCAGGGCTATGAACTGCAGAAATGTTAGTATGGTTACCGTACTAAGCGCGTCGCCATCCCCATCTCCTGTTGGCACTGTCCCGGGATTGGCTATCGCATTCTCAGGTTTGGTGTGTGTGTCCTTGACTATGGCCTTGGAGCACGCCACCTCTCGACGCGGGTGAGCGGTCGGTGCGTCACATCTGGTCAGCGGCCCTCAACCTACTTTGGATGTCATGCGGTCTCCGTCATGATTTGACGACTCGTCACGGTTGTTAACACACATGCAGCAGGCGAACACTCCCTCTCCAAAGGTGACTAGTTGGAATGTGTGTGTGGAGCGTCTATGCCGCCTCGTACAACATATAACGTATCATGCTATATCCAGACCCAGGTGGACACAGTCTGTTGCATCACACATCTTTGTATTAAAGCACTTGTACTCTGAGTCTGTACCCATTTGTCCTTCACTTGTACACTCAGCACATCGCCTGCCCGGCAACATGTGCGCATCAAGTTCCAAAACACTTTGTTGGACAATAAGATCACTTTGTGCTGGAGCATGCACCACTCAAATTTTATTCCATTAACTGGAAACATGTTGTTGGTAGTCTGTTGTTTTCCGTATGCACTCCGTGCTGGTCGATCGCTTGCACTATTCAATACCCGTTAGGGTTGGCGTGCACGTGCTGCCTGGATGTTCCAGATAGCGGAGTCTCACCCAGTTTCTGCGGTGGGGCATAGGTGTCCGGTTAACCATCAGTGCTCTGCATTGTTAGCCACACTGTTAAGGCGCTGTATGTTGCCGTTCCAAGGGTGATGCCGGCCATCAAGGCAGAATGGACAGCAGCCGATGAGAGTCCAAAAGTGAGGTGGGAGGAGTGCATCGAAGTAGAATTACATTAGATGGGCGCCATCTAGCTATACCCTCGCTGCGACAGGGGGGCATGAGATCGCAGAGCTGGTGCCCTGCGTGGCTGTCTCCCTCTTTGCGGCTAGTTGACGATTTGCATGTTCTGATGTGCATGGCATTGGAGGACCTATCTGCTACACATTCCGTTATTACTGAGGCTACGGAGCACGCCCCAACCCTCAGGCCACTGAACGGCGATGCCTAGCCTATATACATACAATAACGTAGGCAACTTCAGAGATGTCGGTTATACAGTACCTTTCATTCAGCAGTTGATACATGGAGACACGTGGTATGACATGCATGAGCATTGCACCGTTAACGCCACATTAAATACTTTGTTCACACTGATTGCAAACATTTAAGCATATACTATTAACACATGGTTACACCACTTTGAAAATGCCAACCGCATAGTTGGTCCAAACACTGGGGCACGGAGATGCCCATGTCCAAAAATGGAAAATTTAATCTCTCTTGTACCAGAGAAGTACAAGGGAGAGCTCGAAGAGGCGTGAGGATGGAAGCGAAAATGGTTCAGAGTGATTAGACTATCGTAAACTAACTTGGTTGCTGCAAAAGTTAAGAGCCTCTCACGTTCACATCCTCCCCCATCTGCGGCCCGTAACGAACTGGACGATTCCGGACACGGTGGCTAGCCACTAGCCGTCGTGTACGGTCATTAACGGTGAAAATTAAACTTAAACCTACAAAGTACAAAAGCTTAACACAGAAAATTAGCTAATTTAAATTTATACAAAATTTTAACTTACTTGAAAATAATACATTAAGTTTTATCTCCCAAAATTGGGGCAGTTGCAATTTAAATGTTACGTTATTTTACAAATCCAGCAGGCTGACCATAAAAGCATTTCTTTTGAAAAATCAAACATAATTACGTGGATCTTTTTTAATAGAAACTTATATTAATTTAACCTGATTGCTAAGGGGGTTGTCCCCCGGCTAGAACAGTCACGCATCCCAGTTCAGTGTCTGGTTAACTTTTGTGAATGCTGAAAATTAAATTGCAAGCAACATGCCCCATTCTCTGTTCGTAAATTCTCTTTTGAATTTACTTACGTTCTGGTGTCCTCGACAATCCTGACTCCGCTGGTTAAACAAACCTTGATGTCACTTCACACTGTTTCACAACCCAGTGCCCCCGAGCGAAACTACCATTTCCCAGACACACACTAATTGCACTTTAAATTACTGCATAAGCGCACACTCAATTACTGTTGGTTATTTCTTATATGGGCCATACAATGACCACGTGGTTGGGATGGAAACTGATTTGGCTCTGGTGGTAGTAGCAATCTTCTAGACCTTGTGGTCTCTGCCTCGTCGTGCGCTGCCAGGTGTTGTTGGTTGGTGTAGTGCTCTTGCGTCAGTACTTGTGTCAGATTCGGTCTTGCGATCATGAGGTGGTACGACGACAATAGTATGGTGATAATGCTACATTTTTTAACTGAACTGTATATAACTTTAAATAATAGGATACTATGTAATATATTGTGTTGTTTGTTTATTCATTAAACAGTATTTGTACATATCAGACTTTTTTTTATGTAAAATCTCTTTATTCCTTTATAAACTTTTTCTTTAAGACCACATATACAGATTTATTTAAGGCCATTTTTTCTTTCATCGTGTGTATCACAAAATCATCTTCTTTATGATAGTTATTGTTTCATAATTCAATGATTATTAAACTTTTCTAAGGAATCAATTTTACATCACATCTATACCATATATTTTCCATTTGTTTTCCATATACAGCAGTGTTCATTAATTTGTGAAAATCTTTTTTAAAATAGTTATATTCTTGGTGGAATTTTGTATTTTTCTCAAAATAAAGTTTCCACAAAGCTTTTTGTCTAAACATAATATAATTTTTTACTTCTTTTTAAAAAATTTTTAAACTCCATGTTTTTAATTACATATTCTTTTTTTGGTTTGAGTTTATTGGTTTGTTTTACATCCTACTGCTTCTTTCCAATATTTTTATTGTTTAATTCTTTGTGATAAGTTGACAAGTCTTCATAATCTGGAGAATAATGTTTTGGTACTATTTAAATTTGTCATGAAGTTCTTCATGAATATCCAGATCTACAATAATAGTGTAACTTTATTTACTATAATCAGATAAATGTTATATTTTCTCTATGGTATATCCGTTTGGTTTAAGTGGTTGTTATTTTGATAGTTCTTCTGTTATTTTATTATAATCCAAAAAATCACCGGTTGGTAATGGTTGACTCAATGCCTATTCATATTAATTATTACAATCTACGTACACGATGTAACTCAAATGTTTTTGACTTTGTATAAGCCTTTGCCAATTGCCCTTTCTTTAAATATTTTTAAAAGAATTTTCGTTATAGGTATAACAATAACTTGCAATTAATGTCTGTGTGGAAAGACCGGGGTCCTTGGCTTCAGGAGTTGGGTAAAGGCAGGTTAGATTTTACAGGGCAAGGCTATCTAACAAGATAGGAGATTTTTAAATGGGTGCCAGCTACTGCAGAGCACAAGATTAAGGTGGCAATGGGCCATTCACACTTAGTGGCTGTTCCTGGAGTCCCTGTTGCTCTGAAGAAACTGATTATTGGGTAATCCAATTTATGCCTACTTAACTGAGAGTGTGGGCCCTCTCAGAATACTGGTAAAGCAGGGTGAGATTGTTCCGCGGGCCATCTCACATGCCCTATAACACTGTAATCCTTTTTTTTTTTACGTATATTTGCTTATGTTACGTACTGTGGTCATTAAGGTTTTAAGCTGCATAAGGGTGCAGTGATTGATATGGTCATAAAGCGACTGGACAGGAAATAAAAAAACACAAGAACTATTTTTGGTGAATTTACTCAAGTGCTATTCCTCGTTCGAAGCAATTACATGGGGGTAACACTTACGGCATGTTACTGGCCTACACAGAATAAACAGACGTGTGATCCTTAAGACACACTTACATGTTAGGCTTAAGTTTCCAGCATGAGTGTCTGCGTGGTCAGGGTGGCACTGTTCCCAAATGTGATCAATTATGAATTAGTTTATGTTTTGATGCAAAAATATAAGAAATCTTGTAGTTACATGGTTGGTTTCAAGAAAGAGTTGCATATTCGGGAACAGTCGGCAGACACGTCAACCCCTATGCGTGCAATTCCCAGACTGTCCATCGTGTCGCGAGCTTGCTTGGAAGCAGCCTGAATTCATGCCAGGATTTCAATAAATGAAAGTATTCTATGAACAAGAAAAAAACACACACGATTAACATTAGTTACTAAAAGAAACAGGAAACCCTTTTACACTGAAAACTCACATTGACGATACTATAAAAATACGGGGGTTGGCAAAGCCAAGCTTTAGCAACGTAATATTAAACCCAGCAAGAGTTGTCTTTCCGAGTCTGTTGCTGGTTATAAAAATTGAATGCACACTTGCCCTTTTATTTCAGAAAATTTTGACAGAAGATGAAAAAGCACAGTGTTTCAATATCCTCTGTATGGTATAGAGGTAACCCATCATGAGCGAAACCATTATTAAAAATGGGGGTGTAGGGTTGACATGCCCAAAGACTTGAAAACAAAGCTAGAATTTCTTCCCCCATATTTTTCCCCATTTACCTGGTGGCATAAATTTAAGTTTTGGTAATGTTCTGAGCATACTCACACTTTGCACTTACCACACACATAGGAGTGGTAGCACCAAATTAGGTGGGCATACTGGCCTGCAGGAACTGTTGTCGCCCCCTTGTTGCCTTCATTTTTCTGGTGGTGTTATTACTGGGACTCACATTGACGTAATCAACTGGCACGAACTATCACACCTCCGTAAGTTACCCCTTGAGAGCCTGAAGGCGTGGCTGCCACTAGACTGGTGGTACCATAGTAGGCAAGCGGGGTGTACTCAACACACTGCGCCGGATTCGAAGTTGTAGAGTTGGCCGTCCCAATGTTGGGGGCATGGCAAGTCCCCAGTAGAGAATACATTGCAACTGCGCAGTGACTGCAGAAAAAACAGGCGGAGGAGAGATGTTGTATTCTTCCTCCCCCTTCTAGAGGCCATTTGTTCGCCACAGATCATTGCTGCTCTGCTAGTGGCAGCAGGAAGGTGGTCGACGTGTCCCTCGCCGAGACTGCAGGTGGTAGGGTGAAATGGAGGGGGAGAGGTGGGGCAAGTGGCTGTTGAGGTAGGCTTGTGGCCTCCTCAAGCCGTGCAGAACACATGCGTAGGAATGTGGAAATGTTTGGAGTGGCAGAGTGGCGAGGAGACATCCTCTGTCTTGGTCTCGTCGCTGCTGCTGCTGCTAGAGTTAGTGAGGCCTGTGACATGGCTGCATGAGATGGTATGTGGGTGGTTGGGCATCCCCAACACACTGCAGGGGCATGCTCACCGCCGGGTCTGCAAAAGCCTCATCCGACGACATTGCTGGGCAGGGGGCAGCACCGGCGGGTCCGTGGTTCTGGCAGGTGTCCCTGGTGGTGTACCTTGGGCAGCATTGTCATGGATGGGCATCACGGCACTAGGCATTGCTGGTGTTGGAGCATCTGGATGTTTGTTGATGGCAGCAGGTGTTTCAGATACACCTGCAGACAACCTGTCATCTGCGTGCCCTGGGGGTGTTGCAGGATGGAGCAGGTGTTAGGTTCTTGGCTGAAGTGGACATTTGGTGTGCCCTTACATACACCAGTTGGTTTGGATTTAATGCTGCTGGTGGGCGAGTGGTGGCAAGTAGCCACTGCGCAGTGTACCGCCGATGGTTTTTGTGTGCTTGCTGTAGCACATGCCCCCTCTGCCACTGGTGTGCTCCGCTGCTTTCCGCATCACTGGCCTGCTCCCTCTGCACGAGAGCGAACTCTCT
>NQII01000003.1:3292948-3392085 GCA_002778355.1 Clitarchus hookeri
AGCTGGCAACTTAGAAGTAACTCTGCACAGGTTTTGCTGGTGGGGAGGTTCATCTGCATGCAGAGGGTGAAGAGGGAGGTGGGCAGGTGTTCGACCCATGATGCATGGTTTCCACCCATGCGCGATCGCAACTCAGTTTTCAACTCTTGATTTCTCCATTATGTTGAATTTGTGTGTGAATGGTAAATAGCAGTGTTATTATACAGTACCCCCCACTTCATGCAACACTTGCACCATTTTTTTTTCCATGAATTGCATGCCATTGTCAGACAACAGTATACGCAGATATCTCCAGCGTGGGAAAAAATTCAGCCTCAAACACATTTGCAGTGTTTTCAGTGTGTGCGCTGGAAATAGAATAAGCTTTCATGTATATTGAAAACAAGTCTGTCACCAGTAGAATGAATCTTTTCCCATTCGCGATCTACGGATATGGGCTCATTAAGTCTAATGCTACCATTTCAAATAGTTTGATTGGCATGCATGGAATTTGTTGTTGTGTTGCCGTAAGTTTGGCTACTTTTCAGACAGTTGCACTGTACACAGGCTTGTACATATTGGCGGGTATCACACAGTTGCATTGTACACAGGCACGTACTTATTGGTGGGTAGCACGCAATATTCCTGGCCAGTAGAAATAACTCTGAGCATATTGCTGTGTTTGTACAGCACTAGGGTGCACTGCCAAGTCATTGTTATGCATTAACTATAAAACAGTTTCCCTAGCATGTACGTAGTCCAGTGGTCACGTTGTTTGTGCACGTTTCAAAACATCCATCCATGACCCGTCACCGCTCTTCAGTTATTGTAGCACACGTTTCCACCCAATTTCTGGTTAAGAGGCAAGTCTGTTGTGCCTGTATTACCCATGCATAAACTTCAGTCAGGTTAGGCCTTGTGGGGAAAACAGTGAGCTGCGTGCACATGACACTGGGGAGGGGGAAGAATGGCTTCCCTCTGCTCATCACATGCTACTGTGTCCCTAGGCGACCTTGAGAGTGCTGCGTCTGTCAGCTGGTTCTCTATTCCTCGTACATGCTGTACCTCAATGTCTAATTACTACCAAAATAGAGCCCAGCGTGTGAGCTTACTGCGCATCTCTTTAGTAATGTGCAGCCAGACTAGGCACCGGTTATCTGAGATTGATGTAAATCTCTGATATTCTATGAACTGTTTGTATCCCGTGACTGACCATACATAGCTAAACACTCCTGTTTATTGATGTCATAGTGATGCTCTACCGGTCTTAACATTGCACTGCTGTAGTCAATGATTTGTTTATTACCACTGTTATTAAGTTGAAAAAGTAAAACGCCTAGCCCGCGTTGCGTCTGTCTGAAGGTACAGGTGTTGGCTTGTGTTGTGTCATGAAAGTGTAGGGCAGTTATGGAAACTGGTTTTTATTTGCTGAAAGCTTTCTGAATTTTCATCTGTCTATTACAATTTTTGTGCTGGTGAAAGTAAGTAAGTGAGTGGAGCTGTAATTATTGCAAAGTTCTGAATATATTCACCTAACTTATTTACTAAGCCAAAGAATTTTCGTAACGGTTTCCATGTTGTGGGTTGTGGTAATCATTGATGTTCATTAAGTAGGGCGGTTACCATTTTCGTCTACAAGGTGCCCCAAAACTGAATGCAGGCGTTTCCAAGATGGCAGTTATTATTTGTTCAAGTTAGACTGTGAATAGCGAGACATTCGTGCACAAGTGACAGATTGCATATGTACTCTTCCCACGACACTGACCAAATAACCGCATTGTCAAGATATGCCATTGTGAACTCACCTATATAGCCATCGAGAACTTGCATCATCATCAACTTGAATGTTGCTGGTGTGCATTTCAGGCGGAATGGCATGGCCCTGAAATGGAAGCGGCGTCTATCTGGTGCAGTAAAAACTGTCTTCAGACGGTCTTCGTGTTTTACCAGTATCTGCCAGTCCACTCTGTGGAGATCAAGAGACGTTAACACCTTGGAATGGCTAAGACTGTTGATAGCGTCCTCGACATTGATGTATGGTGGTGGAGAATTTTCTGTTATTAGGTTGAGAGACCTGAAGTCAATGCAAAATCTTCAGGAGCCTTCCTTTTTCGGAGCTAGTGTTATGGTGGAATTAAATGCACTGTTAGTGGGTTCAATGATACCTTTGTTTATCATTTCCAGTATCTGTTCCTTAATAATCCGGTGCTGGTGAAGTTGGTAGTAGTTGGGAGTGGTATACACAAGCGTTTTTTTTTTTTTTTATAAGTGGAATGCTGGGTTCTGCCACATTTGTGCAGCTAAATGGGTCAGCAACATCTAGGCGCTCATTGAGCAGGCGCTGGATGACGCCATGGTATTCGTGTGGTACAGCGTGGTGGAGCGCTTGTCTAGCTGTACATCTGGTGGGCAATTTGTGGTTTGTGGATACAGGTTGTATACTGTGCGGTGCTCTTTTTGACAAAAATGTATTCATCATGCAATTGGTTTCACTATGGTGTTCTTTTCTGTTAGCCATGGTATACCCAGTATCTCATCCTCTCGTAGGTCGTTAGTAATAAATGCATTGTCAGTAGTTTATATGTCCCGTATTATGGTTATTTTCACTTTGCCTATTCTCTCGCATGTGTGGGGGTTTTCTTGGCTAGTTGAACAGTTTGATTAGCAGGTTTAATTTTGCACACATCTACAAGATTAATACGGACAAAATTATCGGAAGCTGATTTATCAATTAAAGCATGCCACTGTTGTTTATTAAGAAGCACTGGGATGTGGATAACTTTATTCTTACTTTGGCAAATCTTTGAAATAAGGCATTGTTGTGGAGTCTATTCAGGATCACTATTGTTTTCCTGAGGGTATGTGATTTCTGGCCATGTTTCCCCGTCCCATCATTTCCAGGCAGTTTTCCATCATGCGATCTCCTGATGTGGTTCAGACACTTGTCATGCCAGTTCATGCATTGGCTGCCGCAGTGACAGCAGGCGAACTGAGGTGGTCAACGTCCTGAATGTGTTTGAACAGTCACTTGGTCCCTTTTTGTCTGGAGCACTACTCTGAAACAAGTGGTTCAGGATTTTTGGTCAATGTACTACATTTCTTGTCGTCATCCTTGTACCGGTGCAGATGCATTGTGTTGCGGTCATGGCCCAGCTCCACAGATGTCATTGACGTCTGTTCCAAGAAAATGTGACTGCATGAAGTCATGAACCGGATATTGGATTAGCAGGGTTAATGCACCACGGTATTCTGGTTGCACTGTTCCCGCCACAACCTTTAGAGGTGGACATCTGTTTATAATAACTCTGTACCATGTTAATCTTTGCATAGCAAATGTAGAGAGAAGTTCATTAAATTTTTGTTGCTCCAGAATAACACTGCTGCGTGCTTGAAGAGATGTGAAAGTGCCTGCAAAACGACACTTGAAAGACAGTCTAAATCCCTGCCAAGTAATTCCATAGTGCGCAATTCGACACCACCATTGTTTAGCTTCGTCACTCTGTCTATCACCAACGCAGTTGAGCCAGTCCTCTTCTTCTACACCATAGCGCTGTAATTTGCTGGTGTAGTCGTGCAGGAAGGCTGCAGGATCTTCTGTGGGTAGGCCCACAAATCTTAGCAATTACTGGAAATATGCAGATGTGGATGCAGGTATAGCTGCATACAGATCATGTGGCTGAGCTGTTGTTGTGGTAGGAGAGGCGCCATGCTGTCTCATGGCCACGCGGGGTAGGGGTTTTTAATGTGTTGAGGGGCGGGCAATGATATGTGGCTGCGTGTGCTTGGGAGTGTACATTGCAGCTGTGGCAAGTTGATTTGTAGTGTGCACTGGCGACACATGGGTCACACTTTTTGCTTATGGTGATGCACTGACGATGGGCTCAAAACCACAGCTGTCACAACACGTCAGTTCAGAGTTCATTCCTCTACAGATGCCTTGTTGATATGATTCCGGTCAGTTGAAGTTGACAGCATTGAAGGAGACAGGCGGAGCTGTCACAGAAAAAGTGAAAGGGGGGGTGTGGCAGTATTTGTTGACACCACACACAATTTAAAAAGTTCTTTGAATTTAGCGTGGCAAGTTCCTGCAGTGATGCGCACCTGTCATAGTATGATTGAAAGCACTGACTGCATGGGTTGCTTGGCCAAGTCCGTCAACCCAACGAACATTGCTGCATTTTCTAAGGGTTTGCCGAAATTTTGTTGGTGCTGTTTAAATGTTTGTATCCATGGAACACTTGCAACATGACGTTGATGTACTCAGCCAGCATGAACTATCACACCCTCAAAGTTACTCTTTGACGGCATGCATAACTGCCACTTGACTCCGGTGGTGTCATAGCAGGCCAGTAGGGTGTACTCCAACACGCCACGCCAGCTGCAAAGTCATATATTTGGCTGCCCACTTGTTCAGGGCACGACTAGTCCCCAGTAAAGGGCACTTTGCAGCTGTGCAGTGGCGGCGGGACAAACTGGCTAAGGGGGAGGCATGCGGCACACGTCAGGATACATTGAAATTCCTCTGCGGATTTCTCTTACATATGTTTCGTACATATTTTTATCTGTTATCAGTTGTAGTTGTTGTCTTGTTGGTTTTAATGATTCAGTATCTGCTCAATTTTGTGCAGATATGTAGTGAATTGGATATTATAGTGCTTAACATTTTTCCTAAAGTTATTAAACATCAAAAACATCTTTCTGCTGAATTGTTTAAGTACAATTCATGATAATCACCAAAGATTTTATGATTGAAATGTTTGTAAACTGTATTTAAAAATTTTTAAACTGAATTTTTTGTGTGTTTATTATTTAATGTTGAATATCAGTATTGTTTGTTGGTAACTGTTCACTGAATTTTGATTACTCATCAACCATTCATATGGATATATACCTTTTTGTAAAAATTTATTTAAATCTTTATGCTTGGACTCTCTTACTATGTTATCAAACTTCTCGGAATGAATTGGTTTACTCATATTGTTACATTTCTAGTTAATTGTAACTTTTGGTTTCCATCAATAAGGAGTATTATTTTGTTGATTTCTTTTGATTTACACTTTGATCAAAACAATCACCCCCTTCTGCAATATTATTACTTATAAACCTATAGCTACCAATAAATCTAAATTCTATTGTATATCGTTTTGTATCTCACCCTTCTTTTTGATTTGACATTTTTGATTTACATTAGGTAGTTGTATATTATTTTATGATTATGCTTTGTTTTCCATTTATTGCATTTTGTTAGATCAAATATTTGTTCTTATTAATCAACAATAAATTTATTAGAAAATTTAATGTAATCTTCTTTTGCGTTTTTCTTGTATCAGAATGTTTTTCACTTACCTTCAGTATCCATTGTAAGACTAACTTCGAATTCTATATTTGATTGTGAAACAATATTGGTGTAAAGTTTGGCAATTTTAAGTTCAATTTCATTTTTTACAAGCAGCACCTCTAAATTAACCTGTAACATGGTCATAACCTTAAACTATTTTCATTTTATTATAGAACTTGATGCGTGACTGGTACATGGGGTAGGCATTGCGCTGTATTCACACCCTGGGAGGAATACCCTCGGGACAGTCCCGACGTATAAGGGCACAAGGGGATGAACCGAAGTCGAGAGAAACAGGGAGGTCCCGAGAAATAGCTGATATAAGCCCTCGATGAAGGAATCAGGGGGTGCCCCCAACGAGAATTAATGCAGACACAGCTCACAGGAATCCCCGAGACGTTCTGCCGCACCCTCCCTCCGCCCTAGTTGGACCACACAAGTAGCTGACGAGACACGAAATCCTACACAAAAAATGTGCGAGGTACACAGGGAATTTCCCGATATCTCTCTCGAGAAAATGCTGACAGCTAACTTGAATATAGCGGAACACGGGTTAAATTCACGAGGCAGCCAAGGCAGAGGATCAGTTGTTCACAGTTAGTTGTTCGGAGTTGTTCGCGGCAGTTGAATCTGCGCCGTCGGGAGAATCATCAGTCAGGCAGCCATATTGCATGCAGAGAGGCGGCAGTCGGGGGAGGCAGTCAAGGCCGGGTTTGGATCCCGGCAGTCAATTATCGCCAGCCAAAACGGGAGTTGTTCGGCGGCACAGCCACAAGACGAGTTAGGTGTTCCGCCGAAACGGGAGGCGAAGCATGCACGAGAGTAGTCAGTTGTGTGACGGGAACCGTGCCGAGAACTTGAGTAAATTCCCGGAAACGAGTGGCAGCCCCATACCGAGAGGCGCCATTCCCCGAGAAGACATAGTCGTGCGCCGGATGGCAACGAGGCAAGCAGTCAGTCAGTCAGTAGGTCAATTGTGACGTCACCGGGGAGAGAACACAGGAACAGTCTAAACTTCATCTGTAAATTCTCGAGACAAACCCAGTAGAAGTGCCGAGAACTTATGAGTTCATTTCCGAAAACGTAGTGGCAGTTTCCGAGGTGGGGAAGTCAGAAATGCGAGCCGGATCGTTGCGGACGTCGACGCAGACGAGGAGACGCGCTCTCCGAGTAACGCCAGCCAAGGTCGCAGAGAAAGCACAAGTCCCGGGAAACCAATCCCGGACTTCCGAGAGAGTCAGTCAAAGTCGCAGGAAGAAGCCAGCTGAATACAGCACGCCAATGAGAGCCAGTTTGAGGGCCTGACAATGGGCCACCCAACTCACCATGCCTCAGCTACCAACGAAGACAACTCACCAAAAGCCGCAGTCACAGATAAGTAGAGAAACGTCTCCCTTCAAGAACCTTCCCAGACGCATAGTATTCAGCCCACCAGTCCTTCAGGCCTGCGACTTGTAGGGGGGCTCAGTCTCGCCAGTGTGTGTAAATGCCTATGTTACCTTGGGACAAATAAAATACTGGTGTGTTAAATAACGGAGAATACGAGTATTGGTTTACCCCTAACGCAACAACCACAGGTGCTCTTAGTCTGCACCAAAGTAAATTAAACTAAGTACCCTACTCGCCGCCACCCTGTATAATTTAGGTGGCCTAGTAGCGTCAAACTTATTAAAAAAATGTGAGAATGTTTTGCATTTGTGAATTTTTGTAATTTTTCATTTTTATTCATTTCCATTTCAGCACTTCTTTTAATATGGTTATACTTCTTACCATACTCAATTAATGTTTCATTAAAGTGTTTCATTAAAATATCTTGAGGTTCATCTCATATTATTTCATTACCTTCATTGTCTTTAAAACTAAAGATATTTGTTATATGTTTATGTATATGCTTTCATGTATCTGTTTTTTTTTTTCATTGATTAAGGTACATTCTAAATTAAGAGATTTCAAATGGATGAAATAGTTTAGCACCTTTAGATATATACTTTCTAATACTAAGTTTGGTGGGCATTTCTACAATTTGTTTTTCGTCAACACAAGACTCGTGTTAATTTAACTTATTTTCGGAATCAAACTTGGAATGACATGACCATGTGCCCCAAATGTTTACACTTTTTTTTTATGTGAGTGCATGTAGCCATTCTGCTGTTGTCTGTTCCATTTACAGCCACGAGCGGCAGCCCTACAATTGTAGATGAAATGGGAGATGTTGCAAGGTTTTCTTTCAAGCAACTGAAATGGGTTTTATTGTGTTATTGGAAATGTGAGAAGACGATTGAGGTGCAGAGATGATGTAAGTTAAAATTTGGTACTATGCCATCATGTGTAATGATGTCATGATTATGAGACAAGTTTGAGAGGGATGGAACTGTGTGTGATGTGAAGAAAGGGCAATGTGGCAAAAAGACAGTGAGAAAGGACAAAGAAAGTTTGGGGGCTGTGTTGTACATATTCACACATTCTCCAAGAAGTTTGTCTGTACATGAGTCAGGTGTCAGTAAATAAATTACCCATTGCAGTTAAAAGCAAATAAAGTGGATGCCCTACATTCCCACGGTACTTCACGCTATGAATGAAGACAACCCAAATAGACATGGTAAATTTTTAAGTGGGTTGTGAACATTTCCAACAACAATAATGAATATTTTATTGATATGATTGTTTGGTCTTATGATGACACATTTGAATTTAATGGAACTGTGAACTGCCACAGCTGTGTGTACTGGGCAAATGAAAATCCCCACTTTGGGGTAGAGCAAGCAGTTAATTTTCCTGTGTTAACAATGTGGTTCTGTATGTTTGACAGAGGACTTGTGGGGCCATTCTTTTTTGACAAAATAGTGGAAGTTACCGTTTCGTGTTGCAGGAAAACATTGTATGAGCTGTTTACCAACTCTACCCAGATAATTATTGCCTCTTCCAGCAGGACGGTGCACTCTCACATTACCACCAAGATGTACGGTCACTCCTGGATGAGACATTTATTGGGAGGTGGCTAGGCCGATGAAGTGTTGAGTATCCACCTAGATCTCCAGATTGAATGCAGTTACATTTTTATCCGTGGGGGAACTCTGAAGAAGACTGTTTATGCCGCTAAGCCACAGACATTGGATGTAATGAGAGATGCTATTGTGACTGTCTGTGAATCCACTCCCATGGAAACCTTAGCTACTGTTATTCTATTCTACAGCGTTGCAGACGATGTCTTGCTGATGATGGGGACATTTTGAGCATTTGTAACTGGTATAGGTGGTTCACGATAAAGTGAGAACTCTTGAAATCTACTTATGAAAAAAACAGCATAACAATGCTTTTTTATTTCTAACACATTCATAACATCACTTGGCTGATGCATTATTTCAAGTTACTTGGGTCCATTGTTTTGTTTTGTTTTTTTTTTTTCTCTTCTCTTTCCCATTCCCTTTTTCATCTGCTCTGAATTCAGTGAATTTAATTGACATTTTTTGTCCCGTAATCTGGTTTATTTTCGTAAGTGCCGTGAAAAATGTGATTTATGTGACAGTTCATAATCCCAAATATAAAATATTTATTNCTGGTTTATTTTCGTAAGTGCCGTGAAAAATGTGATTTATGTGACAGTTCATAATCCCAAATATAAAATATTTATTTACATAATAAGAAAACATTTATGCATATATATCTGTTGTCAATGAAGTAGTACATCTGGTTATTACTTTTTGCTGTATTTTAGCATTTCTGGTCACAGGGAGTTTTTTTTTTTACATTTCACATAATACGCCAACTTGGCCAGTATCTACATGCAATTAAAGTTTATTATAATAATTTAAAACTTGAAGAAACTTGGGTCAAATGCATTAAATTATATTTGCGATATTGTTTGGCAATTCTGGAGCTTCAATGAATGTGCATTGTTATTTACGTGACCGTCAGCGAACAGTTTACAAGTCAATACCTCAGTACATATTTAATTAGTTTTTAGCAAATAATGCAATGAAATTGCTTGATATTACACGTGAAACATTCCTCCTATACTTTTACTATGTTTTATGTTTACACATTTCCTTGACATTTTGTTGAACATTTCAGTGCCGCGAATAACCTTAATTTAGGTGTTGAAAATTGGAGTCTGTATTACATGTGTGAATGCAATTTCATGAGATAATTGTTATTGGTTAGATGTAGAGATGAAAATTTTCCAGAAATTTTCCAGAAAATTTGTGTGCCAAAAAAAATATTGTTTTTTTTTTTTTTTTTTTTTTTTTGGAAAAAATTGCAAACACAAATACTAACTTAGGTTTCAAAATAAATGATAGTGCTTTCGTATTTTTGTTTGTAAAACTTTTAGTAACTAGTAAATTAATTCTATTAACATAGCGCTTTAAGTTTTTTAAAAATAAAACTCTAGTTTTTTTATCATATTAAACTTTTCTACAGGGTTATAAAAAATTCAAATCGTAACATTATTTGCCCTCATCATTACAAAAATTCTTAATCAGAAAGTGAATATGATGATATGGATCAATGCATGAACTCTCTTTGTCAGATGAAGACAAAAATTTGTGTAAAATTTTTTTGTTTGTAAAACTTTTAGTGACTAACAGTTTAACTCTGTCATACTCACATCACAATAGTGCCTTACATTTTAAAATAAATAATATTACTCTAGTTTTTTTTTCTAGTAACTTGTAAATTAGTAAAGTAGTAACTAGTAAATTAACTATATTAGAATAGTGCTTTAAGTTTTTTAAGAATAAGACTTTGCTTTCATACCATATTAAAAATTTGTTCTTATGGAGATCTGAAAAATTCCAATTTTCCCCTTTTTTTCAATGTTGAGANTTCTCAGTCTATTTTCATCTCTAGTAAGGTATTGTTGTGTTAGTATTCTGGTAAAATTGTGCTCACATCGCTGTAGTTATTCTAATTTTTTAAGCTAAAAGTTATTTTCTGTAAGTAAGTTTAGGCCAAACTTTTGTCTCTTTATTCCTGTGAAAACAAGATTTATTTCAATGGATTTTCATGATACCTGAATTTAGTATAAATATCACAGTGGAAGTGTGCTGTAAAAATTTGGATCAATGTGGTTTAGCCACTGAAGTTTTATGACAACTATTCTTGGCATTTGTAACATTACAGCAAAACCATCCATTTGCTTAGACATAGTGTATGTATACAATTATTAATTTGGAAGTTATTTGTGCCTTAAGTCACACACTATGGCCAGTGGGAATTTTGATAAATTAGCAAATATTGTCATGATTGTAGTGTATGCAATGGAAGAATAGTATTTTGTAATACTCTACTTAAATAAAATAGCACGCATTTAAATATGTTAAGCACTCCATTTTCCTTACTTACTTCTGCCAGTAAATTTTATTTTAAATAATTCTCATATCATTTAACAATAATTTGATGCATGTTGTTTGCCATATATGATGGAATAAATACTTTTACCATCTCAAGAGGTTTTAATTTCTGTGATATTTCACGGCGAAAATTTGAACCTTGCATGTATTTGAGGAGTGTTGTAAATTGTGTGGTATAGTGAAGGGAAATGAGAAAAATGTTTGACTCTTCTGTGACTCAAGACAGCACAAACAAAAATAATTTATGAAGATTATACAATTTATTTTTATGTAGAAAGAATCACATCAGTGTTCACAAAGAGATATTGTTTACTGAAATTAATAATTATGTATTTACAGTGTGCACCACAATAAATAATCACAGGTTAAATTGTTATATAAATAAATGCAGCGGACTTCTGAACAGCTTATTAAACATACGCCACATGACAGCATTTACATTGAAATGTTAAGGAACTAAATGCAATTGGGCGATAGTAGAAAGTAAGCAGCGCTTTGGAAAGTGTTTACTTAACCATGAACAACTTTTATTAACATTCATACACACCCATTGTTATTCTTAAAGTGTCAAATACAAGCAGTCCCATCAGATTGTGTTTAATAGTTTTTTGGTTATTCCCATTCAAAGAGTGTGATCATTATTTTGGGACACCCGATATATCATAATGAATAGTTATTTTATGTATTTGCCCTCTTAATAAAGGATTTATATTTTTGTTCACAAAACATGATCATTCTATAATAATTTTACATGGTTATTCATATTTGTATATTTATTACTAGTATGTAATAACTCATATGTGGTATCCTCAAACTTTTTTACATTAATTGAAATGTTTAACAAATGTTCATATACATTGATTTCATTGACTTAGTCTATCAAAATGAACATCAACAGGATTTCTAATACTTTGTAAAGCATTTTCAAAACATCTTAAGTTTTATTGTTTTTCACATTTAAAATTATTATTTTTTACATCCTTAACATTGATAGAAAACTTATTATTCTTGGTAAATGGTAATTCAACAGAAGTTCATCTTTAAAGTGGGTCATATTCATCAGAATGAATATCAACTCTTATAACGTGATCAAATTCGAACTTAGTGCAGCATTAATTATTGTAAACATAACCTACAGTTTTACTGTTTTCTTGTGTTCCAGATTGAACGCTGTAACTACTTCCTCAACAACATAGTCATGACAGCAAAGCGAGGGGAGCCAGTCAATGGACGACTTGTGTCATTCTTATTACATGTTAGTATTTATAAATTATTTGAAATGGTTTTAATTGCGTAATTTCATTTTGTCTGGGATGCTACATCAGACTCATTAATTAATTTTATATTGTGTAATATTTAAATGTAATCCCTATGAAACTATGGTAGTACTATTTCCCTTCCTAAGCAGAATGCTGCCTTAAATTCTTCATTTTTGAAAATATATTGTCCATATTTATAGGCAGTTATTTGGTGCAATTATAGCATAAAATCACTTCTTCCAAAAATGTTCTGTCTTGCCATTGCATTTTGTAAAAGTTCCCTACTATACCACAGTGTCTTTGAAAAACTTATCCATTTTTATTTTGTATTAAAGTTCTGTGATCTATTGAGTGTGACTCTGTGGCTGTCAAGATTTAATTAAGCAATTTTGTATCTTTTACAAATTAAGGCTTTTTAATTTCAGTGGATAGTGTATTTGACGCGGTTAGCAACACCATTTTCTACTCATTTAGGCCTTGGAATTTTAGTGAAAGACTGTAACTACTTTAACATGGGCCTGCAAAATTAAGGGTCATAAAAACCTTTCTCTAAATTTGTGCTACATTTATAGGTTCTTGGGGTGCTGAATCCAAAACTGAGCTCAGTTTGTCTCCATCACATAACAATTTTCTGCAACATGCAATGACACTGTTGGCAAATTGAATATAAATAAGGAAAAACAATTAAATGGAAAAGTCTTGTGGCCAAGAATTGACAGCATATTTAACAAAATCTATTACATTGTCATAATCAGCAATTCAAATTTACTCAAACGCTTTATACTGCATTTTTGTCTTAAGACTTGGTTTTACCCCTTCACCCCTTTTGCAGAAATTCGCATCATAATTTTGGATTCATAGTAATTACTGACAATGTTCGATTATAGAAAATTTAAATTTTACGAGTTGTTTAACATTTTTGTGCCAAATTTTAATTGTGTATTATCTGCTTGTTGTAAAAAGTCGAGAACATATTTATATTTTATAAATAAGAATTGTAACTTTGTGAAATAGACCCCAGGTTGGTACAAAATTTTGACATTAGAACAGTGGGTTATAAATAGTGCAAAATCGCCAGAAAACAATACTACCAAAAATAAATTATAGTTTTGTAAAAATATGATGCATGATGTGACACGTTTTGTGTAATTTCTGGCTTCTACACACAATAATACATAAAGGAGCGCCAAACTTAAAAAAAAGTTTTTTTGTTGCAGGCTTGTGTAATAGCAACAAATATATTATTTTGATAAACATTTTTTTTTGTTTATTTTGTGAACATAATCTTGTTATTTTTCAAAATGCCCACACGGAAGTCTAAATACAAAATGCTTGTGCCTGTTCAGGCATTTAACTGCTGGTAGCAAATTTTATCACTTGGCAGTTTTTAGTTAGCCTACCTTGTAATATGAAAAGTATACTAGCTAATTTGTGTATGTCTGCCAATTGCCATTTAGTTTCTTCTCTGATTTGGGATTTTACATAAATATTTTACTTGTCATGTAACCACTCTGATGATTGGGTTTAGTTTATTATTTACAATAGTGGTAGCGGACAAGAGATTTGAATGTTTATGCCCAGGTGCCAGCCAAATTTACTTTTGTGGCAGACTAACTCTAGCAATAGGTTGAAAGTGGACACATGCGAGTATACACTCATAGTGCAAAAACTAATCTCCTCCTATTCAGACTGAGAGAGATACCTCTGACCCTAGGGCCAGGAACACTGTAAAGGATGTAGTGCAGATCTAAAAATAGATACCAGTCCCTTAGGCCATCAGCGCTAGTCAATTCTATTCACTCTGCCCACCCACTACCCCTCAGGCGGCCAAACGTTTCTGCACACAACTATCATCACGTGTTTATCCTGCCATTGTGCTCTTGCTTGCTTGCCTTCTCACTTGGCTTGTGTTATTATGACTTTGATTTCTCTTGTTTTCTGGTCACTGATTGTTGACATCCTGTTATGCTTAGTTTTTCTTTACTCCTATTTGGTAGCATTTTTGCTTGATTTTGTGAACGATTGTTGATGACCTGTGTCTTTCATACGGGCTTGCAATTTCTTTAACATGAGTGGAAAGGGAACCAGCTTGTTACTATTATACATAAACTGTTTACGGTAATGTGAGCACTTCTGAAAGACCTCTATAGTCTTTTTACTTCTGTTTGCGTATCCTTCTGTCTCATGTCAGCATAAACATTTAACGTTTACATAAACTGCACTAGTTTGCGTTGTTTTCTCAATAAATAAAAAATTACCATGTAATCAATGTTATGGTCAACAACATAAATGATAGAACACTTTGTTTTAGTAACATATACTGCATACAGTACTAGAAAATAAGGAAAATATTTTGCATGTTGAAGTGTTTTGAAGTGAGTTGTATACAGTCAACTCTCGTTTTTAAGACCCCTGAAATAACAACCCCCTTGAAATAACAACCCTTTTGTGGGAAACCATGAAACAAATTTAATTGAAAAAGTTCTTTTCAGTAACAACCCCTTCGAAATAACAACACTTTTCCTGGGAACCATGAAAGGTCTTAGAATCGAGAGTTTACTGTATTTGATTTTGGTAAAGTAGTGCACGGTATTAGAAGATGGTAAGAATATTTGTAGATGTATCTAAATGTCCACTACAGTGGTGTATGCATTGGTTACATTCAAATTATTAATACTGTACATGCAAGCAATCTGTGGGTGTGGTTGTACATGCCTAGAGAGCAGTATTGATCACGCACAAAGTCAGCTGGGTGAGGGGTGAACTGGGGGAGGGGAGACAAGTAGTTATTGGTGTAGTCTCTAGGTGTATGGCAGGTTAATCATCATACGCAATCAGATGGTGGTGACCACTCTCTCCTCCCCTGACTCGTCCAGCATGGGTGAAGCAACTAGCAACATTACTTCACGGCAATATATCCTTGTCTATCCCTACATCACATTTTGGAGTGAATATTATTTCTTTTTAAACTAATTTTTGAGACAGGCAAAATGGTCATAAGAACGGTTTTTTGCACCATGAGTTATGGGCCCTTGGTGCTGAAGCAATATATGGGGAAAGAAGTTTTGTATATGCCCTTCCATAATATCAGTTTATTCAGAAGATGTGTGGCTATTGAAATGAATAAATATTTCTGTAATGAATCTTCCAATTTTCCTGCAAGAAGCCACTGAAAATGTATTTTGCACTTAGTCGTTGTGCAATATTTAAACGTATATAATGCTGGGGGAATGTCAAGTACAGAATGTCGGGGGTATCATTTTAGTTAGGAAATTGAAGCTGAATAACTTCAATTATGCACTCATAACACATTATATCTATAAAAATAAACTTTATATGCATTAATACACTTACATCCAGAAAAGTAATTTTTACAGTGTTTAATTGTGTTCAAAGTTGTGGCTTACAATGTCTGGAGAACAACACTGTGCAATCATGCATTGCATAGGAAGTAGACGGACTAGTGTGTTTATTATTATTATTACTATTATCATTAAGTGTATAGGGCTTTTGTATAACAATTGGACAAAAAAAAAACTATGTCTGGAGTTTATGCATTCAACACAATTAAATTATATAAAATTACTTTTTTTGGATATGTGTGTATAGGGCATTTATATTGCAATAGGTCCAAAGAAACTTTGGAGTTTGTGCGTTCAGTTTCTTAACATCCTGTGTAGTGTCACGATGTGACTGCTTTGCCAGAAAATAAAAGTAAATGAAAAATGGCACAGCTAACAATACAAAAGCATAGCTCAGAATTATGGAGCTAAAGTTAAGAGTAAATTATGTAATTTGCGTACATTATAGTGAGCATTTGCTCAGCCTGTGAGAGGTATACTCTTGGGGATTGTGCAATTTGTTTTAGCCCTCAGCAGGACCATTTTAGTGTTAACTGCTCAAAAAAGAAATAAATATTAAAACACCATCAATACCACTATCTTAATTCTTTAATGGGAGATGTTGCGCCACTAGGCATGGAATTCTTAAAAAAAATTACAGATGTTTTATTTCTAGTTACTTGCATTATAAAATTTAAAGAAAACATGAACAAGAAGAAAAAAGTGATATTGTGTTGACTAGATTGATTTAGTTAACAAAAGTCCACTTAGGTGGTTTGCAATAACTTAAGCGCTCTCGAAATCAAACTTTGAAAAAAAATCACTGCCCCATAACTGCACACATTTTAGCATAAGCAATAACTGCAATACTCGCAGTAAAATTGGCAGCGAATTAGTAGTAGTAGTTCCAAATCTGAACGCTTTATAAGAAACAAAATTAAACATCAACGGCACAGGAATTCACCATTTTCTTTATATTTTATACGCATAAGAATAAAAATTGCGCAATGATAACACATTTGTATTTATAAAAAAATCATAACATGACTTGGCAGATGCAAAGTTTTTAATTATTGTGTACATTGGGTGTTTTTTTCTTTCAGTGTTCAAATGCTTTGAATTTAGTGAATTCATGTTACCATATGTTCTGTTCCATGGTTAGTTATCGTTACATGCCTTGAAAAATGTGATTTGTGTGGCAGGGCGGAACCCCAAATATAAAATATTAATTTACTTAATAAGTAAGACATTTAACCCATTTATCTGTTGTCAATAAAGTTGTACATATTTTAATTGCTTTTTGTATTTCAACGTTATTCCTGGTCGCAGGAAGTCTGCAACATTTCACGTGATAGGCCAACCTGGCCAGCGTGTGTACATGTAATTAAGGCTGGTTTTAATAATATAAAAACATGAAGAAACTTAGGTTGAGTGCATTTAATTATATTTGCAATATTGTTTAGCAATTCTGGAGCTTCAATGAATGTGTGTTATATTTACTTGACCGTTCTAAATACGAATCAATAACTCTGTATTTATTTAATTAGTTTTTAGCAAATAATGCTATGAAACTACTTCATATTACACGTGGAACATTCCTCCTGTATACTTTTAATAAGTTGTCACAGTTCCTCAACATTTTGTTGAATTTTTCAATGTGCCAGGGCCAACATAAACAGTAAGCATTCAGAGCTGCCATGAACAATTCAATTTCTTGCAATTTCGTGAAATACGTTGAGAGTGAGTGAACGAAGAGATTCGGGCGGCTCTTAACATCGAGGTCTTGAGAGCTGATGAGGGTGAAGTGAGGAGAGTATGGAGCAGCACGGTAATAAAAGGGTGGGGGAAACTGGAGATCCCTGAGAAAACCTGCCGACTAGCTGCATCGTCCGGTTCACCTTGGTGGGAGGCGAGCAGTCTAACCGCTCAGCCACCATGGCCCCAAATACATTGTAATCGGTTAGGTTTTGTTTTTTTAGTATTCTAGTGAAATTACCTTCACAGTACTGTGGACATTCTAATTGTGTAAGCTAAAAGTGATTTTCTCGTTAGAAATGTTAGGACAAACTTTTGTGATGTTGACCCTGTAAAAACAAAATTCACAGGACAGATTTTCATGAAACTTGTATTTATTTATTGATAAATATCACTGTGCAAGGGTGCAGTAAAAATTAACCTAAAAATTTGAATAAATTTGGTTTAGCCACCAAAGTTTTATGACCTATTTTTTATATTCGTAACATCATAGCAAAACTGGCCATTTACTTATACATAGTGAGTATATACAATTTTTAATTTCCGAGTTATTTGTATGTTATATCACACCACCGTTATCAGTAGGAATTTTGATAATCTGCAGATACTGTCATGATTGTAATGTATGTAGTGGGAAAAATTATTTAGTAATATTCTACTTAAATAAAATAACATGTAATTTAAAGACTTTTTAAAACACATTGTTTTCAGTATATTATTGACAAAATATTCAGTATTTTCTCAGAGGGTTTCATTCCTATGATACTTAACAACCGGCAAAAATTTTAACCTTGCACATATTTAACGAGAAATTGTTCTAAATAGCATGGCGCTGATATAATAAGGGGAAATAACCCAAGTGTTTGACTCTTCTGAGACACTCAAGACAGAATAAAGAAAAATAATTTCCAAAGATTAGACCATTTATTTTTAAATAGTAAAAACCACATCAGTATTCACAAATAAGTATTATTCACTGAAATTAACCTATGTGTATTTACAGTGTGCACTACAATAGCTATTCACTTGTTGCATTGTTAGGTAAATATATATAGCGGACTTCTGAAAAGCTGTAAACAAACACCACATGGCAATGTTTACATTATTATATGGCGGAAGTATACACAACGGGCTGAAAGTAGAAAATAATCAGGGGCTTTCAAAAGTGCTCACTTTGTCGTGAACAGCCTTTAACTGATTTCAATAATAAAACTTTATTTTTCTAATTTCAGAAGATTCAAACTTAATTAAGCTAGAGTCAGTTAAATTACACAACAAATTTTAGCCTTCAAATCAAGTCTACATAATTATACTTTAATCATCCATCCATCTCTCCTTTGTCAAAAACAGCCCTAGACAGGGCAGAGGCCCCGCCTAAGCAAAACCTGCACTTCTCTGTACCACATTGGGGCAATGACTCCCTAACCCAATAAAAGTGTAACACCACACCCGTGCACATGACTCCTGATACCAGAGACACATTGGTTGGTGAACCCGGAGATGGCCAGTGTCCAGTACACTAATTTTGCAACAAGCGTCTGCCGATTACCTGCCATAACCTGCACATTTGTCAGAAGTAGAACACTGACTCCTAGGCTGTCAGGGCACATCCACAAAATGTCAGCACAACCCGCCTCACAGTCCTACGAAAGGAAAATTTCAATAGCATAGATTGCAAAGAATTACAGAAGCAAATTTTTCTTTTGCAACATCTTCTCCCTTATATACTCTGTTTCATATAACTTCAGTAAATTTTGGCAGACATTGTAACCAACCTACACAGTATGTAAACAGTAAATGCGCTCATCCGCAAAGTATTGTCAGCTGATGGTTGTTGATGAATGTATGTTAACATTGGCAACCTTTGCAATGATTAAGGGAAAAAAAATAGTTCTCTGCATTAAAAATTAAAATTTAGAACTTTAATGATAATTACAACATTTTTGGTTTAAATTATGCTCTTAGAATATTGTACAATTCTTTTGATCTATAGAGCAATGGCTTTAAAAGCCTTTAGAAAAATTACGGTAGATCATGTATACACTACCATTATGTGAAACGTCTCCATCCGGTGAATGCCATTGTTTTCTTCTTCATCATCATAATTTATCTATATGCAAGAATTTCTTGCTGGTTGTGTTGGAATATTATATCTGTCGTAAATTAATTTGGTTTTTGCATATTTAATTTAATGTAATTCGTTGTAGGGGCTTTTTAGAACAGCGAAATGAAGTATTAACACATGTGCTGCTAATGGTTGCTTGTGTGCTTTGGTCTGCCATTTCCCTTAACCATCATCATGAAGTGTAAGCAACAACGTATTTACATTATGAAGTTTTAAATTGTTTGAGTTTTAAGAAAAAGCTTAAGTGTTTTGTTAATTGAAAAAGTCAGCAAATAAATAATTTTGTATCAGTGGCTGACAAAAGTGCTTTTAGTGAAATAATCATACAAGGCTCGCCATATGTTTAGGAATCACAAAGTGAACAATAAGTTTGTGTGTATTGAAAATAATGTTTCTTGAAACTTTTGCTAGAATATTTGAAATGTACGTAGCCTAGTTTATTGTTTTATATGTGTGAAGTTAAATTTGCAGAAAATGTTTACATTGTGCATTTCTCACATCTGCATTATATATTTATCACATTTATTTCTTGCGGGAGGTTTTGAAATGTATGTGGCCTAAATAAACACACTTTTTTTGTGCAGTTCATAGTATTAAAAAATCCAACCATTTTTATGAGAGTTAAATTTTACTCAAAATATTTAGTGTGTATTTCTCACATTGGTAGAAACAGCAACACATTTATTGCTTTTCCTTTCAGTGAAGGCACAATTTTTGAGTTATAGTAATTTGAATGTTATTTCTGTATAAGCAAAATTTTCCACTTCATCATCTGTTGTAAGAAGAGATGCAAAACAATCCCGTCTCATGAAAGACGAGAATCTAGAGTTCCCTGACCCACCAATAAAATAAACAGAACCCTAACTAGTATTTTACTTGGTCATAGCAAAAATAAGAGGTGGGAATGACAACCAGCCAAAGTAGCCTAAGTACTGGACTGAAGTTGCTAGTCTTTCAGTGCCTTTGATTGGTTTCATAGAGTTTGTTTACAAACAGTTTTCTTCAATGACAGAACAGCTGAGGCAGAGGGATATGTTGTGGGGCTACACTACTTGTTTTTGAGTAATCCTTTAACAGCCGATTAATCCAATAAAATATTGTTATTCTCTTTTCCAAATTTTTTAGAATTGTAAACTCCTTAGATTATGAAGAGGGGTAAAATGTGTTTTCAATATATTGTTACTTATATTACATAGTTTCCATGCCTGTAACTTTCAAACCGGCATATTTTATAAATACATATAAAAAGATAAAATATGAATACAAAGGTAAAAGGTAACAAGTCTCTAACTCAGAAAAAAGTTTCATTTCTCTTACAGTCACTAAAAAAAGTTGTTAGAACTTAGCAGGATCAGTAATTAAATAGCTAAATTTTGTAAAGTGCGCAGTTATTAAAATAAATCACACTATGTTTTTTTTCCCCTTATAATGTTCCATATATGTGTTTAAATCACATTTTAAACCGCACATAATGATTATGTACATAATTTTGAATGAAGAGTAAATTGGGATGTAGTGCCCATTCCAGCTGCATAGTAACTAATTTCTGTGTTGCAACACTGAATTGGTTTCTTGAAAACAGAACTGTCAGAACTATAAACGTGCAAATTACGTAGAGAAGTGTCAAAATCATATGCTATAACAATGGCGAGGCTGTTTGTTTATATTTGGTTATCCAAAAAATCTGAGCTTTTGCTTACGAAAATAATATTAAAGGTAACTTGAATATATTCTCGTAGCGTTATTACTAGAAATGCTAAGAAGACAAAAATCAGTTTATCCAATATTTTTTCTATAGTTTAAAAAGTAAATAAATAAACATCTTAAAACTATTGCCCTAGAAGATGACGTTACAGGGACAAACAACCTCAACAATATCGTAAATCATTAGCCTAGTTTGCTTAAGTTGTTCAAAGTGGTAGAAATGGAGTACAAATCTGTGGACTTAGTGGGGCTCCATTAATGTTACTGCCAAAATGCTGCAGAAGCATTAGGCTCCAAGTGAAAGCTTGGCAAAAAGATGTAATTGAGGCTACTGTCTTCACTGGATGTGTAAGGGAGTATTAAGGTTTCGTAATGTGCATACCCATCATTCCATTTAGAGTACTTTTGGAATATGAGAGACTGCGACTCACTCTCAGGGTCTTGGTAATTATCAAGACTAGGGGCTCATCTGAAGGAAAGGTTTACAATTAAAAATATTGGTATATATTGATAGTACTATTCATACTAAAGCATAATTCTATGCTCACATTTATTTCTTATACAAGATAAGAATCATGATAGAAGACCAAGGAAATTGTGAGAAAAAATCAATAAAAAGCACAAATAAAAGCAACATAACAAATGAACAAATAAAATAGTTTTCAAAAATTAAAAATATTGTTACATTAATTGTGAATCTATGCAAAAATTTGCATCACTCTACTGCCCGGAGCGCGAGTGGTAGTGAACTTGTAGGGCTGCATCAATTTACCTGCTTCAAGTAACAATTTGGGAGAAAAATATGAAGCCAGTAAATCGATGTGGCCCTGCGCGCTTGCAAACACTTGCACTTCAGGAAGTGGAGGGGTACAGATTTTTGCGTGAAATCACAGTTCTATGGCTATAGTTTTGGACGAGAGTAAGGTGGGAAAATTTTGGAAAAAGACACAACACTTGTAAGCAACAGTGGCATTATTGTATTCACATTTGTTGGTGGCACGTATAACTGCCTGGGGGCAGGAGGATGTGGCGCATATGCATTCTTTCATCGGGAAACCAAAGGAAAAACCTGAATTCCGCCAGGTACCAGACAATATGCAAATTGGTAATGGTCAGGTAACAAAAAGCTTACTTAAATCCCCTGATACACCCACGATTTGCTTTTCATTCGTAAATCCCAATTATTCACATGGTAAAGCTAAGAAAATGCTGATACTGAGCACAACAAAACTCTTCTCGCCGCATTCCTCACTACCTCTAATCCAGAAGCCACCTAAGTAGCAATTTTCCACGCTAACGTTAAACTGTTGTTCATGTCACTTTAGCAGTTACCACAGGGTCAATGGCCTTGATACAGCTGCTTGTGTAAACAATGGGTGATTATCATTCCGTCCCTAATACTTTCTTCATGAAACACGCAACAAGGTATCTTGGAAACACTTAATTCCATTGCAGTAAGCATGTTGCGTAGATTAAATGAACACACATTCAATCAGCTTCTCTGGCAGTTTATGTAAACAATCAGGTATGTTACTCTGGAACATCAAAATTTCTCTTTTGCTCTAACCGTGTTCAACGCAACCACGTGTTTGCAACTAGGCAGGCCTAGAAGTAAATTATAGTGCAATTAAACAGAAGAAACCTTTCCTTCCGATGAGCCCCTATTCTAGATAATTACCAGGTCTGTTTCACTGTGTTCATAAGTGAGGTACAGGTTCATTCACAAAAGGTGGCAGGGAGTGATTTGAGAGAAGACTGCTTCTCACATGGGCAGCTCTACATATTGTGCTTCAGAGTAAGCTCACCTAGCAACTGATAATCTAAGCACCTAAGAACAGAACCACTGTGGTTTACAAAGAGGCCCTTTGATAAAAGAAATTAATAACTAGTTAGTGTAGTACATGTGGGCAAAGCCACGGACAGAAAGCTAGTAATTACATAAGGCAGCAATGAAGCACATATTTTTTACCAGCCTACGACATACACGTTAGGGTGGGTGGAAAAAATTTCTTTTTTTGTTTTTTGGTTGTCTATACCACGGAAAACTTGCCTCTAGGGTAGCTTAGTACAATGCAAAAACAAAATTAATAAATTTTTACGTCTGGTAGGAGCGAATCGGCCCTCAAGTTTGAGAAAATATATGATTTTTATCATTTTTCTAATAAATCAAAATAAATAAAATAACTTCTATAACAAGTACCTATAGACATATTTTAATAGAACAAAGTATAGGAATGATAAATAAATGAAAAAAATAATACATTTTACAATTTATTAGTAACGTATTACGTTTAAAAACATTTTTTTTTAAATTGACAAATTTTCATTGAAACAAAAATCATTTTCCTGATTGAGTAAAATTTCAGTTTGTAATGAAATATAGTCCTTTACTTGTCTTTACTTTTTTTTTGGTAGTTTGAAATAAGATTTGCTTGAAAAACTAGGCATTGAAGATCTTGAGAAAAGTGTAGTTCTTATAAAACCATCTCTGGAATTGGAGCTGACGACTTTTTGTGACGCCTCGGTTACCAGGTTCACACATCGTTCTACTGCTTGGGTGTGACATGGGAATTGGTCAAAGTTCCACTCATCTGCTGTTCCACCTGATTGGACCTTAGACCAAATCTCTTGATCGGTGACTCTTCGCAGCAAAGGTGGTGGTGATAGTGTGGTAGTGTTCCAGTGAATCATTTCGATATGGTCTGTACCTGTAGCTAGGAAATTGATTTTGGGTGGTTGAAAACTCCTGATTGACTTTCTTTTAGAAACTAAGTTTCTAGCCTTTATAATTCTTCTGAAACCTAATTCTCTTATATCATCCCTTTTATCTACTATCATACTCAAAAGCAAGTTTTCTGGATGGGCAAAAAATTTGTTTCTCTCAATTACTGGGTCAATTCGACAAGAAGAAATCATTCTCGTTGCCATGAAAAATCATGTGCCAAAATTCATCACTGTTTAAATTCATGCCATTATACTCAATTTAAATCTTTTCCTGCAAAAATTACATCAAAAACGTTAAGTATGCATGAACACATTATGTATATACAGTAAACTCCCGATTTACCAGAGGTGGCTTAATAGGTTGCAGTTTAACCGTGAAGCCACCATTTCAAAGTCAAATATTGAACAGCGGCCACCAGTCATGCACCGTTGCTATTAATAACTCATGTGCACTCTTTTAATTACCAGGCTGCAGTCGAGTAATGCGGTACTGATATATTTTAATATTAAAAGGGTTCTGGTACTATATTTACACACGTTTTTAACAGTTAATATATGTGAAACTTGGAAGTATTAAGAATTCGGAAAATTGTCACACAGCATATTTTCATTCATAGTAATAAAGTATTTCATGATTAAAACTGGCATCTGATCGTCATAAAGGTCAGATTATGTAGTTTACAGTAGTTCGTATACGCAGAGGCTATTTATAAATTAAGTGTGGCACCGAGTGCGTCTGGATGGCAAAATATTACATTAATATAAATATTATTTGCTGCAAAAATGATTCCATTGCATCAACGTGTGGTTTTAATAAATAAATAACATTTATTTTCGCTTTGTTGCTGAAGTGGGTGTGGGAGGGGAGTCAGGACAAAAAAAAACGAAATGGCGAGCCGGCCTCAGAAAGGCTTTTGGCAATTACAAGCCAAATCCAAATTATTAGCAAGGAGAATCGTTTCACACGGAAATATGTCATGTTAAAATATTTATAGATCTCGTTGGAAATTTAAAACTGTGAGAATTTGTTTGCATATTTGCATTTTACACATGAAAAACAAGTAATTTCATGGGGGCGTGGTTTCCGAAGCAAGCTGCGCACACTGGCCAACAGATGGCAGCACGATAGCCTATTTTGCTCATTTGTTACTGTGCTGTCTCATAAAAGTATATCTATCATGTCCTTTTAAAAGTAAATTTTTCATCTTGTGTAGGCTCAAAACAACTCTGGTTTTGAAGTATATTACTTAAAATTAATGTAGAAATATTTGAACAGTACTCTGCTATAGATGTGCGGCCTCTTCAATTAATATGAAGCATGCATGTGGCGACGTTAGCAGCAAGCACCAGGTATGGCCTATGAAGATGAGACAAACTAAGCTAAACTATCACATACGGTGTTCCATTTTGTTTAAACACCTACACATTTTTATAGAATGAAGTTTAATTTGTTACACTAATAACAGCTGTTTTGTAATAATATAAAATAAAATACATAGACGTTTTGTCTATGATCTCCTTCCTGCTCGCATAATTCTCCAATGTCTGTTGTGCAAATGTAGGCTGTCAAAATACCCAACGTGAAATATTCTTGCAATCGTTCACGCATCAGCTGATACAGGAATTTGTGTATGTGATATTATTTATGACATTGCCACACACTGGCTGTCAAAAATGTAATTCTTATATGACTATATTATTTGTTTACCTAACCTAGGTGTACAGTATGTAAGGCCTAAAGTAAACATCCTCCCCCCCCCCCGCTATTATCATGAATATCGGATATCCGTGAACCCTTGACCGGTCATTACCCCAGAAAANGAGTTTACTGTAGTTATTTATATAGTTATCACGTTATTTTGCTATCCGAATATTTCAAAGTTTGTCTGTTAAAAACTAAGGTTAGATTAACCCTCTATCAATGGAATCAACATGATATAAATTTATTGCTCCATAAATTTTTTTAATGCATGAAGGAGATATTAGCAAAAGTAAATAACCTTAAAAATGTAAAGCAGTTTTGAAAAATGTAATGGTTAGCATGTTTTTTTGATCTGGCCAAAGAAATTGTTTTCGTATTTTGTGAAACGTAACATCAATCTCTCATTCATTTTACATGTTTTATCTTTAAAATGATCTCATTAATATGCTCTGTTTTATGGCAATGTAATTACTCATGAAAACTGTAGAATTACTAAAATTATCATAACACACCAAACATTCACTTTTGTCGCTAATCTCTGAGTGTTTCACTGCTGTTAATTACACTAGTACCTATTAAGTAGGAAAACAATTAGGAAATATCCCTACTTTTAAGTACTGAGAGTGAGAAATGAAATTCTCTATAGTCGGTTCACGACTGGAAGAAACTTTTGAAAATCAACCTTTGAAAAAACACCCTAGCCGTTAGCGACATGCATATAACATTACAAACAGCTGCGAGCGCGGATACAATTATGCCGTTAGGTTGCCAGCACAAAGAGAGGAAATAGTTCTAAAGTTTTAACGTAATTGTTAATTTATCGTTTACAAATGGGTGTCGAAAATAATTGTATCTTATTATGCCAATTATTAATGACGTGATACTAACATATTTAGATTTCATCGTTTCTTGCGTAGTCACAAGATTACGCTCAAGGTTAAAGTAACGCGGCCATTTGTTTACTAACCTTCGTAGTCCTTGTGTTGTTGACACACGTGCCAGAGAATTTGTGCGATTATCTCGTTTAACCTATAATAATTCATTTATTTGTCTTGTTTTACTAATATCCGCTCTTTATTATTTGGTTTTTAATAACATATGATTTTAATTTGTGCTCACTTTCAGTTCTAATTTCTTTTGTTTTTATGTGTTTCGTGCACGTGTCTTTCCTTTGCCACTTTATTCTAACGTTGCAGTATTTGCACATAAGAATTGTTTTCACATTGTCGAAGACGTAGAATCCTTCACTCGCAAACTCTGCCGTCCTGTCGAAAACGGTCACAAACATTTTAAAATAACATTTTACAATTGCGCGAAACGTCCGATTCAACCACCACGCCATTTTAACGTCTGTAGCAATTCTGATCAATACTGATGATCTTGCCTTCGATGTACGGGAATTTATCGATAGTCACTAACAATCAATTGTAAATAGACGACAACTATCGATTCATCAAAATACTCGCATTTTGAGTTTATAGAATGAAATGTTTTTTCGCTGGCATTGCATATTCTTTTGTGTGAAATTCTTAAGGTTAAAAACTTTACGCTTTTGGAATATCCATTAATAATATATACATTACATGACTTTTATAATGGGTACGTGCATGTACGAACACATCTACACACAGAGGAATGTAAACATTGCATGTAAACATTGTCATGTAACGGCCACATGGCAATGTTTGTTTTTTCCATTAGCGGAATGATACGAAATGGGCTTGAAAGTAAATCTTTAGCAGGGCTTCAAGAAAGTCTCTTCCAGTCGTGAACTGACTATACATAGCTGATTATACAGTCGGTTCACGACTGGAAGAAACTTTTGAAAATCAACCTTTGAAAAAACACCCTAGCCGTTAGCTACATGCATATAACATTACAAACAGCGGCGAGCGCGGATACAGTTATGCCGTTAGGTTGCCAGCACAAAGAGAGGAAATAGTTCTAAAGTTTTAACGTAATTGTTAATTTATCGCTTACAAATGGGTTTCGAAAAGACTTGTATCTTATTATGCCAATTATTAATGACGTGATGCTAACGTACTTTGATTTCAATGTTTCTTGCATACTCACAAGATCACGCTCAAGGTGAAAGTAGAGCGGCCATTTGTTTACAAACCTTGTTCCGTGTGTTGTTGGCGAGATGTGGTCGACACACGTGCCAGAGAATTGGTGCAATTATCTTGTTTAACCTACAATAATTCATTTACTGGTTTTTTTTTACTAATATCCTCTCTTTATTATTTCTTGTTGTGCCGATTTCTTTAGTTTCTGATACCTGTATAAGAGATTACTCTTAGTGCGTTCTCACGTGTTTAATATTTTTAAAATTTATTTCAGGTTTGCTTAAAATTTTATTTATTGTATTTTACGTTATATGTTGCGGTAGTTTTTGTGTGCAGTCATGAGTTCTAGCAAGGTGAATAAAAGATAAGTCACCAACGCCAACAGGACATCATTAACCTCACCGAATCGTTGTATTCCCTAATTAGGCGAGGGGAAATGAAACCCTGCAACGTCGCGGAAAGAGCGGCAGAAATGTTGAAACGCTTCAGATCCACAGTTCTAAGGTATGTTAAAATATATGTAGTATTAACCATTGCGTTTGCAAGTTGTGTGTGCTAAGGTCAATTATGTTGGCCTACGAAATGTGTTTACAAGAACATAAAGAAAATTTGTTAATAACTTGATAACATCGTCGAACGTTGTCTACGTGTCTTTTTAACGTTTTATTTGGGTAATTATTAAGTTTAGGGGGCTTTTCTGTAAAAAAAATAACAATAATTTCACGGAAAATGGTATATTTCCACTCCACTAATGATGCAGAACACGAATATACGACGGGCATTAACGTCCGACTAATTTCGTAACATGTGCCCACCTAACCTAACAGAACCTATCCCCACGATGGGTGAATCACTATTTTACATTTTTAAACTAACCTAGGATTGTTGGGTTTTACACTAACCTAGGATTGTAGGGTTATATAGACTCAAATGTGAGTGTATGAATCACCTAACCAAAAGGTGGTATTACAATGTGTAATTAAAAATAAAAACTACTTTGTGTTGGAATTTGTGTACCCCTGCGAGGGATTCTTCATAAACAACCCAATATATACAGTGGAAATTTATTATAAAGACAACTGACAATGGTAAGGAAAATTGCCTCTATAGTGAGTTTGTTATAGTCAATTAATTTTATATAGGTTATGGAGAGATGGTGCATTTTAAGATTCTGAAGAAGGAGCTTGTTTTGTATTTATAAGTTACATTGCGGCATTAATTGCCATTGTTATACGTCACTAAATAGATTACAGTCGATATAACTGGAACTTCCCCTACTATTAAACATATCTGTATCACTTCACTAAACATGAGAGGACATCGTAATCGATGAAATCGCAGTCATAATCTTTTAAGAAAACAATTGTGTATTAATGCATTTCCCCAACACCACTGTTCTACAGCCATTGTCTTTTAGTTATTGTAAATTATCAGTGTCATATTTTTCACTTTCAGTGCTACATAGCCAACCTAATTTGCATAATTTAAAAAGGACCATAATTCAGTTACTGGGTCAACTACAGTTACTGATACCAAAAACATACAAGGGTTTGTTTACAAATGATGTGTGACAATGTGATATGCTCTGCCGTGTGTTAGTTTAGGTTAGTTTAATAGGTGGCAGGTATTGGTTACTATATAACCCTACAATCCTAGGTTAGTTAAAAAATGTAAAATAGTGATTCACTCATCGTGGGGTTAGGTTCTGTTAGGTTAGGTGGGCACATATTACGAAATTAGTCGGACGTTAATGCCCCTCGTATATTCGTGTTCTGCATCATTAGCAGAGTGGAAATATAAGATTTTCAATGAATTATTTTTATTTTTACAGGAAACCCTATAAACTTAATAATTACCAAAATAAAACGTTAAAAATACACGTAGACAACGTTCGACGACGTTATCAAGTTATTAACAAATTTTCTTTATGTTCTTGTAAACACATTTCGTGGGCCAACGTAATTGATCTTAACACACACAACTTGCAAACGCAATGGTTAATACTACAGATATTTTAACATACCTTAGCACTGTAGATCTGGAGAGTTTCAACATTTCTGCCGCTCTTTCCGCGACGTTGCAGGGTTTCATTTCCCCTCAGCTAATTAGTGAATACAACGATTCGGTGAGGTTAATGATGTCCTGTTGGCGTTGGTGACTTCTCTTTTATTCACCTTGCTAGAACTCATGACTGCACACAAAAACTACCGCAACATACAACGTAAAATACAGTAAATAAAATTTTAAGCAAACCTGAAATAAATTTGAAAAATATTAAACACGTTAGAACGCACTATGAGTAATCTCTTATACAGATTTCAAAAGCAAAAGGAATCTGTACGAGAAGGTTAGCACAAATTAAAGTCATACGTTATGAAAAATCAAATAATAAAGAGCTGATATTAGTATAAAAAAACCGATAAATGAAATATTAGGTTAAACAAGAATCGCACAAATTCTCTACAGCACGGCCATCCGGGGGCTTATGAGAGATTGGCGTTGCCATGTTAATGTTGTTGGATGGACTCCTTGAATGTTGACACATTTCATTGCCAAGTATTGTGTCCATAATATGTAATTAAAGTGAAAGTTTTTCTCCGCCACCCAATCCCCCAGTCAAAAAAAAAAGAGAGAGAGAGAGACGCAGAGAGGGAGAGACACAGACAAAGAGAGAGAGAGAGAGAGAGACAGACAGAGACAGACAGACAGACACAGACAGAGAGAGAGAGAGAGAGAGAGACAGACAGACAGAGAGAGACAGAGAGAGAGAGAGAGAGAGAGAGAGAGAGAGAGAGAGACAGAGAGACAGACAGACACAGAGAGAGAGATAGACACGCACACACACACACAAAACATCTAATTTTTAATACTCACATTTTGGGTTTATATAATGAAATGTTTTTCGCTTGCATCACATATTCTTTTGTGTAAAATTCTCAATATTAAAAACTTTACGGTTGTGGAATATCCATTAATAATATATACATTACTTTTATGATGGGTACGTGCATGTACGAACACATGTACACACGCACAGTGGAATGTAAACATTGCCATGTGACTGCCACATGGCAATGTTTGTTTACCCTTTGGCAGAAGGATACGAAATGGGCTTGAAAGTAGATCTTTAGCAGGGCTTCAAGAAAGTCTCTTCCAGTCATGAACCGACTACATACATTTACTAATATTTTATGGCGCTAGGTGTTTTTGGGGTTTGAGTAACGGCCATGTTAGTTGTGGGTTCTGCAACCGCCTGTGACCTAGGCAAATAATATGGTGTTAATTGTCATTAAAATTAACCTATATAACATCCAGTCTCACTGGTGTCTGGTTGGTAAGAGTTATAAAATATAATTTCCTCATAGTGTATCTTTGCCAAAGCAAGTTTTCCACTTTGCCTGAACTTATTAAATATGCTTAAAACGTGCAAAATATGCTGAATTCTTGTTACATTGCATTTTTGTAACATTGTTGAGGAAACATGTTAACATAAGCTCGCACATAGTTTTTTTTTTTTGGCAGTGTAAACTTAACAGTCAAATTTATATAGTGTAAATTGTGACCTTTCTCTTTACTTATCCGATAGCTTTTTTTTTTTGCAGGCCAATAGCACTAATGGAGGCAAATGGACTCGACATGTAAAATATACTACATATATAAAAAAAACTAATTTTAACACAAAGTAATAACTACAGAAAATAGGGCATACACACTTGAACGAACCAGCAAAATTAAGGAAGAACCAGAAACCAATTTTTGGTAAAATATTTGTCTTCTCTGTTAATGCCATTAGTTTGCAAAATATATTTATTTGTGCTGCTTGGTTTTCTTATTGTTGGACACTTCTGGACACTATTTTTATAATGTGTGTAAAAAATGTTGATTCAAGTAATACCATTTTTTTAAAACTATACTAAAAAAAATTATTAGTGATTGTGGGGATTTTGTTAAAGTATTTTGCTTGTCTGTGGTGGTTTTTAATGTTGCGGGTGACTGATCACATAATCACATTACTACAGAGGCAATTACTCTCTCCCCCCCCCCCNAGCTTTAACGTTTCTCAAAAGACAAAAACTCATTTTCCTTTTCTAGAATAAATTGCTTATATGACCCCTTGTCTGCTTACCAAAACTGTCAGCTGAATCTTACCCTTGGCATCCCCAAGTAGGTTCATTCAAAGTGGTGCATGTGAAATAGCAACGTTAATAGCCACCACAGGTTGGTCATCAAAGGACTGAGGAATTGAGATTTTTTTTTCCTTTAAACAGTTTACTCAAATGAGAACAGCTGCAAATCGCTTGTAGTAACAAGGTCGAGTGAACCTTCAAGTAAGTAATTTAATACCAAAGAAAGTGTATTACCTGTACCGTTTCAACATCCAACATTGCGCCATGAAATGCCGTACATCTACAACATCTTGACAGCTGTTCCATACTAGGATCATTTCCTGGTAGCATTGGACCCATTTCAACCAGTAGTGGAGACAAGTCAGATTCGGGATTTGCATTATTTCCATTAGCCAATTATGTTAGGATAGCGTCGAGGAAGCTTCTAATAGTAATGAAGATATGTTGTCATTTACATCGGCTATACTATAAAAGTGGCCGCAGGTGCAAAATTAACTATATTCAACAATACAATTAAAAATAGGTATTTTCGTTAATATTTAATAACATACCTCACTGCTCTCAGTACCGGATCATTAATTTGTGGAGAAATCTTTCTTTTCTTTGCAGCCCACTTAAGACTACTTTTATGCATATTGTGTATTCTTCCACCTTTAAATTAACATTGTAATGGGCCTAATCACTCTGGTCATGCTTCGATTAAATAGAACTGAAATTATTATATAAGTAAATATTTTATACATTTTTCTCATCCTTACACTTATGTGCTTTAAAAATACAGAAAGAAAAATTAATCATTTAAATATTTGCAAATGTTTACCTAACATTTAAATTCAACTTTAAGACATGGCACTACTTTCCCTTCGTTGTTACCAACTTTATTGGGCCACTGCTAGTTGGTGTGCCAGTTAATGTGAATGCATGTATGGGCAGTGATAATTTTCAAAGGTTGATTTCAAAAGTGCTCAATTAAAAGTGAATAGCCTATATCAGTCATTACTCCCACAAATAATATTGGCCAGAACTTTCATTTGAACCCTTCAAATTCAGACTCGTGTAATGTGTGTGAATTTTTTAAAGTAGTGTTGACATGTGTAACAAATATTGCATTACACAAAAAATAATCCCATAACGTAAAAAATATAAACTTTTTTAAAACAAAATAATTTACTGATTATCAGCATCCATTTTTTAGTAATAGCCTACTTACAAACATTGCGGGGGTACTGGATGAATAATAATTTGATATCTTTTTCATTTAGTTGCAAGCATGTGTTCAGAAAGCCCACGTAGTAAAGTAAATAGTCAAATTATGAGCAGAAAATTATTAGAGCAGTCATTATTTAAAAAGATTTGAATAGTTTTTAGTGGAACAAACACGCCACTGTGTCAAGTGTGTAAAGATTGTTCTATTACGATCCGTATTTCTAACTGGTCCAGTAACCCAAGCCTACAAAATAGCTTTATATTGGAGGGTTATAATCACATCTATACATTTCTAAGCCTTTTATGAGAGAAGCAAATTGTGTTTACAAATTAAGCTATATTGGAGAAAAAAGAGCTCACACGTGCATGCGTTTATACCATTAAATGTTAAGGGTACATTTAGTTTCGCAAAAGAAGCATCTCAATATGATTAATAATCCAATATATTATAATGCATATAGGTACCATTATAATTTTAACAAAAAGTACACATAGCTAATTTTTTTGTTTTGCAGCATCAGTGCATTATTCATAAATTAGGCCGTAAGGTTTTAAAACAAAAGTTCAGCAAACAACATTAACCTAATTATAAAGTTTAGACCGTCATGCTATCACATTACACAAAGGGCAACATATTAAACACGCCACGTTTGACAACAATATGCATTTTCTTGATTTGTTAAATTTATTATAACTTGGTGATTTTCAAGTTATACTGGACTTGTGCAATGTGGTACAACATGCCATTTGGGTTTATCTGGGGTTCTAAAATTCTTATTTCAGTTCCTTTGTCATCAAAAGACCTATTTTCGAACAAACATTTTTCACAACCAAGGTAATCAATGGCAGCATGTAAGTTTGCCTTAAACTTGTGACATTTTAGAGGACATAATAAAAAGGGTAGTTTTACTTAATAGATATCTCGATCATAGTACCATGTAAATAGAATTATAGTTCATTAATGTAGAAAAATGCACAATTAATTGAAGTTGATAATATTGTGATGTGGGAAACTTAATTTTCTCTCTCTCTCTCTCTCTCTCTCTGGACCCTTGTGCTACTACTTTACTCAAAACTTCCAAATATCTTATGCCTCCATCACCTAACCTAATCCCAATAACACTGAATAGCACCTGCGGTAAGTGAAAACCACCCATTATGTTTACAACAAACTCAATTCATTCGAATTTTGCCATTTTATTTCAGCACATTCCTTACCAATAACATACTGATTTTCTGGAGCATCAAGTGCATCTCGGTATGCAAGTTTGCTCTGTACAAGCAAGACATCTCTGACAAGAATATTAAAACATGTCCAATTAGGCGCTAATATGTCTGGCCTGCTCGCAAGGTGATGAGAAGCCACCCATGATTTTATGAATTCTCTGTGTTTCTGAAACACTTTCATAAGGTACTGTTGCTGTCTTGTTAATAAACATCATTACTTCTGGTTCTTGCTTTCTGTTGAAACATAAGGGAAAGTTTGAGTGTTGTATTAAGATCTCGGGAATATATCTCAATTTTTTTCCTTTTAGGAATACTAGTGCTAGATTCACTAACTTTAACATAAGTGGTATAGATAGAGCCTTCATGGTTTTGTTTGTCTGTAATTTCACTCAATACAATAGTTGAATGAACCTTATGCGAAGATTTTGCATCACTTAAAGTTCTTTCTAAGTTATCAATATTGTTTGAAACTACGAGAGCCACACTCAAGCAAGAACTACGCGTTTGCATAATTTTGGCAGGAATCGCTACCCTTTTTTCTGTCTTTATATCTATAATCTTCAATGCTTCGAGTGTCTAACTCTTCCATTGCATGGTAGTCAATTCCATGCCCTAGTTTATTTAAAACCCTGATGCACTCGTGTGTTATTCTTTAGAGATTTCACCAACGATATCAGTAAAATGTTTTAGGAGTTTTAATTTCACCTCGTGATAGAACAGAAAATACAGTATTTTGAGCAATGGAAAGTCTATGAACCTCAGAACGGTGTTCAATATTAGTTGACTTTGAATATTCAAACAAAGTTGACAAGACAGTATTGTTGGAATATAATCTGACATTCGTTCTGTGGTTAAATCATTTTCTTCTGGTGGCCAAGACATTTAAACAGGAAGAGATCTGATGTCCTGACGAATGACTGTACCAGACTGCAATAATACTTGCACCCTTTTTGAAGCATGTTTAAAAATTTACAATTCTGCCTTCAAACTGTAATTCTCAAATAACAAGGACTCAATTGACAGAGTATTGGGATATAGTGGAATATTTTTTGTGAAGCATGCAAAAACTTGAAGTCCGTCATTTTCGCTGTAAGTTTATGTGGAAAAATTTTTACGGTAATTTTCTCTCCACTGAAACCCATTTGCTTAAAACTCTTATGGCAAAATATTACGAATAGCATCCTCTACAACTTTTGGATCAGATTCAAGTTCTTGACAGAAATCAAATACAGACTTAAAACACAACTCCTCAGTGGCATCATACTCGTCTTTCATTGCAAAAATGGTTGTGGAAGAAGTCTGTACACTAATCATAAAATCTCCCCTGCAAGAAGAATGTTAGTTTGCCTTTCTAGCAACAAGATATTTGCTTTTAAATTCCTAGAATTCTATAATCATCTCTACTAAACATACACATGATTCAATATGATTTTTGGCTGCTTTAAAAATTAATCCCTGGCATTCCAGTCTTTCAATTGTGTACAATGTTTCCCGTGTTCGAGAACTTTTCACGTATTCATTATGAGAGTTACAAAAAATGCTTAGCTTGGGTAAAATACCTAAAGCAGAGACTTCCCTGCGAATCCTACACACTGCTGGCTGACTCTCAAATATCCTATGTGATTTCATGTGACGCATGCCATATTGTACGTAGAAGCTGAGCTGTCACAACGCAAGGGCCACCCAGTAGCCACCTGCCTAGGGACACGTGTCAGCCATTAACGCCTGCGGCAAAGCCAGGCCGGCCGAAGGGAAGCTTACACATGTCAAAGTTGAGGTGCGGGTCCCCTCCACCCACCACCCCGAACAAAACCGCGTGAAACTTGGCCACGCACCAAATAAATGACGATATAGGCTAGCTATTTCCGCCCATGAGAGAATTAAAACACGTGCTGAAGGTGAGATACACCAGCAAAAAGGCTGACAAGCTTATAAGTTGCGCCACAAGCCCCNCTTGGACACACGCAGCGAAAAGAGCTGACAGGGTTTGTCAGTAGCAGCGCAAGTCACCCCCTCCCCTTCCTCCAACAAGGGAAGACACGTGTAAGGTTCTAAGGAGGGATGGAAATAGTTTAAAAGCCAATTTGTGAGAAGAGGGGGATCAGTTACGTGAGATCAGTCGGCCCAGTCAGTTAGAATCGCGCACCGAGAGAGGAAGTCAGTCGGTCAGCCGATAGGCCGGGGGGTCGGACCCCGGCAGAGTCAGTCACGTCAGTTGCATCACATTAGCCAAGGGAGTCATCAGCCAGTCAGCCGAGAGGCCGGGGTGTCGGACCCCGGCAGATTTAGTCAGTCGCNAGTCAGCCGAGAGGCCGGGGTGTCGGACCCCGGCAGATTTAGTCAGTCGCGTCAGTTGAAGTGAGTCAGTCAGTTGAATCGGGAGTTGCATCACGTCAGTCAGAATCAGTCAGGCAGTCAGTCGTCACGCCGAGAGACGCAAGGCAGTCGGGTGAGCCAGTCGCGGCCAGGGTTCAGATCCCGGCAGAATCAATGATGTTAGGGAGTAAGAACACGGCGCTCTGAAGTGCCACACCGGGACGCGCAGGGAGTCAGGCATCGGGAGTCAGATCGTGGAAGTCAGCCGAGTCAGTTACAACCCCGCGCCGAGAATGGGAGTCGAGTGGTGAGCTTCAACAAGGAGCGCCACCCCAAGAGGAAGCTGAGTCCAGTGCAACCCGGCGCCGAGAAGGCGGAAGCTGGGTGGGGGCCCGCGAGGGGTCCCTTGCCGGGACGAGGGAGTCAGTCAGCCAACGCCGAAGGAGGAAGCCAGCTGAGTGCAGCATGCCAACGACAGCCAGTCCGAGGGCCTGTAAAAGGGCCACCCAACTCACCATACCTCAAACTACCGCCGGAACAACAACCCAGCAACAAATGCAGATAAGTACCAACGTCGCCACTCGGGGACGTGTCCTCTCACTTAGTGTCCCCCAAGCCGTCGGAAACGTAGTCAGAACACTGTAATCAGCCCTTCAGGCCCAGAACTCGCAGGGTCAGTAATGTATGAGTTAATTCTCGACACAAAGTGCCAAGAAAGTATGAGTAGATTCCCGGGAAAGTAGTTGTATTGCCGGGAATGTGTGTTTTAATTCCCGGTCAAATAAACCTGTAAAACCTAGACGTGATGATATTATTATTCACCCTGTTAAACATTCAAGGCACCTTATAGTCTGTGCCTGGTAACATTAACGGAGTCCCTATGAACCACCCTGTATCACACAGGTGGGGAGTAGCATCACATTAATAAGCATTGGTATTTTTATTTTTAAAAAATTTCAGACAATTTTTGTGGTACCATGCATAGTTAAAATTGCCACTGAATGTTAAAACTGGTTTAATTTTATACATATTCACTGCTTCTTTAAGTCTAATCCAGGAATCCATGGTTTCAGAACTTGCGACGTCTTTCTCATCAATGTTTTCTAAACAAATAATGCACATTTTCCTACTAACCACACCTTTCATCTCTATTATAGTGCTATCACACTGGTAATAAGGAATTACGAGCAACACCAATGTATTGAAATATCTACTTACGTCATGCCCGCTCAGTTACGCTCTGGATAGATGTCACTTCACATTAAAAACGTAGCACATGCTTTTTGAGATTACTAACATAATCCGCATGCACCGAGAACATTTTTGCTGGACAGAGCATGCAGCTGCACAGATTTTAGGTGGCTGTCAAAGTTGTAATGGTATAGTTTCGATTTGCACACTCACACGTACTTGAGCAATGAAGTCTGCTGTATAGCTTAATGTTTGGAAGTTAAATATGCTACAAAATTTGTAACAGCAATTTTTAGATTAGTGTACAAACTTTCAGTAGGTGCGTTACAAGTTGGCCGTACGTAAAGAAATATTGACTACCTCTTTCCTCTTGCTGATATATTTGTGTATGTTATTAATAACCAAAATATATAGCTACATTTAACAATTCTATTATTCAAGACTGACAAAATGTTTTTTATAGAATGAAAAATATTGAATGGAAACAAAATTACATAAATTTTAGTATAAAGTGGTTAGACAGCTGAACCGCCATCTTTAAACGCCATTTTGAGGCAGAAAGCTACAGATTTTGATGTCCGCGTCATGATATTCGTGATCAGTGGTATCGAGTTGAGTGAGCGAGTGTGAGTGAGAGTGAGTGAGTGAGTGAGTGAGTGAGTGAGTGAGTGAGTGAGTGAGTGAGTGAGCCAAGATATCGAATTGACAAAATATGAAAGGCTCAGCTTTATGTTTGAGTTCAGCCCATTTTTCTCAAAACCAGGGCCTGGCTCACGGACTGTAAATGATAGCGCACGGCTCTCGACTCATTGATCTACCCATGCCCATATCACATACCATCCAAAGTTATTAAATCCTAAATCAGCTAAACTTGGTGGCTACAAAAATCAAATTCAAAACAAATAAACGAACACAAACCAAATTTAAGATACACACATCTGATACAAACTTCCGATACAATTATTGAATACAAATTTTTTCACAATAAAACAAAACAAACAATTAACAGTAACTCATCTCACCTACACTGCTCATGAAACACTTAACCATAATTCATAGTCTATAATATGAATTATCCCTCACTTCTACTATGCCAAACTGGAGCAGCTAACCTAGCATTACTCTTCATGAAATTACCCTTCAAGATGATCAACACCTTGTAATGACGCAGTATTATAAATTTACGGGATACGTGGTTCATTTTCTTTCGTTTAACGGGGTTTCGTAATATTTTATCGACATTCAAAATTAAAGCCGTGGTGGTTCGTTTAACGTTATCGGGCATACGTTTGCCATTTTGAAAATCTTAGTTTGTGTTACGCGTCAACATTAGATTAGAATCCGTTCCAAACTACGCTGACAGTTTTGTTCTGGAAGTTCAATTATTTTTACTACGACGCAGTTTGGATGGCACTGCTGGCTCTAGTAGTTCGATTATTTTAACTGACGGCGCAGTTAAGCGGACTACGCAGTTTTGGAGAGCGTGCATGGCAGCCCATGCCAGGCCCTTATCTGTGGAGACGGGGGTGATAGGCAGTACAAAAACTTGTGCGCATATCGCCAGGCAAGCAGTGGATAACAAGCAGTCGACACCCTTCAGCAGTAGACTCTAGGCAGTAGACTCTCAGTGCTCGCCTAGGCCGCGTCAGGCATGGCGCATAACCCCCACACCGGCAAACTTGAACTTACTAGTTTATTTCTTCGCCGGTGTGGGAGGTAGCTGCCTTTGTTTTTTCTTCGGGCAAGTTTTTATGAAGTAAATAATGAATTCGTAAACGACTGTGGCGCTGTTATGTACTTGTCTGTTTATCTGTGAACCTCTTCGTACTCGGCATACCTGAAGATCATATGTGAACTGTTTCACTGGATTGGTAAATAAAAGCATAGAACCAATTAACCGGAACTTAACTTCTTTTTATATTGAATTGGCACCTTTTTAAAGAGTTCGTGTTGCCACCACTGAGCTAGCCGAGTGGCAACTTCCAGCCGTCAATACCTTGACGTGGGGAATTAGAAATATGGTGGCCTAACGCGGGGCTGCAATATTATAAATACGGCAATAACGAGCCGCATGCCACATTACAACATTCACATCACTTCCATTGGAATAGACTTTCCAACTATACCACAGTGGTTAACGGTGCGGGATCTAGTCCTACATTTACTGGATCTACTCTTGGACACCTTGTGTCCTTTACAAACACTGTCATTGGTTCCCCACAGCACCACTGTGTGCGGTTCTTAAACATCATCCTCTTTCTCCATTCTGCTCTGCTGCTTGGGTGCACCAGGCCAGGGGTGCACCAGGCCAGGGGTGCACCTCACAACCCCCATTTCCATTTTCTACTCTCTTATCCTTTGTTTCCCTTGACATGGGCACCACTGATGGTTCAAGTAGCCAGCCCAGCATCTTATAGCTAAAATGTTTTCGTGATATCAATCCGTTGATCTACTTACTGCACTTCAACTCCCAGGAAAGCATGCCTGTTCTTTAATTATTTTTCATGCTTGCTGAATGTTCTTCTAAATGATGTGAATTTGGAATATACAGCCTCCCAATAAAAACTGTCTTTCTGGACTTTTCTGCAAATGGGTCACCGTCATGGAAGTCAAACTTAAAATTTGTGAAAAGAAAATTATTTTGTGCTTTCAGAAAAAATGTTTTGATATTAAAGAGTACCTTTAATAATTTTTATTTCGTGGTGCACCAACCTTGATATTTAATAATTTAGTAATTGATTTTAATATTTCCAAAATTTGCAAATACTATTCAGTTACAAGGTACTGACACAAAAATATTCATATTATGTTATTGTTGATGTTGTTGGTTTTGGTAAATATAAGATTTATTTGTTTATCACCTCAAAGTTCATACCAGTTAAATAATTTTGCACCCTTATTCCAAAGGGAATATTTTAACAGTTGTGACTTTAAATAATGTTTTACCTTTAAGTAATTTGCTTGTTCTAATGTTGTTTTTTTTTTTTTAATACCAGTTTATCAACTGCAGTTGGTGGTGATAGTCTTGTATAAAAGTTAACTGATAAAATTTTAACTGCCTAGCATGACGTTTGATTTTTTTCTATATTGTTTGTAAAGGGAGAGACGACATTGGGGACTTGGCCTTTTGTATTTTACTTTTCTCTTTTAAAGATGACTACACTTGTAGCAGAATTTAGTTTATGTACTGCAAGCATCTTTTTAGAATCAGTGTTGAGATTGCTTGAGTTGTTTGTCCCTTTTTGTGCTTGAGATTTGTGTCCCAGCCCTGCAATCAGGAAGTGGTTCAACACACCCAGATGGCCTGGTGTCATGGTGTGGGGTGACATTTTGTACTATGCCCAATCACCATTGGTCTTCATCACTGGTACCACAGCCCAATGGTACCTTCATGAGGTCTTGCAATCAGTGGTCCTGCCATTTGTGAACACCCATACGAGTGCTGTTTTCCATCAGGACATTGTTCATCCTCATACTGCTGCCATCTCAAGAGCATGTCTTGAAACCATGGATGTCTATATTATGGCCAGCTGCATTGAAGATAGTTCTTATCTTCAATTGAAAATGTATGGGATGCTATTGGCCACTGTATTGTGACTTCACCCCTACTGCATAATCTGCAGGAATTGAGAGAGAATATTCTAGCCTCATGGGATGGATTATTACAGGATGCCATTAGGAACTTGTGAATCTTCATGCCACAATGTCTGGTAGAATATGTTAAAGAACATGGTGGCCTTACATACTGATTTACATGTAGCACAATAAATATTGCTGATACTCGTCTCGTTTTGTAATAATTTTCTTTTTTTGGTGACTTTTGCCTTCCGAACAACATTGCAATCAGAGGCTTCCTTGTGGTTGTAGCTATTTTTTTGACTGAGTATATTTATTACTAACTGGATTCAGCAGGATTTCATGGAGAAAAGCATTATGTACATCTGCAGCCATGTTGGCCACAGTACAGTAGCAGTTTTAAATGTGGATTGAATTGTAGACAGTAACTGCATAAAGCAACTCTGCCTTATTCTGTGATATTGACTCGCCATTTAGCATTGCCACATCATCTACAACATAATATTCTGTACTATAGAATCATCCAGGTCCATAAATATGCTTATTTAGGACAAGTAAAGTTTGAATGAATACTAGTAACCATTTCTTGTTTTCTCTCTACCCCTCGTATTCGTGAAGAGAATCAAAAGCATTGCTTCCCCTCCTCCCTCTTAAATACGGTAAAATTTCTTCCCTCCCTTCTTCATTTTGGTTGTTGGGGTTGCTGTGACACAATGTCTAGGGCGCTTGCTTCCTACTAAGGCAGACCAGGTTTGATTCCTGGTGGGGTCGCTCCGAGAATGTTGGAATTGTGCTGGATGATGCTGCTGGTCAATGGGTTTTCAAGAAGATCTCCCGTTTCTCCCACTCTTGCATTCAGATGCTGCTCCATTCTTGCCTTGCTTCACCGTCATTGACTTTCAAGACCCCAATGTTAAGTCACCCAAACCTCTCCCCTCCATTTCATTTTGGTTGGTTACTCTCGTAATCCCAGATGAAGTTTCATTCATGAAAAGGAATGGAGAAAATCATTGATCAACGGGTGGCAATAGTAGGGGAGGTATCAATGATTGAGCATGTTTTAAGAGATAGAAAAGATACTTGGTGAACACAGAAAGTCTACACAAGAACAAGATGTTTACTGTGCTCAGCAGTTGGTTCGGTGGTATAAACTTTTGTCATCAATTAGAAATAAATGTAAAACAATAGGTATTGTGCATTAAGTTTCAGATTGTTTGTGATTGTGAAGGCAAGGTAGGCAAGAGTGAAATCTGCAGACTACAAGATCTTCTGCCTTCGACATTATGTTTCAAATCAGGAAGAGTAAATACCACTATTCTCAAACAAAACACAATAAATGTGCCTGAAATTAATAACAAATTATGCAGTACAGTTCTAATTTGGAAGTTATATTTTTCAAATGGTTCACTTGGCTGTAATATTGGTTTTTGGTTTTTATGTGTGTACTTAAAGATAAGGTATGAAAACAGTATTGTTTTACTCATCATTAATTTTAAGAATCTTTAAGAAGTGGTATTGGTAGTGTGCAAAGTGCCTCTTCAGATGTTGTGCTGTATTGTATTTTGCAGTCAACTCATCCACCTTTTTGTATTTAAGAGCATTCAGGAAAAACAAAGTGCCAGTGGAGTGAGTGTAGTATAACATTTCATAAACTATGATGTATGTTAAATTTGTTACAAAGATAATTTATCTTGTCATTGTCAGCTGTCGTTATAGTTAATTTACACTGTATGTGCATCTTACACACACACACATTCATAAGAAAAAAATTTAGGCAGACATACACATATGTATGCAAATGTGTTCATGCACACATGCATGCATGCATGCATACATACACAGAGTGAGTGAGTGAGAGTGTGAGTGAGTGAGTGTGAGAGTGAGTGAGAGTGAGTGAGTGAGTGAGTGAGTGTGAGAGTGAGTGAGTGAGTGAGTGTGAGAGTGAGTGAGTGTGTGTGAGAGTGAGTGAGTGTGAGAGTGAGTGAGAGTGAGTGAGAGTGAGTGTGAGAGTGAGTGAGTGTGAGAGTGAGTGAGTGTGAGAGTGAGTGAGTGAGTGTGAGAGTGAGTGAGTGTGAGAGTGAGTGAGTGAGTGAGTGAGTGTGAGAGTGAGTGAGTGTGTAAGTGAGTGAGTGTGAGAGTGAGTGAGTGTGTGTGAGAGAGAGTGTGTGAGAGTGTGTGTGTGAGAGTGAGTGTGAGTGTGTGTGAGAGTGAGTGTGAGTGAGTGAGAGTGAGTGTGAGTGAGTGAGTGAGTGTGTGTGTGTGTGTGAGAGAGAGTGAGTGTGAGAGTGAGTGAGTGTGTGAGAGTGAGAGTGAGTGAGTGTGAGAGTGAGTGTGAGTGAGTGAGAGAGTGTGAGAGTGAGTGAGTGTGAGAGTGAGTGTGTGAGAGTGTGAGAGTGAGTGAGTGAGTGAGAACTGGCAACAAGGATGTTTTTTGCATGTTTACAAGAAACCTTTAAAAGTTTTCACATGTCTGCTTGTTCAGCAACAGATCCTATTATAGGATGATCAAAGCATGGTAGCATGTCACACACACCATCAGGGTGGAACAATCATAAGAAATGCATAGACTAAGTTCCAGTAGTTAGGGTGTGGCAGGCCAACTGTGGTCATTCCTGACCTAATGACTCCTGCTAACACAAATACTGGTGATTCATGTATCAATAGATGAAGAGATAAAGATTTATATTAGATGCATGTAGGCACTGTCAGTGTCAATTTTTTATATTATGGAGTTACCATAAAAATGATTTGTTTCAAGTTAACGTAAGTTTCAACTCTTAACACGAAAACACTCACCCACTGCAGATATACAGTAATAAGATGACCCACTCTTGGGTAGCTTTCATCCATATAAAGTACTGAGTTCTTTCTGCAGCTGAGCCTGGAAAGACACTCATCTGTGTGGAATGCGACAATATCACTGTGAATATTTTAGTTAAATGCACTCTTTCAACAATGTAACTGTATGATAAAATTATTTATTTTGTGCCTGGTGTGGAAACTTTACCTTTATATTTTCTCATTAAGTTTAGGAAGAAAAATAAGAAATTAACAACATTATGATCTTCACTAAAACATTCTATTGAATGCTTTTCATCTAACTGTAGCTAGGAAATAAATTTACAAATAAGTGTGAAAGGGTAAACATTGGGAAATTTGTACTTTGTGAATGTTAAATGCGAGTTAATTGATTTGGGGAAACTGTGAGATATGCAGGTTTGAAAGGTGTAAAATATGTTTTGCATGTCGTGCAGAGTTGGCACGTGTGTGTTTTCTAAATCAATTATCCTGTAAGAGTGGTATAACTCACTAGCATTATTTATAATCCCCACTAGGCATGTACAGCAAAATTACCTTTGTTTTTACTTTTATTTGCATAATCAAATGTTTTTCTATATATGCATGTACTCTCTGTACTTTTTCTTCTATCATTTGTTATTTTAATTTAACTTTCAACTTAATCTTAACAGTATGCCACTTCTTTTTATTATTTTTTTATGTGAATATATACAGCACTATTAATTTCAGGATCCAACATGTGATGGTGGCCAGTGGGATATGCTTGTTAACCTCATCAATAAACATGGACTGATGCCGAAGAAAAATTTCCCTGATGCATTCAGTTGTGAATCTAGTCTGCGCATGAACAGTATTCTGAAAAGTAAGGTGAGTTTTCGTAATTATAATTCACACAAAAATCATGATCTATTTTAGAGCTGTAAATTTACATCATTGCCAGTTATGTTCTTATTTATTTTCAATTAATGGAATAAAAATAATCTCCTAAAAATTTACTTTTTGAGGGGTAGTAATTTTTATCTGATTACGTATTTCACAACTTTATTTTCTTCATTTATTTTTAAGTTTTAATATGACAACCAACAGTTTAAGATAAACTGGTGACTAAAAATCACAACAAAATGAAAGACTGTTATGAAAATTTAGAAGATATTCTCCTTTCCACACTCAACAACTCCAAAGATTTACAGTAATTGCACTGAATAGGGAGTTGGCTGCTGCTGTTCTCAGTGGCCTTCCCAGTGGAAAGATAGCAGGAGGACTGAGTGATTCCGTGAGTGGATGGCAAAGGAGGTGAAAAGGTTTTCTTACATGGTACTCTGTCCTAGACCACTCCTCTTTCACCCCTCTGACAGATATATAAGCACTGTATGTTTCACTTCAGGCCTGAAAAGTTAGTGTTATAAGGCATGTTTAGAAACTTAATTATTTAATTCTTTTTTTTGGGTATATTACCCTTATTCACATAATCAGTAATGTATCTGAGATTAAAAATAAAATTTTTGATTTGTCTGAACGTCTTGAAAGATCAGAGATATTGATAAGTAATATATTTTAGATAAGGTACTGATTTTAAAATATTAGCAGCAATGTTTTGAGTCATACAGGTATGTTGAATTAGCAAATAGGTGATTATATTTTCACAGTCCAGCTACTTAATATATTGATTTGTTTAACATGAACTTTGTGTGATAGAAATTGATTATGCCATTAATCAGTTGGGAAATGATCTTAGCATTTTTTTTGTTAGTAAATACTCCCAGTGCTACACTAAATTTTTGGATCAATAGCTACACATTTTACTGAAACTGGGGGACAGATATAGTAAACTTCTTTTAAAGTATACTTAATCTTAGTGAGAGTAGTGAGGTCTACCCTACACAGCCGTTACAAAACTACTTAGAAATGAGTCGTTTATTTTTTAAAATTTTGTTAGTGCATTACTTATTTATCCAAATATCTCCAAATACTTGGTCAAGCTGTCTGTTTAGCATGTGAGCTCCAGTTAAAAGTCTAAATGGCATCATGTGGTACAAATTTCTGAGTACACAAACACTGGAGAGATGTTTGGATTTCTGGCGAGACTAATTTGGTAATATGCAGAGTTTCGATTACTACATGGAAAAACATAGCTTTGCTAATTCAGTGAAAAGGTTTCATCATCAGAAAAAAAAAACTAAAATAAGTTTTAGATGGCTGAGTAACTTTATTACTGTCCTATTTAAGAAAACACCTTAAATTTCCACTTATATGTAATTAGGTAATATTAAATAATATGGATGATAATTTGCGGGGATAATATTCAAAGATTTTGTATTAGACCAAGAAAAACACAGATTAACAAATTTATATATAAAGAAAGAGTTGAGCGAACTCATGAATTTTTATCATGAATGGTTATTTGTGGTTATGCTTGCTCCACCTCAGTGACCAATGCCTCCTTGATATTTATTTCCACAATTATAGCCAAAAACTATTTTTCATGAAGCAATCGTAAACAAATACATGTTAATATATCATCCACATTTTTAATACTGGTAAGTATAAGAAGTAGTCAAAACAGCAAAAACTTGATTGGGACTAATGATAAAAGTCAGATTTTAAGAGTGATTAAGTTGATAAAGAAAATCTTAGCGAGTGGCTCAGTTGAGATGCTCTTGAAAGAGGCTTTGAACATTTTAGTGGTGATGATGCAATTGTGGAAAAAAATCCCCTGCAGAGTTAATTTGCAGAAAAAACTGTCTGGATTGAAGAAGAAAATTAAGATTTTGTAACACACATTGAGGTAGTAGAACACATCAAAAAACTGTAAAGTGTGATACACAAATAAATTTAATCATAATAACTGTTTTCCCCCCGTTTGGAACTATAGTATTTTGTGGAAGAAACAGCTGTTTTTTTTGTAGCACTGTAAATAAATTAGGAAATTAAATTTAGTCCTTTCATTTCATTAAGACCTCTACCCCTCACGAACCTGGCCATGCCCAGGTGCATGTAACACTGGTGTCAGGAGTGGGATGGAGGTATTTGTTAACGGTATTATGCTTTGTGGGTTAGTCATTAGAATAGGTTGATTTTGTTGACTCTTGCAATTAATTATAACTAGGAGAATGTTGGCAGATATGAAAGTATTGTGTGTGTATATTGAAAGACTAAGTGATAAAATTGGTAGTGTTTTGGAATCTTTAGACAAAAAAATTAATAGCATGAAATGAGAATGTATACAAGAAAATTTATAGTTTAAATAGAAATGAAAATGGATAGTGTGAATGAAACTGTAGACAGAAAGATATAAGGTACAGTAAATCCTCATTATCTCGGACCTCGTTATCCCAGAGAATTACTCGGGCAGGCGGAAAAAAAACCTTTTTAATAAATGTAACGGAAAACATATTTTTCACTAAGCAAACCATATAGGCGTAAGAAAAGATACTGTGTGTAATTTCATACATGTGAAACACTTATTCAGCACTGCATTTACTACATGTGTGTATGTGTGTGTGTCATATATATATATATTTTCAAGAGCAAAATCTGTATGGAATGCAACAGAAGTAGTCTTTGTTGAAATGAATCGGCCTGCTGGCAGAGATGTCACAACGTAGTCTGCAGCTATGGAGTGTTTCCCTCCCACTACGTTGAAAGGTTGGGGCTCACAATTCACTGTAAACATGTCACGCCATGCTGTACAGCAAGACAGTTGCTTATTAGGAAACCACAGTGGAACCTAATAGAAAGTGCATGACTTTTGAGTGTTGCAGACGGATAAAAATTAATTCAAAAACTTGAATCTGGCATTTCTGTGGCAAATATATACTTTGAATATGGAATCGTAGAACAATTACGAACACATAGAAAATAAATAAAAGTTACAGCAGCGCTTCATTTTTATTAAGCGTAGTGATTGGTAGGAATGACTTTCTAAAATCAAGACAAACTGAATTTTACACCTAATAACCCAAAAATCATGGTAAAGGTATGTTTTTTTTTAAATTTAAAGTCAATATTTCTTTATCTCTGGTGCAAAAATACAAAAAAAAAATTTTAATGGAACATTAATTTTTTTTAATAGGTTGATGTTTTTCAAATGAAATGACACCCCAGAAAGATATACAGAACTCTCCTTGCAAGGGCATCCTGTAACTTACAGAAACTTCTAAGCCCATATATAATTGTTTCTCATGTGGAAAAACCAAAGATTTTATTACAAATATATAAATACATTTCATTATGCACGTCTTTAGAATAAAATAACACAGACAGATGTGTGCGACTTCTCATTGGCGCCAAAAAAATTTTAACAGAGTGACGCATAAATTTCTGTAAAAGCAAAGGCCTTTTTCAAATGTATCTCGCAGAAAAATCTGTGGTTTTATTAAAACTATATACATTTATTTCAATATTCAGATGTTTCTATAATAAAATAACAGATGGATATGCGTAGCCTCTTGTTGATACCAAAAAAGAAGATCAAACAGAATTCCATGTTTAACTTTAAACAGAACGCCATTATTAACTTTAAATAATTAACCACCTCCACCGCGCTGGAGAATTCCGCTAGGCATTGCATTACATCTGCTTTTAATTTCACCCATTTTGACAACTATGCATTGTGCCATTCCAAAATTTCGGGGCACATTATTTTTAATATTTTACCTAACTTCACATAATTTGATTTTCTTTTGCATAATTAATTGTCAGTATTTTGGTTGTGTTAGGGTAATTGTGATTTAATTTCAATTTTAGGCGACAGTCCTATTTCAGAAGTAATTTCAGTCCGGTATTCATGTGTTGGAAGTTAGGACAGAGTTAACATCACTTTCCAGCCTGGCTGGAGGCCTGTTGGTAGCTGCAGACAGCTCAGGTAGCACTGGATGTGTCTAGTAACGTTAGCATTCCACAGTGGCGTGGGACGTCTTTGCTGTCCCGTTTTCTGCATCTGCTGCTATAAGTGCAACGTGTGGGTTTCTAGCTGCAGAACATTTGTGTTATGGTTGTGTGCTGTTTTGGTGCCTCCAGCTCACACTGTAAGCAATGCATTAACTAAATTTTTGTAACTTTGTACCCAGCATAACGTGCTAGTTTTGTATCCATCCACCATGGTAACTGCTTTTTCAAGCACACTTTGCACTGACTTGAAGCTACCATGATGTGTTCAGCGTGTGCTCCTGTGTTCGGGGAGATTTCGGCGGGAACTTAGCTTCCTCGCTCTTTAGCTCATTTCATTTCATGTCTTGTAGTGTAAAAAAGAGCAAAATGTAGTGCAGAATTCAAGAATTAGTATTTTTCTTTAGTTTTCAACATGTGACTCTAAACAGGATGTCCATCCACAGGGAAAATAGGGAATTTCATGTGACAGGGAAAAGTCAGGAAAGGCCAGGGAATTTTCACCTTGGTCAGGGAAAATGTAAATAATTTGCTACTTCTGCAAAAGTTGTTAGTTGTGTGAATACAGGGTCATATTAATTTTGCTTCACTGATAGTATATTTGTTCTGTCAGCGGTGGAAAAATATATTATTGGAAGGTTTTCGTCTTGAAAATAATTCATGGAAAAAGGGTAAGATTTAGCCTGGAATACAGGGAAAAGTATGGAATTTCAGTGGACATCCTGTCTAATGCAATTTCTTCTCTACCCTCCAAGATGAGGGTTTGAGTCCTATTCATAACCAATCAGCCAAATTCAACTTTTCGTTCAGATGTCTACTTGCCCGGCTTTCGTTTCTTTCAAGTGACTTCTTTTTGCTTGCCCGGAGCAAGTGAGAATCTCCAATTTTCTGCTTCGCCTGGAGCTGACTTTTCGCTGCGATGGTCTCCATGTGTCTTCTTAGACCCCATGCTGGATTATCGTCTCTGCATGAGCTAACCTCTACACAATTAATTTTAACAGCATTTTCTTTGATACATCTTGGATGATCACCAGACTGATAAAATGCCTCTCTTTTGCCCATCTTGAAGAGGTTATCTACGCCTTCTCTGGCAAGGCACAACTCATCACCTGCCCTCATTGGTAACAAATTCCCACTATATGCACAGGTATTCCCTTGGGACAACTTGTTACACAGGTCCGTTCTACTAGACTCATTTCTCTCTCCTGCCTCTAATTTTGGTGCCATTAATTCACTCCTTTTTATTTCCCCACATGTTTCAACGAGGTTTATAATCTTCTCCTTGCCTGTTTTGATGAGATTTCTATTGTTTTCCCTGCCTGTTTTAGTGAGGTTCCTACTGTTAGGTATTATATGACTAACTGACCTTGACATCCGTATTCCAGTTATGTTTAACATAATCGGTTCTATAAAAACTAGACTTGAATGGGCGTCTCCTCCGGCACAGGTAAAAATACGTGAAGAACTACTTCAGATTTCAGCGGCAATGTTGTGTCAGCTGAAAGCTTGACCAAACAAACAAGTTCTCCTCTCTCTGTACTGTCACATTCCAGTGGAAATCAATCACAAGGGGTGATCAGTTTCTTGCTCGGATCATCGCTAGGAAGATCAGAGGGGTTATTCAGATAAAGCAATTTATCTACTAGGTCAACCTTTCCACCGAATTCTGTGAGAAAATTAATGCAAATTACACAGTAACATGGTAATTTTGATGATAACGTGGAACATGTATGGATAGTTTCTGCCTGAAATCCATACTTTAATTAATTGGATACCTGTTATGTAGGCAGCAATTCCCGTTTGGGTGATTGCTGGTCCTGTTACCGTTAAACTGTAACCTGGGTGCGGACCCTTTGTTCGAGAACCAATCAGGGCCATATATACTGCCAGAAATTGTTACAGTGACACGACAATATCTCATTATGTGACCTGTTCGACCGCATCTGTGACAGACTATACTGTTTCCAATTGGCCTATTTTGCGGGACTGTAACAGTGTTCCTCTGTGGAAAATTATTCCCTCAAAAACTGGAGTTACCTCTACTATTTGAGTCACATAAACTAGGTTCATGCGACTTATTCCCAGCCAAACCTCTTGGTCTGGATTGATTACTATTATTCATACCCCATGCTATGCCTGAATTAGGAACTGAAACCCTATAAACTCTAAAATTTTGATATGAATTAGAAAGTCTAGCCTTTCTTTTATGGTGTATTTCTGTCATTTCTACGGTTATAGCGATTGCTTCTGCCTCTTCCATATTTTGTGGCATTTTGTATCTAAGCTGCTGGCCTACATTACCAATTTAACCAGCTGAGAATGCGGCTAAGAGTCTGCTTTCTGCTTCCTGGTTTAATACTTCCTGCCTATCGGGATCCTCGACCTGATCAATGGTTTTCTCACATAGTTTGCGGCACCTATCCGCAAGTCGTTTACTGTTTTGCCATGCTTCTGTTTCGCCCTGTGTAGCACTGAACAATGGAACTCCATGGGTTGTCTTTCCTTGAAACACTCTGAGAGTTCCTCTTTAAGAATTTTTAAAGTAATATTGCCTTTGAGACGCGGATACAAGGCATCGAACCTATCCGCCAACCCCTTTAATTTNAAAAAAAAAAAAAAAAAGGTGACACTTATTTTTCATAATAAATATTTATTTATTCATCAATATCTATTTTGTCCCCTTCAAAGTAATCCCCCTCAGATATAATACACTTGTGCCAGCACTTTTGCCAATCCTCGAGAAGCACTTCTGATATGTGCTTTTTGGTATTGCCTTGAGCTCTCCCAGCGATGCGGTCTTTATCTCCTCAATCATGGCAAACCTCCGTCCTTTCATGGGTCCCTTCAGTTTTGGGAACAGGAAAAAGTCGCAGGGGGCCAAGTCCGGTGAATATGGTGGCTGAGGCATGATTACGATGTTATTTTTGGCCAAAAAATTACGAACAAGCAACGATGTGTGAGCAGGTGCATTATTGTAATGCAAAAGCCATTAATTTTTTGCCACAAATCCGGGCGTTTTCTTCGTATTGCTTCACGCAAACAGCGCATAACTTCAAGGTAATATTCCTTATTGACCATACGACCTTTTGGCAAGAACTCACTATGAACCACGCCATTGTAATCAAAGAAAACAGTGAGCAAAACCTTCACATTTGACCGAACTTGGCGTGCTTTTTTCGGTCTTGGCTCTTCTGGCCGCTTCCATTGGGATGATTGGGCTTTGGTTTTGACGTTATAACCATAAACCCATGTTTCGTCACAAGTTATGACCCTTTTGAGCCAATCTGGATCATCGTTGACGTCATTCAACATCTCCTGAGCGATGCTTCTGCAACAGTTCTTTTGATCAAAATTTAGCAATTTTGGAACAAACTTCGCTGCCACACGTTTCATGCCCAAAACATCCGAAAAAATTGCATGGTATGAGCCAACTGATATGCTGACATCCTCAGCAACTTCTCTAATAGTGATTCGACGATCCTCCATAATAATTTTCTTCACTGCTTCAACGTTTTCATCGGTTGTTGACGTGCTGGGGCGTCCAGGGCGGGCATCGTCACCAACATCTTCTCAGTCTTCTGTGAAGAGCTTGTACCACTTATAAAGATTTTTTTTGCCCAAAGTAGACTCTTCAAATGCCACAGTCAACATTTTAAGTGCGTCGTAGCACTTAATTTAATTTTCACACAAAATTTAATACAGATTCTTTAATCCATTTTTTTTTATATTAAAAAATCGCCAAGCACACCAAAACACGTCTAACCTTTATAACTGTCAAAAACAAAATAAAAATGTGAAATGGCTGCTAATGTCAACATATGTGTACCAAAATAACAAAAAAAAAAAAAATTTATAATTGAATTTACGTCGCCCACAAACCCTCGTAGTCGCACTTTGTCAGTGTCCGTCCAGTTACCCAGCCTAGTGGCTGCTTCTATGCTATCTAAAAACTTGTGGACTGGTACAGAATCTTTTCTACTGTCCATTTTTCTACAAGAGAGATAATGGACAAGTCTTTCATTTCTACAGCTTGTGCGTTCATTTCTGTAGGTTGATTTTCTGCTACTATATTTTCTAAGTTTGCTTCTGCAGCTACGCTAGGTTCTACAATTACGTTTTGTTTAGACATTAACGAAAGAAACTAAATTTCTGTAAAATTATTCTTGCAACAGTGCTAACGGAACTCAGGTTTTTCGATCAGCAGTTTGTTTCTGTGGAATGTCATAATGATTTCTGTTTACTGCAGGCTGTTCGTCTTGTGTACAAACCGGCTCTGACAAAATGCTCAACGGTCCAGGTTGCGATAGTGGTACTGACACTTGCGGTGATAACACTACTCTTGTGGTCTCTGGCGTTTCTAAGCGTGCGACATCAAACTCTTGATAAACATGCCCAGCTGGAATGAACTGCTGTATAATTCTTACCACGACTTCAAAGAGAACTGGTGCACTAAAAGATTCATATTCATAAAGTTTATAAGCGGAAGTTGGAACGTCCATTTAGGCTTTCCTTCAAACACAATTTCAACATGTGACACAGTCGTAAGACTTTTCAATTTGTCTTGGAATGGTTCAACTTTACTTATATCAAATTGAGTATGTTTCCAAAATAACTTACAAATTACTATGGGTGTACTTGTCTAGACCTACCAAAGCTTTTTGGCTAGTTGCTGAAATAATACTGACTTCAATTAGCATAAAAGTTTTCTTTTGACCGTCACTTTTAAAGAGGTGCTTAAACATGGCACACCTTTATATTCCTACAGAGACAGTACACTTTAATGTTTCTGAAGTAAACAGCACGAGTGGTGCTGAGTCAAGAAACGTGTTGCCGTAAGTCAACTTCACCCAAGTGAAAGGACTGACATCGCTTAAATCTACATCGCAATAGATTTTTGATGACTTATGGTTTTCCACGGTACCATAAACAAATTCAACGTCAAATCTACATGATGTTCTACAGTATACGTGTTCACAATAGTCTTGTTGATCTCCCCTACCGTGACTTACAGTGTTGTCGTTGCTTGGAACAATGGGTGTTATACACACGTCCTCAGGGCATTCCAGAAATTGCCAAACTGCTACAACACTTAAATTAAGTAACACCTCGGATTTCGCTGTCATGCTATGTAAGTCTTAGTAGTGAACCAAGGGAGGGGGGGGGATGCTAAGTGCTATCCACTAGCTGCCACCAAAATGTAGTATCCGGACGGCAAACTAGGCCAAGACAGTAATACAGGTCTTGCAGTAAAGAAAAATAATTTTGAAATATATATATTTTTTTTTTTATTTTTTATGCCAGCCTCTACAAAATTGTACTAAGTTACATTTGCTTACTCTTTAATGATAAGGCTTTTAGATAAAAAATCAAAATTTAATTTAAAATCATAATGAGCCTTCTACTCGATGTGAGTTGGGCTGCCTTCTACCAAAGGAGACTGCTCCAGGATGAGGTAAGTCTTCCCTGCTTCTCCCTGTTGTCTCTAGGTTTTCTCTGTCTTGAGGGTCTGATTGGGGGCATATGTACTCAGATTCTAGGGCGTTGGCCAGGGTGTTGTCGAGGACAAACGGTCATGAAGACAGCCCCACGTGCCTCCATTTCTGGAAAGTTTGCAGGGTTACTTCCTTAGGAAATTGCATCAACTCTGGAGAAAAACAGGACATTGGGTTGGTCTGTGCCACATCAAATGTAGCAAGAAATGTGACTTGCCATTGAGATCACCCTCAAGATGCAAGAAAAGTAAAATTGTCACCAGACTGGAGTGTCATGAAAAAGTCACACCTTTGTTCGTGAGTAACAATATGTTGGCTGAATACCGCGAGGCACTACAAATAAATATAGGAGATGCCAGATCAATAAAGCAGCCCCTGAAATGACTGCCATTGGCTCCACATGATGTAGTCAATGTAATTTTGAAGTAGAGGAAGGAATTAGATGTAATTGAACCCTCAATCAGTCCTTGGCCATCTCCCATTGTTCTAGATAAGAAGAAAGGTGACTATGATATTTAATGTAGACTACCACCAGCTTAGTGATTTGACAAAGAATGACTCTTATCCACTTCCTAGAATAAATGACACTTTGCATAGCTTTGTAGTCTCACACTGGTTTTCGACTTTGAACATGAAGAGTAGTTACTGGCAATTATAAGTAGCCCTGGAAGATTAGAAGAGGACTCTTTTTGGTTACTGTTGTAACCCCTTCTATTACGACCACCTCTATTTCACAACCCGTTTTTGAGGAACTGTAAAAAATTTGAGGGAAATTGGTTGAAAAATAAGTTTGTTGTGCTTATTGAGGCTGCTGTTAGTTGTGTTTGTTTTCATGAGCACTGTACTTCAAGCTGCACTATCTAAAAACACATAATACCACCCACTCCTAGGTTGTCAGTGATAGCAAATACCCATTGGCTCTGCCCACCCTGTCCTCCTCAGCCATCAGAGTATTTCCGCACATGATGCAGCTATTTCATGTCTCGCACTTGTCTTGCCATTGTGTTTGACAAAATTAGTTGCACTCATGTTGCTCTTGTCAGTCTACCTGCTGCGTGAACACAAGCCAGCTTTCCCCCGTCCTCTAACTGAACACTAAAATAATGCTCAATTGCTCCACAACTACCAATCTGCTAATTTTAGCCTTGCCCCGTAATAATTGAATCCCAATTATTATGTTCTGTTACTGTTTTACAATTGCTTGAAGATTCAAGTTAAGAAATCAACACCCGCCACAAGCATCTGACTTTCCATACACAGGTACCATTCTTTTCTTAGCCATATGACTACTAACCACACCCACTGTGCCCCCTTCCCCAATTTTACACGCACATTCATCTACAGCAACATGCATGCACATGTAAACATGAATATGCATGTGCATGCACATGCACACAAATATGCTTATACATATACATATGAACGTACACATACATGCATATGCACATAGAGATCCCAACCGTCAGTTCCCTGTGTACCTCTGCCTACATTTTAATTTTTTGTGTAATATGTTTTTTTATATCTTGAAATTGTTGCTTACAGTTTTTCCTTAAGGTTGATGGATTGAAAACTTGGCAATCAATAAAATTTTTGAGGAAATTGACTAGAACAAAGGATAAAAAGGAACATACCAGACATTCAACTGTTACAAATCATTTATCCCTTCACTTGTACTCCATTTAGTTATAAAGTTCCTCTAGCTATCACAAGCCACTATAATTTTTATTACTACCATCAGAACTGGTAGATGATTTTAATCTAGCCAGGCTCATGGTTAATATTATGATAAAATGTTTTAATGGTTTGTGCCCCGAAAATTTTACAGTGCTGATATCAAGGAGTCTGTTATATTATGAACCATTTTAGATGGGTTAAAATCAATCTTGTTTAAAATCAGTCTTGTTTAAATTAAATATTGAGAGGGGGAGGACTTCAGTGTAATTTTCTGCTATAAAGGGTGAGGCACATTTGACTCTCCCAGCCCTCAGGTTGGCCGTCTCATTGTGCCCAACAATTTTATACTTGCAACTTAGATGATTTTCTTTATAGATTTTCTGAAAAATGGTGCCGTACCCATATTGGTTAATAATTTTAGGATGTTTCAAGATCTCAATAGCTTCTTGTATTATTATGATCCTGTAGTTGACATTGGCTTTAGTCTCAAATCGGTTGAAATATACTGCATGTTTTGTAATGGGAGAATGCTCTACTTTTGCTGATTTGTGGTTTTTCCTGTTTGTAATCATGAATGTGTTCTTTGATCCTTGCGACTATCTTTCTACCCATCTGTCTAATGTAAACTTCACCACAGGAACACAAAACTTTGTAAACACTTGCCAATGGTTTGGTGGGAGCTCTTTCGTTAACATTTGAGGGCTCAACTATTGTTTATCTTCTGAAAATGACCCAACACAGGAAATATACTAAGTATAGTTGAAAGTGTAGAACATGTATGTTTTAAAGGTGACCCCCACATGGGGTATGCATGCAGGAATGTCCGACAAGGAACACAGACAAACATGGCTGCTTGAAATCAGTGTTTAATTTATATATTCTCATACAAACTGTAGACACTCATGTGAATGGGTATATATTGTACGTGTACGAGCTGTTAAACATCCTTCAAAGTAGTCTCCGAGATTGTCCATGGATCGTTGCCAGCAATGATGCTTCAATTATGACTGTTATAAAAGTTTTTTACTCATGAAAGTTAACATGGGGTGCACTTTGACTATATTACAGAATTAATTTTACTGCCCGCACACAACCTTTGAAAACGTCCTTGTATATTACTGTCGTAATTTGATAGGTGCTGAAACAGTACTTGCACCTGCAAGTTTGATGATCGTAGAATTCTCTCGACACGTTGACGTGAAGCTCGGGGTACTGGCTCCAATTTAACATCCCCACCAGTTTGTATCTTGCTACAATTTCATTACATCTGCGCAGTGACTCAGCAAGTTGCTTGCATATATTGCTCCAACAGGAACCCCATTGAAGTCCTCCACATATTTACCAGTCATTGTTTGTACTTCACCAAGCTGACATCTGTTGCAATTGTCCATGTTGAGCTGTTTGCCAAAAACACCACCAAACTTCCAGTACAATCACAATTGTATATAATACCAGGCACACACATCTTTTAATTCCATTACTGGAGCCGCTAATGAAAGAACTGCAGACATTGGAGCGTCAGACTCCAGCACTCTGCCAGTTAACTCAACTGACTCATGGCATAATGTTAGCCAGGGTTGAGATTATTTAAATCACCTGATTTTAATCAGTGATTTAAATCGCAATTAAAATCAAGTAATTAAAAAAAAATTTGTTGATTTAAATCAATACCTTTTTTAATGCAACAAAATCGACCAAAAAGTATTAAGGGACTACCCCGACATAAACTACGGCGCACACATACATGCAATGCTATGTTTATCTACACAGTTTGGGTATTCCCCGAAATGTAAACTCACGACTTAATGTGTTTTCACCCGGTCATTCGTGATTGATTAGTGAAAGCGTGAATACAACAAAATGGCTGGAAGAAAAAAAAATGCTGTATGGGTTTATTTTGATGAAAAAAAGTCTGCTTGCGGAAAGTTTAACAAAGCGGTGTGTAAAAGTTGTAATAAGGAGTTAATGGGTTTAGTAGCGAAAATGAATAAACATTTAGAAATATGAGTGGCAAAAAAGGATTGCAATCAGAACATCGGCCAGGTTACGTTCCTCCAAATCGATTTGATATTAGTGACAAGCTGCTTGATAAAATTTTCAAGGACGAACAAAACCAAAGTATATCAGATTTAGAGAATAAAACTGTAACCTTGTCAATTGATGGGTGGGTACGAAACGACCCTATCATTTGCACGTGTGTCTCAATGAATGATGGTTAAACTGTCCTGGTTGATACCATTGATACGGCAGACCACAGTCACACTGCCGACTACTTAGAAACTGTGGCAAATGAAAGTATACAAAAAGCAGAAAAACTTTTTAACTGTAAAGTTAGAAGTGTTGTATCGGATAATGTAGCTAACATGGCAAAAATGCGTAAGCAGCTTCAAACAAACACTGCTGATGATAATGGCGCTGATGTTAATGTACCTATAGTTACCTACGGATGTCCTGCGCATATTCTTAACCTATTGGCTAAAGATTTAGAAATTCCAGATGCTACAACACATGTTCTGAAAGTTGTCAAGTACTTCAGAAACAATCATTTTGTGCATGCTAAATATTCACTCACCAAGGCGAATAGTTTAGTAATGCCACAAGAAGTGAGATGGAACACAATGTGTGATTCACTAAAGAGCTATGTTAAAAACTGGCAGATCTTGATGCAAATAGCAGATGAAAATAAAGAGGAAATTAGCTCTGACATTAGAAACCTCACACAAAATATGAGTATTAAAAGAAATGCAGAAGGTCTAATTGCACGACTAGAGCCAATAGCCAAAGCTCTGGACAATATTCAGAGCGATAAGTGTACCATTTCAGATAGCATACTTATCTGGAAGGAATTAATTGACCAACTAGAGGAGGAACTACATATGATTCAAATGAAGATTGTCATGAAACGTTATGGCCAAGCGATGACACCTGCTCACTATCTAGCTTGCATGGTAAATCCAAAACTGCCCCAAAAAAAGTTGTCAAGCGACGAAAGTGATGCAGCCTTACAATTTTTGCGAGAAAGCTAAGGAGAGACAGGAATCAGTTTGATGAATAGCATTATTCTTTTGAATGCAAAAGTTGAGCCTTTCAGTGGAGTATTAGTTGATGAACAAGTCATACAGAAAATCGCCCTTACTAATTGGTGGTTAGCAATCCACAAAATAAAAAAATGTATAACTGAAGCAGAATTCCAGATAATAAAGCAACTGCTAAGTGCTATTGCATCTTCCACTGAGGTGGAAAGAATATTTTCAACGTTTAATTTGGTGCATGCCAAAATAAGAAATAGGTTAGGCACTGAGAAGGCAGCCAAATTAGTTTTCCTTTTAAAGAACCTAAATGGAAAAAAATAATTATGTAACCAGCCAAACTGATTTTGTCAATTTTAAGTCTTTAATTTTCTTAATTTTTCATTGTTGATTTTTTGTTTGAATTTGATTAATATTGATAGTTTTAGAAGAACTGCAATGTTGATTCTTTTTATTGTATAAATTAAAATATAATTAAAATAAACAAAGAGATGTTTTTTAAAAATAATAACTGACTTCCAAATGAAAAAGATGGGAATATGTAAATAAATCAAAAAAATCTGATTTAAACCAAATCCAATTTAAATCAAATAAATCAGATTATTTTGATTTTTTTTTTTAAATCGTGATTTTTATCAACCCTGGTGTTAGCATATAAGTCCGCGGCATACATGTCCACGTACAACATCCACGTAACAATTACCGTGGCAGACCGCCCGTTAATAAGTGCATGTGACTACTTGTGAACAACTGCCTTACACAATTCCTAGGCAATAACAATTACCTCCCACACTGCGTTAACTACAGTGTCACTAATCACAGCGCAATCAGGTGTCAACCTCTGGAACTAAAGTTATTTTATATACACTTACAGATAATAAATCACACATACAAATTAAAACCAAACAAGCACAAATAATGTATTAAAGACAATACGGCCGGCATGTATTTTGATAACGTAATTAAAATCACAGTGACAAACAAATATAAGTGTTGTAAACATAGGTGAAAAACTACTAGACCAGCTCACCCCAAATTGCTTTGCCAACCCAATCATCACACCATCAACCAATCAGAAGAGTTCTATGGTGATTGGCTGCCACAAAAGCCAATCAAGAGAATTCTTCACTCTCATTGGCTGGCTGGACAGCCAATTACAGGTCAGATCATCTGAGGTCTTCTGTATATACAGCTTCCTATCCTCCTAGCTTTCAGTCATGAACCACTGCTGTCAAGAGACCCTGAAGTTGCAGACTGAGATGCACTGCATAACTTTGGTTACTGCAAACATGAAGACATGGCTCGAGCTCAGAAGCCAGGAAGTCACACTAACAATATGAAAAAACAGGATCAATATGATTATATATGGAATCTTTATCCAAACCATGGCAAAACAGGTGTCAGTTCATTCCACTTTGCAAATAAATAACTGAATATAATGTTCTATGCTAAAAAAAAGTAAGGCAAAATTTTAACTCCAGATATCTTGGTGTAACTAACTCCATACAGTGTGTTAACATACATGAAACATCTTCAAATAACAGAAGTTAATCCAAATATACTATAATGTATTTATGGAACTGTTTGACTCATCTAGGGAGCTGTGGCAAGTTAACCTAGAAATAGATGTATCTACTCTGTGTAGATTATCATTTGTGAAGCAGGAACAGTCATGTTAACAAAGTAGATGTTCATTTGAATGATGAAATGGGAGAAGTGACCGAAACCCTTAAATCAGCATTACCATGATTGCCAGTGCTGGCCAACATAGCACCTTAGACCTAAGACAGGCAAGAACATGAGAATGGGAAAAACTCCTAATTAAATTATCAATTCATTGCATTTTGTTAAAAATTTTGATAAAAATATGAAAAACAATCCATGATATAGTACCTAATTCTTAGTAATTGCTACAAATATTCAACTTAAAAGAATAATGGAGACATTTTTCAATTTAATATTGTTGGTTGGATACAACAAGTTCACTAGATCCAACCATACCTTTTCCAGAAATAAACCTGGCCAAGGAAATAATAGAGGCACCTCATCCAAGTTAGAACTGATAATGCCAATAAGGCATTACTTTGCAGGTGGAAATTAAGTTTCTAATCCTCAGTTTGACTGTGAAGCTCCAGAACATTGCATAGTAACAACCTTACACTAATTCAAACAATGCTTGTCCACCTGTTGTTATATTGGGCTGCTCTCTAGATATTGACTTTCATGTTATACATGTTAGTGTGTGTGCTAATCTGTAGGAATTCCGCACAGTAACTAAATAAAATAGAATACCAATAGAATACCAACATTGCATGTTTCTGTTCCAGATGTGTCTGCAAATTACTGTACAAGTTACTCTGTAGTATAGCTTTGAAGTGTTTTTTATTACTGTAAGAAGTAATAGATGGAAACACTAGTTGATCAATGTAACTTAATTATTCTGTATTTATTGCAGGAAAAAACAAAGTATTAATCATTTTGGTCTTACTTATCAGGTTCTGTAATAAAAAATATTATAATAGTTGCAGAATTTTATTTAAGGTAAATGTAAAAATTTGTTAAAATGATAACACACTTTTTTGTACTTGTATCGTTACAAAAAACAGTTAGTGCTTGCAAGGTATATTGAGACTATAAGGGGCAGAGATAATCTTAGATATCCATGTATAAATATTCATACAGGCCTGACTATGGCTCATTACCAACACATTGGTACCTACCCCATTTGATTTATACTCGTTACAGATATGAAGTGCCCTGAAACTACACCAGAAAGAAGCCAGGCCCAAACAATACTCAAGAAGATTTTTGCTGTGATTGAAATTCGTTTTATAAATTACGAATGCAGGCAAATGGAGGAGTGATATGGGATACCCATCACCATTGTTTACCATAGGTTGAAAGGAAGGAAAGTACCTATGGAAAATAATGGGTGCTGAAAAGACTTCCAGTACATAGCTCCGATGTCCAGTGTTTAACTGCAAGGTTGCAAACTGACTTCCTTGCTATAAAGAGGAATTTTAAAAATTAGGTAGGTATGTTATGACAAATAATGTACAAAATCCTGTAAAGATTATTTGCAAGGAAATATTGGCGCCAGTAATGTGTAACTGTAACATTTCTATGAAAGAATCTTTCCCACACAGAGGAAGTTTTATTTGTAGTTATCAAAATATTTTATAATTACCCCAGTAGATTGGGAGCAATAGAAGGGGAGAGAGGCACGTTTGAGGGTATCAGGAGGGTCTATGTGAGTCTGCATTGATTTTATATTGCATTTCCATTGATAATATTTTTCCACTATTTGTAATTTTTTAAGGTGTAACATTTTGGATATAGTTGACTTCCCATTACTGCTGCCCTGATATACAGTGTACAGCACTTTAATATGGGTGCATAGAAGATGCACAAATATTATCAGGTGTAAAGGCAGTTTTGTTTCTCTCATGAAAACTTTTCTATAGGAAAAACTTTGCTAATCTTGGTTTTGGATGGATACAATACTTGGATTAGAATTTTAAGTCTTACACGAGTCTGGGAAAAAAATTTTCAATTCGTGCTTTTTTGTCTACAACCTCAAAAAATTGTTTTTTTTATCAAAGAATTGTGAAATGATACAGAAAGTTGATAAAAAAAAAAAGGTAGCTGCAATATCAGTGTTTAAACAATGAATGTGGTATTCTTTTTGAGCAATTGTTACATGAGGCTGCATTACAAAATATAACATCTGTTGCTACTAAACATAACTTTGTGAACTATCACCTCATGAAGCTGCCACCACATGAAAATTTACACGTGAGAAATTGTTCCAAATCAGCATTTTTGTAGTTATGGAATCTTCAAAATATTAATTTATATTTGACTGACTTATTCAGAAGGTTATAAGTAATGTTGCATGGTTTAAAAAAAAAAAATTCATTACACGAGGAGATTATCCAAGTATATTTAAAATAAACAAGTATTTACTTTTGAAGTTTCCTACTAAACACTTTCACTCACTCACTTATTAACTACTGGAATAGAAAGTTATATTTGCATACCATAATTTTATATGGTTTGTGCTATGTTAATATTTATCAAGGAGAGTTTACAATTCACAATGCATTCCTGAAAGACTTGATTGTGGCACAATGACATTAGCTAGCTACACTACAGAATGTGGATTGCTTCATTCTTGAATGTCAGTGTTTTTTAGATAGTAAATAACTAAACCCTTTTACAGCTAGAAAATAAGGATGAGAATTGAACACCATGTCAAAAGCTCAATACAATTAAGTACATTGGTAGTAGGAGTTATACAAAATGACTTTATTACAAAATAAAAATATAAGCAAATTGATTAGTTATGCAAATAATGCATACTCAAAAAGGGGAGACTCAAAAAGCAAAACAATGAAACAGTTGTCATATGAGGAAATAGATTGACAAAACTGTTATGGTTTATCAAAAAATGTACCACAGGAATGTAGTTGTTGGAAATAGTGTTTGCCAAAGAACCCCTGCCAGCAGTTGTAAAAGCATTGGAAATGGAATGTGAAGCAGTGTTGGCTAGTTGTTTCAAATAGCATTCAAGTGACTGTTATTTATGGTAAAAAAATTGAGGGGTTATCAGAAAGTTGAAATTGAATTTTAGCAGAAATTTATATGATTTGAATGTCTACAGCTTGGCAAATTTGTAACACTGATGAAGATGTGTTTATATTATAAGTGTCCCACGTAAAATATAATATATTTTAGCATTTGAACTTGATAAAAATCTGGTAAATAATTTTTCATAATGTGCTACACAAATGACAGTGGTTCACACAAATTTAAATGTTACGTTGTTGGCCAATTAAAAAAAAAGTTTTCTTCAAAGGAACTGAGAAATCAAACTGGTCAGTGACTTTAGCTAGAAAGGGGCTTGGATAGAAGGTAATTTTCAAAATCAGTTTTTATTACTGCTGTGTGCCACAGACTTGAAGTCTAAATAAAGGTTTGCTGAAGAATGTAGGTGCTGCTGCTAGTGATCATCTCATCCAACTTGATGGGAGTTTGGTTCCACGATGCAAACAAGGTGTATTTTACAGAGGTGGTACATTGTTGAACTGGGAATGTAGGCTGAAAGAAGCGGAGAATTTCTACAGTGTTCGGACGCAGAATAGCTCTAAAGCATGAAGCAGTGAAGATGGGTTGCAGGTTGTTCACCCATATGGCTCATCCTGGAGACTCTCATTCTGCCTCAGATGAATCACCTAACATCTGTTACGGTGATGTAGGCCACCTCCGTACACTGGTAAAATATAGTTAGGTTGTTGTAGGCCATATCGCATGCCTGAAACTCTGCAATTGTTGAGTAGTCCACTAACTGATATTTATTATGTTAGGTTCATAGTGGGATTACAAGGTCCTAATGTTCCAAAGTGGTCTTGAAGCTACCGGGAATTAAGAATGAGGACAAAATAACTACAATACCGCACATTTATTGAGAAATGAGCACTATTTAAACATTAAGACACATCTGGCACTCAGGCCTGCTGGTAGCAGACACAGAGTGAAAATGAGCACGGAACTTAAGGTAAAGAATTACATTTTGATGAAGCCCCTGGATATGTAAGCCTGTAGGGGGAGGGGGTTACTTTTCGTCAATAGGTAAAAACAAAGAGGTTCCAAAAACTAAATAACTATTGCCATGAATGATGGTTGGTGCAAGAAAGAGGTGAACCACCAAGGAGCGGCTAGCAGCACGACCTGTCCCTACACACCCGTTTTGCAAACTGAGGAACATGGTGGTGAACCGTATAAGGCTTGGGTGTATTGGTGCCTAACACATGGTAAAAGATCACAAAATTTACAGAAATAAAATAAACACATTCCTAATAAGCCCTTGCAAAAATATTGAAGCAGATAAGAATGCAGTGAATTTGATTACAGTCAGTTAAACCTTCTCCCGAACATGGTGCTGCAAGTATGGTATAGGAGAAAGCTGTTTCTCCAGTACATGAGTTACAAAAACTTGTTTTGGAAATACATGCTGAATTATGGGCAATGAGTGCAGCATGTGTTTTTTCTGTCATGTTTTGAAATTAAATACTAACATTAATAATTTTAATGTATTAAAAATTTTTGGCACATTATTTTACAACCATTATTATGTGAAAACTGAGCAATATTAAGTTAATTCAATAAATGGTGTTTGAGAAATCGCATAAGTTTCAGTATTATCTCTGAGATGAATTGGTGATTGGTTAGAGCAATTTCTTGTGTTTTGGTAACATGGGAATCTGTTGAGACTTGCTTGTTTGGCAAACTCGTGAGTAGCAAAATGTGAGTTATTCAAAGGAGGTGCAGCTAGAAGCTGCATATTCACCAGTTGGCCTGTATGAAAGGGACTGTTAGCAGTTTATAGCTCTGTAGCTACATAATGAATGATAGGTTATTTGCAGACTTCTGTAGGGTCACTGCTACCTGTTATGTCATGTGGACTGTAATGGTCAGTTGAAAGTTGTGAGTTGGAATAGATATTTGGTGAAGCACACATTTCAATTTTCAGTTAAGGATTTATGTATGAAAAATTTATTACACCATAACAAAAATTGTTTAGTTAGCAATCTTAAGAATAACATTTTAACAATATCAGAAATGTATAGCTGAGTCATTGAAAACAGCAAACCATCATGCATTGTTGCAAGGAACCAGGTATACTGCCAGTAACCTTGCAAGTCTGTACCACCATTACTAGTGCCTGTAATGTGAATAACAAGACAGTTTTAAATATTGCAGGTCACCTGTTGCTGTATATGTCTCTTATCATACTTCAGCAAGATTATGCCAAATAACATGTTATTGTAACAACATACAGTTAATTCTCGATTAACCAGAGGCAAATCAACCAGTTTGCAGCTTAACCAAGCTGTGTTTCTTTTTTATACACACTTTATATGCATAAACATACTCAACTTAGTAACACATGTTCTTGTACGAGGGTTATTCGGAAAGTAAGATCCGTGCATTGGTATTGTTGCAGTGTGCTGTTTACAGTGTCAGTTCAAAATGTTTAAAACAATTGATCAGCCCGCCGACTGTAAAATACGGTCAGTGATTCGGTTTTTGACAGCAAGGAATGTTTTAGCAGCGGAAGTTCATTGACAGATAAGTCAAGTATATGGCCCCAATGTGATGAGTGACAGCAAAGTGAGTAAGTGGGTGAGAGCTTTCAAGGACGGATGGGAAAATGTCCATGATGAACCGCGATCAGGCCGACCATCAGGGATCACAGAAGATTTGGTCAAAGCCGTGGACAAAAAGATTCGTGAAGACCGGCGATTCACAATTTAAACTTTAGCATTGGAATTTTTGAATGTGGGTAGAACAATTTTGCACAAAATTGTCTCTGAAAATGTGCAATTTCACAAATTGTGTGCACGTTGGGTTCCCAGGCTGATTACTGAGGAACACCAAATGAAAAAAATGGCTTGTGCTCTTGATTTTTTGGACCGATATCATAAGGAAGGTGATCCATTTAAAGAAGATTGCAGACTAAGGGCACCTGTGGTTTTTGCGTTAGGGGTAAACAAATACTCGTATTCCCAGTTATTTAACACACCAGTATTTTATTTGTCTGAAGGTAACATAGGTATTTACACACACTGGCGAGACTGAGCCCCCTCTACAAGTAGTAGGCCTGAAGAGCTGGTGGGCCGTATGCTATGCGTTGGCGAAGGTTGTTTGAAGGGAGACGTTTCTACTTATCTGTGACTGCGGCTTTTGGTGAGTTGTCTTCGTTGGTAGCTGAGGCCTGGTGAATGGGGTGGTCCTTTTTCAGGCCCTCAGACTGGCTCTCGTTGGCGTGCTATACTCAGCTGGCTTCTTTCTTCGGCTTTGACTGACTCTCTCAGAAGTCCAGGATTGGTTTCCTGGGACTTGTACTTTCTCTGTGACCTCGGCTGGCGTTCCTAGTCGGAGAGCGCCTCCCCTCGTGTGCGTCGACATCCGCAACGATCCGGCTCGCGTTTCTGTCTTCCCCACCTCGGCAACTGCCACTACGTTTTCGGAAATGAACTCATAAGTTCTCGGCACTTCTACTTGGTTTGTCTCAGAAACGTACCCATGAAGTTTAGGCTTTTCCCGGGTTCTCTCCTCGGTGACATCACTATTGACTTACTGACTGCCTGACTGTTTGCCTCGTCGCCATCCGGCGCATGACTATGTCTTCTCGGGGAATGGCGCCTCTCGGTATGGGGCTGCCACTCGTTTCCGGGAATTTACTCAAGTTCTCGGCACTGTTCCCGTCACACGACTGCCTACTCTCGTGTTTCCTTCGCCTCCCGTCTCGGCGGAACACCTAACTCGTGTCGCGGCTGCGCCGCCGAACAACTCCTGTTTCGGCTTGCGATAATTGACTGCCGGGATCCGAACCCGGTCTCGACTGCCTCACCTGACTGCCGCCTTTCTGCATGCGATATGTCTGCCTAACTGATTCTCACTGACGCTGGTAGCGACTCTGAACGACTCCAAACAACTGACTACGAACCATTGATGACCCACTGACTGTACATCACTGCCTGGGCCGGGTCCGAACTCCGGCCTGGTGATACGACTGCCTCTCGCACTAACTGCCTTTTCCGCCTCGCATCGCGGCTGCCGAACAACTCCTTCTGCCTTGGCTGCCTCGTGAATTTATTGCCTGTCCTGCTATATTCAAATTAGCTGTCAGCAGTTTCTAGAGAGGGAATTAGGGAACTCCCCTGTGTCCTCGCACGTTTTTGTGCATGATTTTGCGTTTCATCAGCGGCTTATGCGCTCCGACTAGGGTGGTGGGAGGGTGCGAGAGGATGGCTCGGGGATTCCCACAGAGCTGGGTCTGCATTAATTCTCGTAGGGGGCTCCCCTGATTCCTTTGGCAAGGGCCGCATATCAGCTATTTCTCAGGACTTACCCTGTTTCTCTTGATTTCGGTTCTTCCCCTTACGCGTCATGACTGTCCCGACGGTGTTTCCCCGGAAGTTTCTTTGTCAGCTGCCTGCCCTTGCTAACTATAGCAGGGTGTGGAAACAGCGCAATGCCTATCCCATGTACCGTCACGCATCAAGGTTATGGCAACCGTGTTTTGGGATAGACATGGAGTCTTGTTAGTCGAGTTTATGCAGCAAGGGACAACAATCAATGCAGCCGCTTACTGTGCTACCCTGACTAAACTTCCACATGCAATATGAAATAAGCGATGTGGCCTTCTGACGTCTGGAGTTTTATTGCTGCATGACAATGCCAGACCCCATTCTGCCATTCACACCCAAAATCTGATCAGATCTTTTGGATGGGAACAGATTGACCACCCACCGTACAGTCCAGACTTGGCGCCGAGCGATCTTCACTTGTTCCGCTGCCTAAAGGCGTTTCTTGGCGGCAAGCGCTTCGCCACAGATGACTAGGTGAAAGAAGCAGTTACGGACTGGTTATCCTCACAGATGGCAGACGTCAATGACTTAGGCATTCAAAAGCTTGTAGAACGTTATGACAAATGTCTAAACAAATATGGAAACTATGTTGAAAAGTAGAGAAACATGTAAGAAATAAAATAAAAAAAGTTTTTTGCAAAAATTTGTGATGGTTTATGTTTTATAGGAAATCAGTCCTTACTTTCCGAATAACCCTCGTATATCAACAACAGTATTATAAACATACCCTTGTGAACAATGCTAACATTCCATTATCCCATTTTGCAACATGTGGTATGGTTAAAAAGCGAATGTGGGAGGAGGGGAAGTTTCTTGAGAGTTAGTTGCGCAAGGAAGAAAAGATTCAAAGATGGTTGTCTGTTACCTGTAACATGTTAGTGCAGGTTCATTTTGACATGGCAGTTGAAATGCTAAGTAGTGAGAATATTTAGATGTGTAGTGTTTTCTGATAAGTTTCAAAAATGCCAGAGTTTAAAATAAAATGTGTCATGTTAAGACTCTAAAATTATTAATAATTGTTTATAAGTATGTGAAGTTAAGCAATTACCAATGCAGTATGGTAGTGAAGAATAAACAGTTTGTGATCTGAAACAACAGGAAGGTAAAGTAATATTTTTTGCTTTATCTTAAAATTCAAGTTGAATGAAGAGAAAAACAATGAAATCAACATACAGTGATCTCTGTAAAACAATGCTGGACCAAGCTAAGGGCACAAGGAACCACAGTGACTTTAAAAATTTGTACTATACAAGCAAAAAAAAAATTAATATGCCGGGATTGGAAGGAAGTTTTGATGGTGCTTACATTTTATTAATTCATATATGATTTTCCTGTGACAGTATATTTCAAATGGCCTTCACTCTTGGCATTTCATTCACATTTTTTGTTATGTTTCTGCATGTTTGCATCTACATTGATGGAGTATAATTTTGAAGTGAAGATTTCTACCTAATATTAGCATTTTATTGATGATTTGGTTTCACTGTGAGAAATGCTAACATGCCTCTCTCTTATTCATTACTAACAGATGTATTCTTTTAAAAGCTAAAACATGTCTGGACTTCTTTAGAAATTAGTTACTCTGTATAATTGATGGGAAGGTCTTTGGAAGGAATGCGCTCGAGCAGGAGGCAAAGTGACAACACATGGATGGGCAGGCTAGGAAATGTAAACAATGGTGCAAAGTGAAAACATTTACTACCCATTCTACACAAATACTAAGAATATATTGAAGTGCAGAGTGTGCATATATTTTATGTAGGATTAATAATCACAGGAGAAAAAAATTTAATCAATAAATGGAGTGATTTATGCCACTTGTTTCAGTGAATAAGCATTCAAAGTAATGTTGTTAGATGTGCATGTTAAAAACAGTAACAACATGACCAAAATAATTTTAAACATCTAGTAACTCCCTAGGAAATTTTGGTTAGACAGCGACACACAAAATGTACAAGTCATTGTTTTCTGCTTCTCTACATTTTGGAGTAGTTTACAAAGACAAATTCTCTGTGGTTTTGGATAAAAGTGTAACAGGCAGATGAAAATGTAAACCTGTATAGGGAAACTTACACTTTTGTGCTCTAAGTTACACTACATTTAACAAGTTGATAAGAAGCTGTGTTTTCTTTCGTTACTAACGTAATCATATTAATAATTGTAAGCATTTGTTTGTTCTGATGGGAGATTCTATATCGCCATAGAAAAATATTAATTTCATCACATAATAAATTTCAACACAACTGTCACCAATGTGTCAATATTAAAATTTGTCATACAATACAGTTCCAATACAGTTATTCAGTTTTATAAGTAAAAAGGTTACATAGTTATTCAATGAATTGCTTGCTGTTACAACTTTACAATCTTTTAATGTAGAAAGATTTCTACAAATAATATTTTTTATATAAATATTTTCATAAATAAAACAGAGTGGTTGTGTATGACAGCCATTTTGTTACTTAAACAAGAGCAGGAGAGTTGACTGGCAAGCTCCACAAGCAGGATACTAAATAACAAAGGGATAAACACATTAAAATAACCTAATGTGTGACTAAAATGGCTCTCACTCCTCCCACTAAAGCAGAACCTGGGTGGCAATTTGGCTGTTGGTGACAGCAACAAGATCACACTAACCCAAACAACTAAACTTTAACAAACATGTTACGATGGTGGCACCACCACGCGCATAATTTTTGGATTCGTTCCGCTGTAAGGCGGCCTGCTCCTTGGCCAACTCGTCTCCCCTCCGGTTTTCTCCCCTCATTTCCCTCCCTTGATTACTACTCCTTGTACGTCAGCTTTTTTTAATTCAGGGGCTAGTTTATATAAGTTTTTGCACTCCTTGTGCAGCATTCATTCTACGCCTGTGAAGAAGATCATCAGGTTGACGCCTGCTAAAGCTAATTTAAATTGTAATATGAACTAAAATTGTCAGTTTAACCCATCCTTGGACGAGGGTGCTATGAGATGCCGTTTAAATAATGCAGTTGCGTGAGCACTATACTGGAGCTTGTAAAACTGTGAGTCGTGGTCGCAGCTTTTCATTTGTGGGTCAGTTTAGTGTTTTTAATTGTGTGGCATAGTATTATGTTTGTTTTGGGCTTTGCAGCATCTTAGATTTTTTCTAAATTCTTGTTTTGGCGCATGCCTAAATTGTAGTTTCGGCCTTACTAATTTTTTTCTTCTCTATATAGTTCCAGTTGCTTTACGTGTAGTGTATAGTTTTTGTCTGCTGGCCAATCATTTACTTAAAGTTTAATTGTCACTACAGTGCTACCACGACTTATGCATTGGGCGTAGTCTGTTGAAGTGTTCTAATTGTTGTCGTTGATTATTTATTCGATAAAACTATGGTTAGGGTCTACGAACTGCCTCCATCTATTCACTATTATAACATAATGTTTTATTTCATATTGTAACTTGTATTTTCACGTAAAGGAGGCTTTACTGGGCCTGAAGTGCTGCCCTCCTTTAGTCAAATTGCTCCACTAAATACCTGAATTTATCTATTCATCAAAGTAACTATTTGTATTTTAGAAACATTTTGATAGTACTCTGCTCTTTTTTTCAATTTAATATTTATTGTATATTTTGGAGTAACTTAATACTTTTGAATACGCAATTGCGTAGCAATTTAATCTTTTTGTATGAGTGTTTGAAGTATTTCTAGTCAACAGAGTTACTTTTTGATATTTTTGAAATGTTTTACACTACTTGGCTTGTTTGCCAGTTAAATATTTATTGTACTTTGAGCTACTCAATACTTTGAAAGAGCAATTTAATCTATTTGTATGAGTATTTTAATCTTTTTTTTTTTTTTTTGCATTGTGAGCCTGTGATGTTTAGAATTTTACATGTCATATATTTTTGTAAATGTTCAAACCTAAGGTGCTGCTAACTTGTAAAATATTCGAAAATTACAGAGCTTATGCTACTGCAAAATATGACTAGACCCAAAAAAAGCTAGTGGAAAATCAACAGTAGTTTCCGTAGATGCAAGGGTTAAAGGTACCATAACTACACCTTGTGGCAAACTAGGTGAGGTAACAGTTTGTGGAACATTTTGTTTAGAATAGAACAAAAATCCCATGTAACATTAAGGCAAACACTCAAAACTATTCCTATGATAACAGCAATACAAGATAATGAAATTGTGCCAATCCCAAAGTGATCTGGTTTAGTTTGGTGAGAAGGACGGAGGACCTGTAGGACAACATGGAAATCAGTGCCATGTATTTTGTTCGCAAACAGGACATAAAGTTCATTGATCTGTGAATTGCCAGGTGAAATATCAGACAAAGATGAAAAATGTAATGAACTTTTGTTAGTGTTAAGTTTAGGAATGTGAATAACCTGTAATGATTGGTTTAAATATATAGCAGAATTTACTGAACCGAAGTTCTGAATGAAGGCTCTATGATCTCACAATGAGAGGTATTGCTTATAAATCCACTGCCAGTTAAGGTTACGGAAAAAGGAGAAAAGACTTCAGTAGTCGTTCTGCACAAAAGGGTAACTTCTATAGAAGTGTTTGTAGCAAATATCCATTCTGGTTATTCCATGAATTTTACATCCATTCAAAGAATTTAAGTTAACAGTGCTTAAGCCATAAAATCCATAAAGGTTTTCAGGAATAACTGGAGCAAGCATGTATAATGGCTAGTTATCAGGCGTTGAATTTTGTTCAGAATGACAGCTTCAGATGTCAACAACGTAGAACTAAATTTTCCTTGTATACTAAGGTGGTCCAAAATTTTTTTTTTCGAGTGAGCAACCCCCTAATTTTGTTACCTCTACCCTTTATATTACCGATGTAAAATTTCAAATTTCTAGGTTTAGTGCAAGAGGGTGCTTAAGGAGTGTCAATTTACGAGTTTTTTTTTTAGAAAAATGCAAATATTAGCGTTCTTTGTTACAGGTTATACTTACATGTTAAAGTGAACTTTAGTACTGTACAAAAAAGTTCTCATAAGACAGAAGTGACTTTAAGACGTCAAAAGTTCAGTGAAATAGTGTACCAGTGCTTAAAAATGGCCTCCTCTTCGAGACATAAAAATGAAATTTTTTTGATCGGTTTTCGGGAACTGGAGCCGTTATCTCGGCTGAATCAGCTTCCGACGCTAAGACAAGTACTACAACGGTATCACAAGTTTTTAAAAGAGAAAAAAGCCGTAAGAGATTCTGCACATTTTGTTACAGAAGAATTACTTGAGATTTGGCAAAAGTCTGGTATACTGACTAAACAACCAAAGCACTGCATTGAAAAATTGGAGAAAATTCATAAAATGTGGCTGCTTTTAAATAAAAACAAAACAAGAGCTTCTCAAGTGCAGAAAGACAGAGAAATGTTGTTTATTAAAGAACTAGATGACCTTTTTGATATTTCCCACGCAGGCGTCTCTAACTTAATAAAGAGATTGAAGGAGATAGGGACTTTCTTTTTGAGCAAAGAGGCGAGCGCAAGATGATTATGACTTTGCTAGATAAGAAATTGGAGAAACAAATAGAACTCGTCCAAAAACGCAAACGATGGGCCGAGGAACTGAGACAAAAGGCTGCTGCTGAATGTGTTGCCTCCACTTCAGCGGTTTCAAGCCAACAACTGCTTGATTCCAGCTTTACTAGCTCTTCCAGTGATGCATACGAGGATTATGAGGAAGTAAAACATAATGTGTCTGTTCCAAATAAGGCTGACCAAAAGGGAAGAGAAAGAGCTTTCTCGGTTTGTCAATTTTGGTGCGCTGCTGTATACCAAAGCATGGGTTGAAGCTCCTTTGGCAGCCGAAGCACCAGGTAATGATCTACAACTGTGGAAAAATTTCAAAGCATACGAAGGCATCGATCCGGAAATTGTAAAAGCTGCAAGGGGTGTCTTAGAACGTCACCTATGATACTTGTCCGACAAGCTCGTAGGCCTTGCCTTATTTTCCGACAAGGTGACATGTATTGAGAAAGCAGCCATTTTTGAGGGGATGAAAGTTGAAGCTGGCTCTTGCTTTGTCAGAGGTAACCCTGCAATTTTAACAAGTGAGACCACCTTGGGAGCCTTTGTATTAAAAAGGACATCACAAACACTCTCTCTTCTTGACATAAAAGACTCATTCTTGCAGTTAAATCCAGAAACTTAGAATGAAATTTTTTATTATCTTCAAGGCAATGATCATGTTAAAAACTTACGTGTCGTTAACGATACAGCAGAAAGGGGTGTTAAATTATTTGAAGATTATAATAAGTTAGTCACAAAAGATGAAGGCGAATAGCAATTATACTGCATGTTGTCGAACAGAATAGGAAAAAAGTCACTACTAAATGTGATCGCAAATAAAGAAAGAACGTGTTCTACGTAAAATTTGTATTTTTGGTTGTTTTAAGTATTTTTGTTGTAATAAGCCATATTATTCCACATCTATCTGTATTTTTCTTAACTCCCTACTTTCTACTATAATTAGTAATTTCACAATTAATTTTTATATTTCCGATTCGATGAGCATTCCCTTCTAGTAGAGATAACTATTTGAAATTTTGCACATATGATGATAAAGACATGTGTAACAAAATGAGAGGGTGGCGTGACCTCTAGGTCAACTTCATTTTTTCTTCATTCAAACGTGGACCACCCTAATGTACACTGTTTTCAATAGCTTTCATTAAGTTAAATAGATCAATTCTGGCATTAGCCAGTGCTTCATTAACTCAGAGCAACATAGTATTCAAGTCGACACGGAAACTAACTGCAATCATACTTCCCCAAACTTCTTGAATGAATTGATTTAGGTTATAATACCAAAGTTTATACAAGTCTAAATAGTTTGCAGCCAATATTTTAACATACATAGTTTTATTCACCAAGCGATCCTCAAGATCCTTAACAATCATAATAATATGAGCAATTGATGGATATGTCATCTTGTGTATCGGCCAATGAATTAAGGCATTTTTCTAAACGTTCCAAATCATCATTATCAAGAGTCTCGAAAACAGTTTTCAGAATTTACCACCAAAGTCCACGATTCCTCTTTCTTGATGCTGAGTGGCTGACAGTAGTAAAGAAGTCAAAGTTGCAGTTTCGGTTTTGAAGTTTAAGAGATTTTGCTGTAATTGTTGCACTGCGAGATCAGAATTTTGGTCAAACGATCTGTTCATAAAAGAATGCGTTATTTTATTATCATGAACTGAAACAACAGTCTGGAGCATGTTTTCCGTTGCAAAACACTCATCTTGCAGGTCAAGAAGGTTAAGGTCCAAACCACAGAATAATAGTTATCTGTAAACAAGTCTTCTTCCTTCTCAAATGCAACAGAATTGAGTGGAGTTACAGCGATGGATGAACATGTACAGATGACGACTGCCAGGAAGATGAACAAGCGTGAGAGATTGACTGCCATCCCGAAAGAGCATAACAGGCAAACAGACGCTAAAACAAAACAAACCGGAACTCCCCTACAACAGTAAAATTATAACCTCAACAAACTACTACCATAATTCCTTTCAACTTCCTAAACGACAAAGAATATTACTAACAAGAACATCCCAAAACCCAAAATACAATTAAATCTTAAGAATTTACCTTCAACTTGGTTAAATTTATACAAATTATGCAAATCCTAAGACAGCGCTGAAAATAAGTGAAATATAACAAACTAATTAATAGTACCGTAAACTGGGTACTTTGCACATGCTAGTATAACTTTGCACCACTTTAAATGTTTGTTTTGCAGCCATTTGGTGAAGAGGTAGAGAACATTGGGTAGATGACATTAAAAATGTTAAATACCTAGCTAAAGTACTTTGTTTCTTTGCCAAATAGCAGGAAAACAAAAATATTGAGTTGTGCAAAGTTACCTCAGTAGGTGCAAAGTAACCCCATCAGGTGTAAAATAACCCCAGCAGGTGCAAAATAACACCAGTAGGTGCAAAATAAGCCCAGTTTACGGTACCATGGATTTTTGTTAAGGTGCCCCATAAAATGGTAAATCCCAAAACAAATTGAACATGTGGTTGACCAGGCCACAGTCTAAATCAAGTTAGGATCTCAAGTTGAAAATAGTTGGCCAACTCAAGCATAAAAAGATACACTAGAAGGTTAGATCTAAAACTCCAAACACTGCAAAAAAAATTCACAATCCTATTTTGGGGCTGGATTAAGAAATTTTTTTAAGTGGGAAATGTGCATCCTTGTCACGTATTTTCCAGATAGGGGGTCAGCAAGTCCTGCTGTCACAGGAGTGAGAAAATGCTGTATTTGGTAAGGACCACTCCAGCGGTATAATTTGGCCTTCTACTAATGAAATTATTTTGAAATATCATTTCAACTGGAAAATGTTTCCACTATTACTACCTAAAAATGTAAATACCAAAACTGTTTAAAAACCTTTTTTTATTTCCATTGATGGTAAAGTGAGCATTTGGGAAATAGATCTTTGAAAAATTTGCTGCCCATAATGATAAATATGCTACAGTACACACTGGCATGTAAGCTCTCAGTTAAGTTGGCAGCAAATAAAAACACAGTTCTCACACTTTATATTGTATTTAGTGTGTATTGTTTATATCTTTTGGTTACTGAAGTCTGTATTTGTTTTATACATTTAAGAGCAAGAATTTGTATGTTATTAAAATACTTACTTTCTTAAGAATTCCAGTCTCACTTGGATATGACAAATAAAGTGATCAGGCTCATGGTAATGTTAATTTCATGTATAGCATGGTGATACAAACTGAGATGAAAAGTATGTCGTAAGTAAGACTTAAAAATGCTCAATTAATTGTGAAGTCTATAAAAGTTAACTATTTCTTGATAGCCATTGCCAACACAGCACAGCTCTCACTGGTTTTAATTTATGTTGAATACAAAGTAAATATTATAATTTATCAAAGATAAAATACTTTAATGGGACAATTTTTTTTAAAGGTAGTATGATATTTACATCACAATGGTCAAGTAAAGAAAAATAATAAATTGCTTAGGTCCACAAAGCTCTATCTTTGCAACTGAAGTAATCAGTTGTTCATTATAACATTTTTGGTGTTTGTACTGAGTAGTGCTTAGTCTGAGGTTGGTATATCCTTCAAAATGTTTCATTGCATTTTTTTGTCTATATTTTTTGTATATTTCATTAATATTCCTTAATATTATAATAATTACTTTAATTTCAACATAATTTGTTCCATATTAGTTTATATTATTTCTTAAGTTTGAGTAACCTTCCTCTTTCCCAAAAATTCATGTAGAACCAAGTTTGTTATGGGAATTTCTGCAATAAGTGGGTGTTGTTTTGCATTGGCACTTATAGAGGCACGTTTTAAAGTTTCTTTAGGCTTGTCAAAGGTTATCTGCTTGTCGTCTTCTTGCTAGATGCTTCACAATGAAGTTTTGTTGCTGAAGAAATAAACTAGTTGCTAGTGGCAAGTTATGGGAAGAGTAGCTACAGTGCGAGGTATTAAAAGGACTTGAGCAATGAAGATGGTTATGAAGTATGCAGTAGCAATTTACAGTGGTTGCATGGGGCAATGCAGTTGGCATCGTGCACTGAATAATTAGTGTACAGTGGTATGTACACACATTGGATTCGTATGGGTGGCTTCATGTTTGGAGGCAATGTCTCAAGAAATCACTTTGTTGCAGCCACTAACTGAGCATTTGAGTGCAGTATTTCTGAAGTGTCGACAAACTGCACAGGTTGCTCAGTAGTTGAGATTTGTCAAATTAGCTGTGCTCCTATGGATATCCATCTGCACACGTTACGACAACACCTTGGTCATTGCACTTCTCTGGCAAGTTCAATGGTATATGAAGGTACTATGATGGAAAAATTTTCCCCAGCCTAGGGTGATGCAGCAAATCATATAATGATTATAGTTTTATTTTTCAGAGTGTTTGGCAGAAATAATAATGTCTGTTGGAAAATACAAATTTGGCACAGTAAACTAAATCATTGTAATAATTATTTTTATAGTAATATTGTGTAAGGGCTCAAATTTGTACAATTCTCACAATTATTTAATTTACAAGCATTTTTAGACCATTGTGTGAATTGTTTAGAAAACAGCTGCTACTCTTTTATGAGTAAATATATGGTCATGTGTAATATTTTTTTTATTGTGTGTGTAATGATTTTGTGAAATTGTTGAAGACATCTTTTCAAATCATATTGTGTGCCTACCTGCTCATGGCTGCGCAAAATTACATTTTGATATCTAAATGATAAAATTGTCATGTAACACAAGGTAATGCATAGAGATTGCTGAAATTTTGTTTGCTATTTGTAAGCATTGGTAACTTGTCTTGTTCTACCTGCAGTGTCATGAGTGGAGGCAGAAGAACTATAGTAACCTAGAATAGTGTATGAGCCTGGTAAATGTTCTTTCGTGTTAAGTCAGGATGGTGGCTAAGTTTTGGCACTGCTCAGCAAGTTAAATAATTATTAAAATACCATGAATGGACTCTAACAAAGATTCCTGCCATCATTTTGAGCAACTTACGTTGTATTTTATAAAACAACCCACAAGGATTTAGCAGTAAAAAACTATTTTCCCTATATGAAATGCCATAAGCTATTAGAATAATATAAGCAGAATTTTTTGTCTACCATCACACTCACATGATGCATTTATGGCCACGAATATACTATAATAAGCAAATATACTGGACCACTAATCCAACTCCCAGTATAACAGCATTTCATTTATGTGTGTATGCACATGTACCCATACACACATGTACATACACATACACGTGTGTGCATGAAACTATATTAGATTTTACATAGTGCTTCTATTGTAAATATGTTAGGATGGCTAGACCAAATTTTTCTTTTCCCAGTATTCCTTTCATAATGGCTTTAGCTATAGAAAACCAATTTTTTGTAAACTTAGCTACTCAGCTTCTGTTATCGCAAGTCCTTAGTCTGTGATATTTTTAGAGATAACATTTTGGATGATTTTTTGCACTTTAGGGCATTTAACACATATTTTCTTGATAGTAAATCTGGTGGACGTTGCCATTGGCCAGCTAGTTTTCTTGGGACACTCCTATTTTGCTTGTCCTTGCATTCCACTGCTGTTCCATCTTCACCTCATTTCACCCTCACCAGTGGTAAAAAAGACCTTGCAGTTAAATGCTGGCCAAAACCTGTCAATTCCGCTATTGTTTAATTTTAACAAAATAGTTTGCAAATATAACAAACTCAATGTTTGAAATTTAATTAACTGTTTCTTGCTTTTCATTAGTATTTTTGTATAACTATAGTTAGTTATTAATGTGCAAATTCTAGCAGTTCATAGCATGATTGTTGGGTTTTCCAAGATCTTGTACCTGCAGCATCCATGACCATTCAATTGCCTTCAGTAGAGTCGTCTGGTATTGTGTATCAAATGCTTTGTGTTCTTATGTTTCTCCTTATTCGCAAAATATACTCATCGCCGTAAAAATAGCAAATGTTGGTATACATTACTAGTAATATTGAATCTGATTAAAGTTTGGCTGTTTGCTACATATAATTACCACCATGGGTGCTAACACATCTATAATCATTGTGCTTATGGAGTGAAAATCTTCAGTGAATAGTTAGCATCCATGATGAAACTTGCAGAGTTTGAAAGAGCATGAATTGTTGGACTATTATTGGACTATGGTTGGTAGGGTGGTCATTCTATTGAATTGCCTACCACCTTAACTGTTGCAACAAAATGTGTATTATTGGTGGGAGCAGTGGGAACATGAAGGAACACATACATGCTAGGGACTTGGCAACTCTGAATTATCACCAGAAGAGAACATTTTATCATCTGGCAGTCACAAACTCAACCAACTGTTCTCTTCCCACCATCCAAAGATTTGTAGCAGCATCACTAGTGATCCTTGTTTCCACCCATTTTATTGTGATGTCTCTTGCAGAAGATGACTTGCATTCTCATGTCCCTTACATGGTCTTTCACTCTGACAACTGCAGCTTCATTCACAGTTTTGTCATAATCACATGGCATGGATTTTTGAGGAATTTCAATTGATCATCTTTAGTGAAGAATTTTTTTTTTTTTTTTTTTTTTTTTTTTTTTTCAGGTATAGAGATAACTGTATTTGAGTATGGTGGGCACTGGACAGCACACAAATTCGGATTTAATTTTTGAGTGACAGACTACCAGAACTAGTGGTGTTATGATGTGGGGAACAATTTCATATGATTCTTGGTTTTCCCTCGCAGTGATCAGGGAATGCTGATAGAACGTTGATTTGATCAGGATTTTCTGAATCCTCGTGTGCTTCCCTTTATGGCACAGCTCCAGCAGGAAATTTTATTATTTAATTTGGTGGTTAAGTTCTTCTGAACAGCACAAGACCATAGTAAGGGAACACTATTTGGGAAATGTGGAAGGAATCGGCCTGGGGCCATCATTAAGGAACCATCCCAGCATTTGCCTGGAGTGATTTCAGAAAACCCTGGAGAACTGAAATCAGGATGGCCATGCCAGGAATCGAACCCGATTCCTACCAAATGCAAGTAGAGTGGTTTACCCCAGCACTACCTTGCTTGATATTACACTGTCTTGCTTGGATAATGCCTTTCCATACACAGCATGGGTTTCCCAGGACTGCCTTCATGCTGTTAACACCCTTCCTCGGTCACCTCAGTTTCTGGACTTGAGAGTAGAAAGTGTATGGAACCAGCTGGGATAACTTCAGTCATCAATGGGCGTGCAGCATCTGGAGCAGTAACTGTGACAAATTTGGGATGATCTTCCACAGGATGGTATCAGATGTGTATGCAACTTCATGCTGGACGGTACCACACATGCTGGACGGTACCACAGTATGTTTTCACACTAAGGGAGTTACAACATTATGAACATAATTTCAACATTAAATTTTGAGGGAATAAGCCCATTTACCTCGAGATTGTAATTAATTATTTGTGTCATCATTCTCATTGCCTTTGCTGAGTTTATTACATTGTGACATCTCCTTCTGGGTGCAACAATATTTATGACGGTGATAATGTATCTGTCTTGAGATTGCTACCTAAACATTGTTGGTCTCTCCGTATGTCACACGAGTTGGTTACTTTATACGAGGGCTGATTCAGAAGTCATGGCAATTAATGTTTTTCTCCCGAAAATGACCCAACACAGGAAATGTACTATGTACAATTGAAAGTATACAACATGTATGTTTTAAAGGTGACACCACATGGGGTATGGATGCAGGAAAGTTTTGGCAAGGAACGAAGACAAACATGGCTGCTTGAAGTTAATGTTTGATATATTCTCGTACAAACTGTATACACTCATGTGAATGGGTACGTATCATACTTGTACGAGCTGTTTAACATCCTTCAAAGTAGTCTCCGAAATTGTCCACGGTTCGTTGCCAGCGATGAGGCAGACATCGTCACAGCATTTTGACGAGGGGTGGCGCACATTGACAGATCTCTTGCAGCTTATGGTATTTCCTGTCTGCCTCATCGCTGACAACAAACCGTGGACAACCTCGGAGACTACTTTGAAGGACGTTAAACAGTTTGTACAAGAATATATAAATTAAATGGTGATTTCAAGCAGACATGCTTATCTTTGTTCCTTGCTGGACATTCCTGCATCCATATCCCAAGTGGTGTCACCTTTAAAACGTTCATGTCATACGCTTTCAACTGTACATAGTACATTTCCTATGTTCTGTCATTTCAGCAGATAAACAATAGTTGCCATGACTTCTGAATCAGCCCTTGTACTTTGTGCTACTTTTTTCTTCTTTGTTTCTTAAAGAAATTTTGCTGTCAAGGTTTGTTTAGCAAGTTGTCACATTTACAGATACTCGGTGATACAGTGCCTCTTCAATGTCTAACTGGAAGAGCAAACATAACAAGACCACTTTTGTAACCTAAATGTATATTTGAACACTTGTACCAAACATTTCAATACGCTAGATAAATGAAGATGATATGAAGGCCACTAAAATTTTTGGTTTTGTGGAAACCATTAAGTATACCTACAAAAAGGTACGAAATTGCTCTAACTACAATATATGTAAATGTAAAAAAAAATTTAATCAGAAGAAAGGTACATTATAAGTGAATAAGCTGTAAGCATTTGTTGCAACGAAAACATTTGTGAGAATTTGAAATTACACCATTTTTAAAGTACTTCAAAGAATTTGTGTACTGGTAACCCATCACATTTGAAACTGTGTAAAGAAAATATAATTTATTTTCTTTACGATTGTGCATAATGAAATGTTGTATGTTTACCAAAAAATAAAGGATGCAGGGGCCATATGTTAGTGTATTATTTTTGTTGCAGGAGGGCCGTCTTTTGCCTTTTTACCTTTAGGATTTAGTAGTTTCAACATCTGTTAATAGTGCATAGGATATAAGGTTAATAGGCATTTGTATTACACCTTACTATTTATTGCAGCTGGTGTAATGTGTCATTAATGTTTTACTATGTAGAATTACATTCTTTAATGCTTACAGATTTATATTATTTTTGAGGAAAATGAAGCATCACTATCATAATACAATCACATGCAATTTTTCACACACATTTTTATTTTGTTTCAGTTGCGAGAGTATACAAAGGTTCTTCGAGAAATGGTAGAAGCAGAGGCAAGTGATGATGAGCTACGAGAGACCATTGAAAAAAATATGGATGAAGTCTACCGTGTGGTGGCAATTTGCTTAGGAACCCCTGCAGAGAAAATTACTTTTGAATTCTATGATAAATCAAAGCAATATAATTCCTTTGGACCTGTTACACCTTTGGAGTTCTATAAAAACTATGTAAAACCGTGTTTCAATGTGGACGATAAGGTAACACAAAAATAAGTTATAAAAATATAGTAATAATGCTGTTGTATTTTTATAAATAAAAATAACTTAATGTTTTTGAATGTAATTAAATTGCTGAAGGAAGACATATGTAGTCTGAAGATCAGCATTTCTCTACATTAGTTGCTTGTAATTTCATTAAATTTTATTGTACAGGGCTTATTAATGCCACCCTCATATATGTCATAATGTTCATCTAGGGAGGGGAGCTTACAATATAAAACTGACCTAAACATATAAAAAGCCATGCACATCCATAGCTTGTTTGGAATTTAAACCTGGATCCTCACAGTCCAAAGTAATGCCTTAGCAACCTCACTCACAGTGATTGACTGTAGTTTTTGGTGTTAAAATTGAATTGAAAAAAAACCAAAACTCACATTTATCATCTTTATTTGAACAATAGGTAGAAACTAGAAAACAGTTTTTTATATATCTAGTTTTAAATTGATACATTTTGGTTTTGCAGTTTAGTATCGTTTAATAGCTCGTCAGCGTCAGTAGATGGAACCAGTTACTAGGACGTTCAGAAGGGGGAGAGAATCTGCAATGGCCTGTTATAAGAAAGCATTATGGCATTTGTTTGGAGTGTTTTAGAAAAAAAATTAAAATAGCCAGACTGGGATTTTCATTAATTTTTTCATTCATTTTCAAAAATCAAACTTGGTCTACTGACAGTACCAGTGAAGAGTATTAAATTTAGTAATTAATGACTAATTATCTATTTCAACAACCATCTTGAGAAATGTTGAAAATATAAGGTAATGTACATTGCATACACAGTAAATGTGGTGGATGCACAGGCAGGTATGCTACATGGTTGGCCCATGATGCAACAACTTTGTGAAGTGTCAGTCAGCAATATTCTCCGCAGCAGGCACGCCAGCCCCTAGCAGGCCACTGGTCACTTGAATTGGAGCCAGAGAGTCGAGTAAGTGTGTTATAAACACATCACAAAAAGTTTGGAATATACATACAGATTACAAAAACGTATGGATATTATATAAAAAAAAGCATAGCAATTAGAAGTTGCCAATGGTACCGATACAATACGTGAAATTCAAGATGTTAGTAACGAAAAACCATTTTTCCAATATCACAGACAAATAAACATGAAAGAACAAAAACATTAATGTAATGGTGTCTTTGACTAGGGAGGGTTTCTTTGTTCCCACTGCAGCTTAGTACCATGTATGGCCCTCATGTGTATTGTACAGGTCCCTAACATGCCATGGCATGCTTGTTATCAATGTGTTGACGTCATCTTCTGAACGAAGGTCCCATTCCATCTGGACAGCTCTGATGAGGTCTGGAAGTGTTTCTGGAAGTTGTGGACGATTATATTTTGCTGTTTTCAGCGTGTCCCAAGCATGTTCAATGTGTTGGTGCGCTCTCTGTTGATCACAAAAGAACTACATAGTGCCTACCACCCAAACTATCTTATCTTGCAATATTCCAAACTTTTTGTGAGGTGTATATTAAAGGCATGCTAAAACTGTGCCAGCCTGCTATCACGAGAACTGGGGTTCTTGGTACTGCAAGGTGCCCAGTGACACACAATTGAATCATGTGTACTGGTGGAGAAAAACAAATAGCAAGAGTTGTAGTACAGGAAATATGGGTTGTTGATGCACCGTTAACTCTTCTCTACAAGTTCCTTGGTCATCGGGACTGCGGTGATTACCAGGTGGCAGCACTTTGTTCCCCGGTGGATGCAGTGGATGTAGATAACATTCCTGCAAAAAATTATCTCTTCTCACAGTTTTTATGGTGTAAGAAGTAGAAAGGTGCCTAAACATTTGCTAGAAATTACCTTATGGTATCATGCAAGCATCTTGCACCAGGATCTATCAGGTGTATAACTTTGCTACCGCCGTTTTTCGATCAATGGCTGCAGCGGTAAGTGCTGGTGAAAATATATAGATCAATAATGTCACACAGTAAGCTTGGACATCTGTCAACATAACGACATCGCCACATTAGTGAATTTGTGTTTGCATCGTAAATTTATTCTTGAGCGAAGATGTCAGTTTTCGAGCCAAATGCTTGGCATGTGTGGGAATTGTTGATTTTCTGCTTCCATTTCAAGAAAACGTTCCGTGAGGCTACTCTTAGTGAATGAACGTGTCGTGAGTGGTTTCAATGCTATAAGAGTGATGATTTTGACGTCTACGACCGGTATGGCGGTGGAAGAGAGAAATTTTTCGAAGATTCGGAAATGGAGGCATTACTTGATGAAGACTCGTGCCAAACACAAGAAGAATTGGCAGTTCATTGGGAGTGATGCAACAAGCCATTTCAAAACGCCTCAAAGCCATGGGAATGATTCAGAAGCAAGGAAATTGGGTTCCATACGAGTTGCAACCGAGAGATGTTGAACAGCGTTTCTTTGCTTGTGAACAGCTGCTTCAAAGACAGAATCGGAAGGGGTATCAACATCGCATTGTGACCGGCGACGAAAACTGGGTCCACTACGATAGTCCCAAGTGCAGAGAACCATGGGGTGCCCGGACATGCCTCCACGTCGACGGCCAGACCGAATATTCATGGCGCCAAGGTCATGCTCTGTATTTGGTGGGGATCACAGAGGATCGGTATTGAACGCAATTGATGCGTTTGAGCCGAGCTTTGAAGGAGAAATGGCCACAGTACAAAGAGAGAAACGATAAAGTTATCCTCCAGCATGACAATGCTCTGCCACATGTTGCAAGACCGGTCACGACATACGTGGCAACGCTGAAATGGGAGGTCTTACCCCACCCGCCGTACTCTCCAAACATTGCTCCTTCCGACTACCATTTGTTTTGATTGATGGCACACGGCCTGGCCGATCAGCATTTCTGCTTGTATGAAGAAGTCAAAAAATGGATAGATTCATGGGTCGCCTCAAAAGACGCATCTTTTTTTCGAGATGGTATCCAAAAATTGCCAGAAAGATGGGACAAAGTAGTGACTAGCGACGGACAGTACTTTTAATCATAAATATGTAATCACGTTTTAACAATAAAGCCTCAAATGTTGGGGAAAAACAGCGGAAGCAAGGTTGTACACCTGATACTATGGCAGAACCTGCTATTTGAAGGCTGGTATTTCACAGTCAATAAGCTTAGTGTGGTGTAGACTGATACTGACGCTGGACTTCAGTGAATTCCTTGAGTTAATGTGTTGGGCCTGCCAAAGATGCGAGTTGGTATACTCGTAAACATTTTTTGTGCGCCTGTTTGTGTAACATATTTGTGCTTCTCTGTGCTTATAAACTTATGCTGCATGTTTGTGAAGGGCATGCTTCAGGCATCCGTGAACATGTCAAGAGACAAGCAACTACTTCCTCCATGTGCTGTTGTATACTGTGATCTCTAGTGATCAGAGCACCACTGTTGGTTATCATGCTGCTGCAAGTTATCACACTAGTGTATCACTGGGTGTAGTACACCTGCTGTCCTCATGTCCACTTGGAGTTACTCGGCAGATTATACCACTGTATCACTGGGGTTAAGATGAGTTGTTCCACTGAATTGTATTTCTGTGGACGGTACTTGTCATTACGGCTTATACGGTGAGCCTAGAAAGAAAATATAGTGTCTTGCAAGCAGAATGGAATCTTCTGGTGTCTGAAGGGTTAGAGCATGACACTTCAGAATTAGAGATAAGTAGCAAGCACACCAGTAAATTTAAATTAGGACTGGTTAGATTTCTCAAGTGCTGTAACAATGCATGTTAGAAATTGCACGTTGCTGCCAACCACCCCAATATTTAGTTGCAAGCCAGAAGACATTGTCAGAGTATATTTATTTAAGAATAATCAGGCTTGTAATGTTTTTAATGTGTCAAAACATGAACAATTAGCTTTTGTAAAGCTCAGACATGCAGGTGAAGCTTATGAATTTGTTTTTGCTGATAATGTTTACAAAAAAGCTGATACTTACGAGGAGATTAAGAAACATCTGTTGGAATGTTTTGGCCGGAAACAGGCTATTTGTTTTAATCGGGAACAGCTGTATCGACTTAAAAATATGGATAAGGAGCCTGTGAAGGAATTCCTCGACAGGATACAGAAAGTTAATGTTATCACATGTGACTTAGGTCCCAACAATGAGCAAAATGAAGCTGTTAAACACATAACACGTTTTGGGGTGTTGACAGGGTGTGACAGATGAAGTTAATGTCTGGAGGGCGCCAGCTAACCAGTTAAGAAAATCCTCTCGGATTAGCACGAGACTCTTAAGGTGGGCTGCGGTCGAAAGGCCTGGCCGAAAGAATACTGTGCCCCGTCTTATAATGAGGTTGTGCGTAATGACTGACGTCGGCTAAGTAGACGTCGGAACATGTACACACTACAGAACTGGGGTATTGTGGCTTCAAAACATATTCTTTTAATTAATTATTCAAAGCTTTTTTTGAAGACATCACTTGCAACTGGAATATTAATTTTATGATAGTAAAACAATCCACTAGTTGGATTTGCAAAATGTTACTTGATTGCTTGTATTTCATTGACCACGAGGTCAGCACTTTGCTGACTGTTTTGGTGTTTGTGTAAGAAACTTCTCACATTCATTTGTAGCCACATAATAATTGCTGGTGTTAATTATCACATTACAGTTAGGCAGTTTAATTACCCTGGGTGAGAGTTATGCCTTGTGGCACTATTAGTATTTGCACTGATTCATGCAGCATGACTTGGGCACGTGGCCTCTGATCATGCTGCGCATGGCCGGTGTTTGGTTCAGATAGTTCCTACCTACTCTGGTAGGTGGTGTGCGCAGATCGACAAGGACTCTGGGGGAAGCCGCGGATGGCTTCACACGAGATTGACCAACATGCTCTAGATGCTTTCTTGAACAATTTAAAGGGTGAAGTAGGCAAGTTTACATGCATTTCTTGCCCTCGGACCTATAAAGTGGCCCTAGAAAATGTGTTAAATGTAATTGAAGCCGACCCACGTCCTGGTAAAGGACAGGAAACTCCAGACAAGTCTCCTGGTAAGTCAGTGTTTGCAACTCACTGAGACAAATGTTTCTTCTGTCACAAGGTAGGTCACAAGATAAAGGATTGCCGCAGGGAGGCAGAAGCATATTTTGATTGTCGGCAGTCAAGGAATGTAGTATGGAAGTACCCGAATAAGGGCCAACATAGCAAGATGCCAGTTACTGCTGTAGAACAGGATAGTAAATTAAACAGCCCTGGGACTGGACTAGCCTGGAGTTACAGTGATTTGTAAAGTACATAGCTGTGATAGTGTCTGACAATGATATAGAGTATTTAAGAGTAAGTGTAACTTAGAGGTAGACCACTAAAGTTGTTATTAAATACTGGTGCTTAGTTATCACGTATGCAACATGTTATTGGAGAATTTGCTTTACAGTGTATTGCAGAGCCAACATTTGGCATGTCTGGTCTTTCAGGCTACAAGTTAAAGAGTTTGGGAAAAATTGCTGTGAGTATAACAATGCCTATGTTGTCTGTACAGTTCATGCAGAATAAATGTGCATGTTACAATGGAATTAGGGGGTGTTAGATTTTCTCTAATAACGCTGAGCTACCATGAATAAAAAAACACTAACAACTGGGAAATAAGTTGCACTCCCTAGAACAGTGCACTGATTGGCAAACATTATGAGTAAAAGACTGCTGCATGGGAGTGCATGACCCAGCCTCTCCAGTAAATATTACGCAGTCCTCAGTACATTTAGTAGCTGCAGAGATAATGCCACAAGGTACAGAAAAACATTGTTTGCATTAAGGTTTCTCTTCCAACTATTCATGTGAAAGATAACTGCTCTATACTAGTAGAGCCTGCATGTGAGTGTGATGTGTTAAATAATCAGCACTGTTGCTGGGAGAGTCGGTACATTTATGCCTCGTGAAAGAAAAGTAGAAGTGTATGTGAACATTGTGAACATGAGTCTAGCTGAGGTAGAAATTCCTAAAGATATCCAGATAGCAGTGTTGACTCTGCTGGAGAAAGGAGACTTCCTTTTTTTTTGTCCTGAGAGTTAGACGAGTCTGTTGTCAGTTAAAACTTATCGGTCGGAATATTTGCAAAACAGGAAGTTGTGTGATAGAGTTTTGACAGATGATTCTGAGCTATATCAGATAGGTAAATTAAGTAATTTGTCAGAAGATAAGCAGTTATCAGAGTCACTGTTGCAGGAGTATCAGCATATTTTCAGAGAGGAAAAATTTGCCAGTTACCTTTAGTTCAGTACTGCATATATAAAGGAGATCACAAACCTATCTCTATGAAACTCTATCATGTGCCCTTCATCAGTGAAAGTTAGTATAAGACATGATGGAAGAAGAGCTTTAGTCAGAATTCTTAGTGTCACAAGAGCCAAGTGACTCCCCCTTGAGTTTTCCTATTGTTATTGTCAAAAATAAATCTGAAACTGGTGATATCAAATATCTTTTTTGTGCGTACTACCATCCTCTAAATTTAGTTATAATTGCCTAATATAATAGTCGCTTAGATAACTCGGGTCAGTGTAAAATTTTCTCAGTTGATTTTACCAGTGGGTATCATTGGATTTGAGTTGATCCTGATGAGCAAGTCATGACTTCATTCATCACTACTGCAGTTGTGTACAAGTATGTTTGTCTCCCATTTGGTGTAATCAATGGTTCAACCACTTTTCATAAGCTCATAGATGGTGTATTAAGAGGCTTAACACCTACTTGTCGTATGCTGTACATTGATGATATGGTAAACTTTGGTAAAGAGATGTAACAACATGTAGAACATCATAGATCAGTTTTTGATAGGTTGGACGAGGTAAATTTCTCATTTTCCCTAGAAAAGTGCCATTTTACTATAAGTGAAGTCTGCTTGCTATTTTGGCCATGTCATAAATTTTTCAGGAATAAGTCCAGATCGAAAGCTGAGTCCCACAAGTGTGAAGGAAATACAAAGTTTTTGTGGCTCCTGTAAATATTGTCACTGTTTATAGATGGTTGTGCCACAATTGCATGACCCCTAACCAGTTTACTTAAAAGGATGTAAAATTTTTCTGGATACATGAGTGTGAACAGTCTTTTTTTTGCCTTGAAGAAACCACTTATAACCTCTCCAATTCTTGCTTACCCAGACTTCAGTAAGCCTTTCATATTGGCTACTGATCCACATCAGTTTGCTATTAGTAGTCTTGTCTCACGTTGTAATTGGTGAGGAGCATCTGGTTACCTATGTCTCAGTATAGTTGGACGTGGCTAAAATGAACCATCCAGTGACTGAAAAGGAGTTCTTGTCAGTTGTATGGAGTGTAAAATATTTTCACTGTTATTTGGTTGGGTAATGAATTTACAGTAGTTACAGATTACACTGCACTCAAGTGGTTGTTGGGTCTTAAGTATCCTAAGGGCAAGCTAATGTGATGGTCCTTATAGTTATGTATGTGTAAAAGATTCAGCATTGCCCAGGTAGAAAACATTGGAATGCAGATGTGCAAAGGAAAACGTGAGTACCAAAAATAATGTCTGCTTTTCCAACATCAGCTAAGGTTTATTAAACAAGACAGTTTTCTGTTTGGGGAAACTTGTTTGGGCCTAAGAGTGGCAGTACTGCCAAGTATTATGAATTTTCCGTAATCATTACTGATTTTAACGTCCAGTTACAGAATTACGGAAGCTTGCTTATTATGGAAATTGATAGCCTTAATGCATATGAAATATCAGGTATATATTTTTTTAGTTTGTATATATTTATGGTGCAATGTGTTTCCTGCTATATGGTAAGTCTCATACTCTTACCAAAGCCTTGCATGCGAGTCAAAAATTCTTGTATTCTCTGCAAACAACACGATTCGGTATCATGAGCAGTAAAGATCATGGCTACACTGGAAAGGGAAAACGAGAAATGTTGTGAGTGAGCTGTGATGTGGTGTCGCCATTGTTTTAAGTGAACTTGAAGTGTACTGTGGATCTGTGTGCATCAGCAAGCAAGAAGGTTTGGCAAAAATATTGTGAAAGTTACACAAAAGAATGACCATGCATTGTTCCGTCCAAGATATTAGACACGCGTGTTTTTTGTGAAGTGTGTAACTGCGATTTTGTCATCTCGCATCGGGGACAATATGACTGCCGGCACAATGTTGAGTCTAAGAAGTGCAAAGGTCGTTGTAAAGTGCAATCTGCTCATAAAACAATTTAATCTTTTTTTCTTAATAGCAGTGAAAAAGCAACTATCAATGCTGAAAAGTTGTTCACCTTGTTTCTTGTGGAACATAACATTCCACTGGCAGTTCCTCTTCTGGGTTATGTTCCCAGATTCTCCAATAGTGAAAAAATATGGTTGTGCAAGGACTAAAAATGTTGCCCTATTTCAGTGTATGTTGAGTCAAACTAGGAATAAATTGCTTCTATGTAGCGAATTTCAGCATTTTGTATGTCAACTGATTGTATAACTGACAAAAATGCAGTTAAATTGTACCCTGTTGTAGTTTCATTTTTTAATAAAAAAAACTAGGGTATTTTTGTACTCTGTTGCTTTCGTTACTCAAATGCACAGACAATACAGGTGAAGGTATTTTTTCTGTAATATATAAAGAATTTGTTTCCTTAGGAGTATATTTGGAAAGCTGCATGGTTTTTTCTTCTGACAATGCAAACACTATAATAGGTCTTAACGTGGGAGTTTTTCCATTTTGTAGGGCTAAACATTCTTCCACCATTCTTCAACGTTGTTCGTCATTTAATCCATTTGGCTGTTCAAAAAGCTTTTACTCAGGTCAGTATTAACATTAAACAAATTTTGGTTTAGGGGTTTTATTTTTGGGAGAAAAGTAGTAAAAGATTAAACACCTTGAAGTTACACCAAGAACTCTGAGGGAATAAACCACATAAAATTTTGAAATGTGTCAGCACTAGGTTGCTTTCACTTCTGGAATATGTTGAGAGAATTTTACAACAGTGGGATCCTCTAAAACTCTTATTTTGGGAATCAGACAGTCAACTTCATGCTGCAGTAGACTCCCTCTTAACCGACCCCCACGAGACAGGGACCTTGGTCGGATAACGAAAAAGTAGATTAAAACAAAAATCTACATTTTATAGCTTCTAAATTGTATTGCATCTGCATAATAGTTATAATAATAATAAAAAAAATAGTCCTTATGTAATTCAGTAAAAGTATTTTTACTTACCAAATCAGAAGTTTTGACCACAAGATGTTTCAAGGACACTCAACTGAAGGAAATACTTAATACAGTATGGAGTAAAACACACTAAATTATCACACAAACATTGCATTTATTTACGTATTGATTGAAGGAAAAAAAACTGAAAAATTACGATTTGGCCTACAATACTGGATTAAGTTTTTATACACACATTTATAAAAACAAACATACTTAAGCTGAAGAATATAAAAAAATTACTTAAAGTTTGTGATTTTCTTTTGTTTGTTTTGTTCAAGTGATTTCTTGAATGCGTAGTCACGCCCCTTTGTAACGAACATCATGTCAACTACAGTTGGATCTCTTTGTTGTTCAATGTACGATGCTGCCAACTGAAGTTCTTTCATCCCGTCGGCATGATTAATTTTTTCCTCTTCATCTTCCTTGTTATCACTTATTTCTTCTTCCTCTTGTGGTTCGACCATTACAGCCTGAATAATATCTTTGTCTGCCTAAACTTCATTTCCACTTTTGTCATTACCGCTGGTAACCCATTCTTGAACGTTTTGAACTTCAAGCTTTCTGCGGCTAGGCAGTTTTTGTAAGACATTTAGCAAAGTCGCATCATTGTTTGGCTCATCAGATTCTTTTTCGGCTTCTTTGTCGGCTAAGGGGTTGTCATCTGCGTTGTTTTCAATCACTTTTTCGATATCGCGGCCAAGCTTTCCTCCATGATTTTACAAACGTAGAACCTGGGATTTCTTCAAAGGATTTGGCCACCATGTAAATTACATCTCTTATGTTGATGGATTTTAAAACATCAACAAGTCCTTTGCTTTCTAATTTCATTTTAATCAAGATTTCTGAGAGTAATTTTCTTTTGTAGCGTCTCTTGAGGTATGGTAACTCCTTGGTCCGTTGGCTGGATTATGCTAGTCACATGTGGTGGGAGGAAGAAGCACTCTATTCCAGAGTGAACTTCACACTCAGCTCCTTGAGGATGAGTTGGTGCATTATCCAACACCAAAACTGCCTTTATATGCATTTTCAGGTTTTGAAGGTTTTTTTTCCCTTTTGAAACAAACTCGTTAATAAACCAATCCTTAAAAATATACTCATTCATACAAACAGATTTTTGGCTCTTGTAACAGATGGACAGTGATGAAACATTTACATTCTTGAATGCTTGGGGCTTTTGTTATTTACCAATGATAAGAAGGGGCAGTTTATGACTTTCAGCACACAGCAACTGTCATTCTCTCTTTGTTCACCTTGAATCCCGGAGCTGATTTCTAATTACTGACTGCAAATGTTTTTTCTGGCAAGCGTTTAAAGTTCAGTCCTGTCTCATTCATGTTGTAGACTTGTTCTGGGTGTAAACTTTCTTTCTCAATTAAATCCTTGAGTTTGTTTTTCCACTCATCGGCTGCTGTTGGATCAGCGGACAGTTTTTCTCCACAGATAGTTATATAATGAACACCATGGCGTCTTTTCCATCGCGTTAGCCACCCATCGCTGGCAGAAAATTTGCCTCGGTTTTCAAGTTTAGAGTGTAGAATTACTGCCTTTTCTTTCAAAATTGAGCCACTTATAAGCGTGCCTTTGCGATGTTCATGTACAAACCATAACCATAATGCATCGTCAACAAGTTTATTGGTTGATTTCTTTAGCGTACAACGTGTTAACAGAACTTTTTCTGATTCAATCTGTGTGCAAAAATCTTGAATGGATTTCTGGTTTTGACACCAGTCCTTAACTGTGGTCACTCGTACACCAAGCCATCACTGATGACGTTTCCGATTCCACTTTTTCAAGCCATTCTATTGCTTTTAATTTCTGTTCCGTAGTCACCACTTTACGTTTACGATTTACTCCACTAATTTAAATCAAACACATTTAAGTACAGTACTGCACTAAGTAAAGACAACCAGATGGCATGAGCGATAGAAAGCAACTAAATCAAGACAAAAACGACTTGTAGTGACTTGTTTGTTTATTTATAGATGTGGAGCACCGAGTACAGGTGGTAATGGAAGTGACTCATTTCCTGGAAGACTAGCGGTAAGCTGATGGGTGGTTAAAAAGAGGGTGATTAAGAAGGAGTCTACTGTACCATTTCTCAGTTTGAGAGCATCAAGTCATTGATGCAGAACCCTTTGACAAAACTCTATTGCTTGTTCCTTGAAAGTACACTTCCTGTTTTCAATGCTGCGAATGTATTTTTACAGCAAGAGGCTCCAGCCATTCGCATGTTAAGATTGAAATTGCAAGGTCTTCTCAAAGATTTACTAGTTAGATTCGTTTCAGCAAGACGTTACGTATTCAATAAATTCCCATTTAGTGATTAATTTCTGCAACATGTTAAAGTCTGCAATATTTAATTGAGAACAACTGCTTCTTATTCCTCTGTTCAATGCTTCATTGGGAGGTTTTTAAGACTTATAAGTGTTTTCAGAGTTGGATGTGCTGGAACATGAATTTGCTCTGTATGAATGTGAAAGTTTCTCTAGTGATATACTCAATGAAGAAATAATGGACATTAGTTGGTGCAAAATTTCCAGTATTAAAAATGAAAGTAGCCAACCAAAATTCAAATCTCTTCCTAAACTGATGTTGGCTCTATTGACAGTGCCTCGCAACGATTCTTCAACACAGAAAATTTTCAGCAGCATCTGCTGCAATCAAACAGAATTTAGAGCATCTCTGTCAACAGCAACTTTAGGCATTCTTATGATAAAGTAAAAAGTAATTTGTCCAGTGAGGTATGTTACAAAAATTTATTCACCACCAAGGAGCGTTAAGAAGCTATAATCCATTCACGGTATCTTCGATACTTTTGAAAAGAACCTTTGAAAAATCACCCTAGGAGTTACATGTTCAATTGGTTATAAAAAAATATATATGGAAAAAGGTTTTGTCTTGCTTTTAGCACTGAAGCACTATATAAATTGGTTGTTTTAAGTTTTAAGTATATTTTTTCAATAAATTATAATAATTTGTTAAAAGTCCGTACGAATTAACAACGGATTTTGAAGGGACATGTTGGTTATAGCTGAAAAGAAATAGTTCGTAGGTTTAATATTAATATGTATAAATTTAATGCCATAGTTGTAAAGTTAATATTGCTAAACTATATATTTACATTTTTACGTAGCACTCATGGGTAAAGATTTCACTGTTATTAATTGAAATTAAATAAATTTCAGTGTCTGTCCAGCGGACTCATACACTCCATCTTGTCCGTTTGGGCACGTTTTTTTCAGAAGTATAACCACGCCATATTGGATATTGGAGACGCTGAATTGTGGTTATAAAACTAACGTAACACATTCTTTCTACTTACAAGATAATTCTAGGTTAAGATGTAATTTTAGTATTAGCATTGTTATTTCTGCAGTTTATCAAATAAACGTGCAATATATAGATAGGCATTTGAATATTTCCGTTACGTAATTCCCTTCGCAATCCTTAACAGAAAAAAATATTTTAAAAGAATGAAAAGGAATCGATTTGTGGTCAATAACTGATAATCAATTATTTTCGAAAGCTTTTTGTGGAGCGTAAGAGATAGCAGCACATTAGCGTTGGTTCTTGAGTACCAAATGTTAGCCGTGACTCGTCTTTCTGCCGCACGTAGTGTTGTTTTAATGTTGCAGTGAAGAAGTGCAACAGTTTCTTGATGGAAAAGCGATGTACCTACACCGCAGGTTTAAAAATGAAAGTGATTTTGTTCGCTGAAGAGTTTGGAAATCGAGCCGCGGGCCGTGAATTCGTAGTAAATGAAACGTTAGTGCGGGCCTGGAGGAATTTTTCTCACTTATAAGTCGCACCCCAAGTTTTCAATAAAAATTTTAAAATAAAATGTGCAACTTATATGTGATAAAATACGGTACCATTTATCACAGTGAAATCTTTAACCTTAGTGCTACTTCCAAAAGTTTATTATGTAAAATTTAACTTTTTCCTTACACCAAAAATGTAACTAAATCTTAATACAATAAGTAAACTTTAATTAAATTATATAATTAACAGTTCCGATATATACTTCAATCTACCTTTTTGTATGTATTACAATATTTTGCTAAATTGATTAGCATTTTTTAGACATTTGGAGAATTTTATTAAAGTATATGACAGTTAAGATTACATGGCATTGTTTCTCTTCAAAAATAAATTTTGGTAGTTCCCACATGGACACTGTTAACAAAATATTTGACAGTTCCCACATGGCACTGTTTGTTTACAAAATATTTGAGATTTCCCACATAGCACTCTTTACAAAACGTTTGACAGGTGTCGCATGGCAATGTTTTGTTTACATATTGCGGAATGATACATAATCAGGTCCCTGAAAGTAGATCTTTAGCAGGGCTTCAGAAAATCTTGAAGTTGCCGTGAATACATTATAATCATGCTACTTTGCAATTCGTGAGTGATAAGTAAAAAGGCATGGATATCTTATTTATGTTTTTAACAAAGTCTGTTGATTATTATATTGTTTCAATTATTTTTCTGATTAATTTATGTTCACATATTTCATTATTTAATTCCTGCATTATTGTATGTATTTAATTTTGAGTGTGTCCGGATTTTGGGGGAAATTTTATTGCTCATAATTTACACGTATTCTTTGTATATAACTGTGATTACTGATGGGTGTGCTTGGAGGTTGGCAGCTTTGGACTGGTCATGCCTAAGTCTCAATAGAATAAAACCTTGAGGGACTGCTATGATTCTGTGGATGACAATCACCAAGGTAAAAAAACTGTGAATTGTATGGTTGTTGAGAGATATTGATGGAAAAATCTAAAGCAATCAGTAGACCACTATGAGCAAAACAATCTCTTGTGTAACTGCCGAGCTACCCATTTTACCAATTATGGTATAAGATTTAGTTATTTCTATTTTACTTGGTGTAGTTAACTTCATTATAGTTTTTTTTTATTTATACTCTGTTTAAATATCCTATTGCCCATCACATAATTTAGAGGTTATATTAAATTTTTAGTACCTATCCATTTCTTTTAATATTAGTTACAGTGTCTTTAAGCGATCAGTGTTGTAATAAATGCATTTCTTTAATTGGAAGGAATTTATAATGATATCAATAACCTGAAAGACTTAATTTCTTTTTTAATTTTGTTATATGTTTATGTGATTTCCTATTGTAATTATAAGGTTTGTTTAATCACGCTGATCAATATTTGTCATGTCTTTGGTTATCGTTAATAATTTTTCTCCTTGTAGCATTTTGTGATCTCTTTGATGTTTATAAAACAAAAGATGGCTTCTTGGTTGAATTTGAACAGTGTAGATTAGCCTAATTACATTGACATATGACAGCGTCCTATGCTTCCCCAGTCCATCTGTCATGCCTTGCACACCACCCCCTTCAGCACTACAATGCACCACTGCAGTGCTCGTTATACTTTGCACCCCCTTCCCGGCGATTTGGACTCGCCCAGTGAGGCACCGAACATGATCCTGGAAAATGTTTCAGTGACATTTTATAATCAATTGCAGGGCAACATTTCATTATTCTAATGCAATTTCACAAGGGCAACACAATCTTGATTTGTTCAACATAAGTATTTAATGAATTAAACCTTGTTTCAATATAACCTAAACTTTCAACATTAAATCTCTCTCTATCACATTTAATGTTGTAGTTGCAGTAGATTACTTATTTACTACAGAGTTTTTTTTGTGTTGTTGTGCTGAAGTCGTCTCGTGTATATTTATTGTGTTTATCTTTCTTTTGCTATGATCATTGTCATTTCTCATACAAAATATTAGTCTTCTGAGATGCAGCAACCCACTGCTCTGCACATAATATTACAGTCAAATGTAATATATACTTGGGGAAAGAAAAAACATTTAAAATTTATTACAATAAAATTTAATCTCGCATTCACACGTGCGCCCCACTTACCTTATTGAATTTCCAGAAATGTAGCGACCTGTCTAGACATTGTAGGGTCAAAGTCGAAAACTGCAAGTGGTAACTGATATATTTTGACAATCACTGATCACTTCTCGAGATATTTGCTCATGAAACCTCTTCTTGATGAAAGCGCAAACTTTTGTTTTTCATGTGATATTGAAATTTGGTATCCCAAATTCAATTAGCATAGGCCAGGAAAAAAAAATTATGTCAGAACTTGTGATTCAGTTGTGGCAGCTGTTGCAAGTAAAGCTTAGAACAACTCCAGGACATATTTAGGAAAATGGGAGAAGCAAACATGTGCATAGGACAATTACCAAGATGATCAGCCATTATGTAAGCAGCTGACCAGATGATTGGGATGTGCACTTAATTTACATTTGTGCAGCATACAGTAGTCAAGTTCATACTGGTACCCAACTGAGTCACTATGAGATTGTGCACAGCAGGAAAATGTCTACTCTTTTAATAACAACTGACTGTACCTTCTTCAGTTGGCAACAGCTATGTTGTCAAGTTAGCAAGAAAATTGTGCATTCTGTGGAAGTTGGTAAAACATCACAACCATGCTGCATTCCTGCAGCAATCTGAGTAGTGCAATAAGAAGGCAGTTGACAGTCAGTACAAAGTTGAGGATCTTGTATACCTGAGCAATCCAGTGTTGAAGGAGAATCAACTAAAGAAGTTCCAGCAAGCCTGGAAAGGACAGTATCCAGTCATCAAGGTTTGTTCTCCAGTCGTCATTAAGCTTCAGCTGCCATTCTGCTCATAGTACACGTGAATTGAGTGAAACTATACACAAGTCCAGCTACACTAACAGCATCTGCAACTGATGACCAAGTCCGCCCTTGCAGGAGACCATGTAAGCTGCCTCCACCAGTCAAGAAGCCAGGATCTCCAGATCCCACCTTAGCACATAATCATGGAGAAGCAGCAAAAGCTTACCCTCCAAATGCCCCATTGTCACTGATATGACCACCCATTCCCTGTAACCTGCACCAATGTCATCAGTGAAAATGCAAAGTGATAGTGTTTTTGTGTGTCAAAGTGATGTTATAGTGCCCGATATTTCTGCTTTGAAAAATATCACTTGCTATGTAGTACATTACATGCAAAAAGCAGTGCAATTTTTCTGGGAAGTGAAATGGCTTAAGTCACAAATGTAATGCCTATCCTCTTTTCAAGGTGCCAATTTGATCGAACAATGGGTATAGACTACAGGCCCATGTTGAAAAAATGATGGGTCATTTGAACCACCAGGTGACCTATCTAGAACGATATAAGAGCATAAAATAATAAGATTCAGCACTATGCCGTCACTTGTAAGCTGTCCAACTGAGTGCAGGTGAGAATTCGAAAGTACAGGTAGAGTGAGTACATTTTGGTCACATATGTTTGTACGGCATTCTTACCACCGATAGATCCATTAAAAATAATAAGAAAACGCGCAGTGC